>JAQQRF010000125.1:0-447367 GCA_030523145.1 Trissolcus brochymenae
TATATATATATATATATATATATATATATATATATATATATACACAATGAGTGAGTCAAAGTTGAACTGATGATCATGAGTGCGCAACACGAGAAATCGTGCAAAAAGGGAGGAATTGGCATCGGGGTCAACTGGTCAATGAGTGCGGTGGCGGCATCTTTGTCGCGTGCATTGCTCGAACTTGCTCGCACCTGACGTCGCCTTTATGAGATTCTCTCTTTCCTATACATATCGACTGGCGTATGTCGGAATATCACACGAGCCGGTTTCTCCCGTGTGCTATTGGCGGGTGCGGGAAGGGGGCGTTTCTCGCGCGCGTTGCAATAAGCCCGTAGTTTCAACTGCACTTTCAACAACAGATGTGAGATGCATTAGTTGCCAAGGCAAACATCAACCGAATAACTTGAAAGCTACTTGTAGGGCATCTTATTTGATTTAAAAATTTATAAATGAATCACAATTTAGTTTCAAAGATTCAATATATAAATTACAATGTTATTCCTTTATAGACATTTACAAACTGATATTCTAAGCGTGCAATACAATTCAATCAAAAATCTATCAAATCAAGCCAATGAAAATGAACTTTTTATTAGGGATGAAAAAGGTCAACTTTATTATAGCGGCTCTTATTATAGAACACCCCATGAGTTATCATAATTGATTATGAAACATTGTAATTTGCATTTTAAAATTGATTGTTGTATGTTTCAGTAGCGAGGAGAATGTAATCAAAGTGTGAGCTAACACGATTTTTTAGAACCGCAAAAATTCGTTTCGAATGATTTTACGAGCACGCGCGTGCTTATAGTTTCGTAACTGCTGATGCAAACTCGTTACAGTTCAAGATTCATCACTTTTGTAGCAAAGTGGCACTTTCTCTAAACAAGTTTATATTGAAAGTCATAGTGACAATATTTAGAGCGTTTGATAAAATGATGATTGTTTGTGCTTTGAATCAACACGTTCCGGATACGTTTGTCCCTCTTAATCAGCATCATAAACAAATGAAAAATAGTACATATGATCAAATAATACAATTTTATTATTAACCATTTATCGAAAATGATATGATAAATAATTGCAAGAGCTCTTCATTATACCTTCACTCAGCAGTTATACTTTCTGATGCGACGCTGAAGAGACCGCAGTGATGTGCAAGGGGAAGCGAAGCAATGTTAACGGCTCGAGCAAAAACTGGTTTGCCCACTGGCGCGACGGCGAATCGCAGCTTCGTCGCGGCGCTGTTCCCGGCTCTAATTCGGGCTTACGTAATTTGCACTTATTGTTGGTAAAATCGTGCCGCGCCTACGTGACGTCATGCAAAACGGTATAATCCGTGTTTCGCAATGCAATGCGATCGGATAGAGAAAGCAAAGACGATTTCAGGGAACTTAAGTGTAGATTTTGTTGTTTTTTTCACACGTTTGTTTGTTTATTTATTTATTATTCATATTTATTAATATTTATTTTTTTTTAATTTTTAAAATTTTTTTGCCATAGTTAGTTAATTAACTCTCATTACTTCTAGCCAAAAATATAATTTTACTTCACGCTAGAATTTAATATTTGATATAAAAGCTGCCACGTTTGGCATACCATATCACTAGTCCAAGGATTAGTCTGAGTCTGGTAAGATTTTGTGAAGTGGTTTTGGCACGACAATTATCATAGACGCTTGATTTGTAGTATTTGACTTACTCTTTTTGTCAAAGTAAAATATTTAATTGAAGATCAAATATGTGGTACTAAGAAAAAAACCCATTAACTTCATTTCTAATTATTTGGAGAAATTGACGTTTAAAGTTTGAATGGAGGTTTTCAATTTTTCTTATTAATTGTATGATTTTTTTTCGGCTGAAGAATACAAAAACGTATACAAGAGGCTGTAGAATAAGAAAAACTAACTTACGATCATTTTAACCCGAATTTTGATTAAACGCACGATGTTTATTAGGTAAACCAATTTAAATAGTTCCTTGCCAAGGAAGGCCCCGGTTATAGCTGATAAATCACCCTTAAAGGGCTCAGTCCCTTAATAATGACACGTACATAATTGCGAATTAGAAAAAATTCCGGTTTGAGTTTGATTATTCAATAATTTAATTATGAATATGTGCCATTTAATGTAGCTCTTGTCGTTATAACCCGGTAATACTTATAATCGTAATCATCTGTACAGTTAATAACATTCTGTCTATCATGGCAATAATAAAATTTGAAATGATACAAAATTTGAACATCATCTCGTAATAACGTTTTATCAGGCTGTATATATATTTATCAGGCCCTTTTACCAGGTTTTGATAAAGTTATGTCAATGATATTATGTCAATGATACATGATCTACCGATCATTAAAAATGTCTCATTACCAACTATGAAAATCTGCCTATATAGTCCCAACTATAATGATCACATATAATAGCTAATTCCTGTAAAGATCAAAGGCAAAGATTATGACCGCTAATCTACCTAATATATAGGAAACGGTTAGTCAAGTCATGAGTAGGCGTTATGTTTGTACTACAATTTTTGTAGCTTTATATACATATATTATTAAATAAAAAAAAGAAAGGTAGAGTTCAAAAAGGCTAGTAATTCATCTTAAGGTTTTAAGCATTGTCGCAGTGTCCAAAAATCATTGCAGCGAATTCATCACTGTTAATTCATATAATATCAATAATTGATTAACAGTTCATTAATAGTTTCACAAAACTTTTAGTTAACTTGAAGAATCGCTTTTGGTATTTATGAATGAAAAGTTTTCTCATTTATAGTGCACTGTGAATTGTTCACAGTTATCATCAATTGGAAGACTCTGCCGAATTTCATGATGGCAAAAAATATTCAGGCGGTGATTTATGATTCACTGCATGCCGACGGCAATCTAACACGTCGTGTGCGCATACTCTCACGAGATTTCGAAGCGTCTTGCAAGGTATATTTTTATTCCGCGAACGAAATCACCCACGCGTGTACGCCCACCGCTTCGAATTACGACGCTATCATCCAATATCTACAGCAAGGGACATTGTTTCCGCGACGTCTATTCCAATTATAAATATTGCGTTATCGCAAACAATCGGATTAATCGTTCGAATTAGTCGGTCATGTTTACTGATTTAACGCCTATGCACTTGTCGATTATCTGCAAATTGAAATACATGATGCCCTTTCATTTACAGCGATCAATCAAGTTTGCTGTGTATCAAAAACAAGCGTTTATCAATGAAGTAACCACAATATGAAAAAAAATTACGTTCTGTAATATGCAGTTACACCCTAAATATTGAACAATTTGATCATTAATAAGAATAAAATGCACGAAGTTTAAATTTTGCATTGAAAGTTTATGGGAGAGAGATTCACATAATCTATATTTATAACAGATTATGTTATGGTGTGGTAATATAATGCGGTTTTACAATAGCTTAGATTTGTAAAATGTATCACGTTGAGTTTTGAAACACATTTTCACTAAAGTTGGGTGTTCATCGGAAGCCACAAAATTATAATTACACAAATTGTTGAAAAATAAAACAGAATTTGATGAGTTTGAATTTGAAAAGTCGCGAGCAATTACTTGCAATTGAAGCTTACAGCGTGGTTATCTTTGTCTGACCGTGTGTGGCTGTTTATCGGACAGTTGGTAGTTTGCCCCGCGTGGGTGCAGAATAACGAATCGTTACTTGTGCGTTGGTGTCAACTTCACCATTAATCGGCGCCGCTTTTTCACGTCGCGATCGACTATTTAGTCGAGCGAGTAAAAGACGAAAGCAATCTCTTTTGAGAAATTTTAATCCGTAAAGCATGATGAGAATAATATCATGCTTTGGTCACGTTCGCAAATATAACCCGATTGATATTTATCCACTAATATTTTTTCTACATTTGAATCTAAAAATATGATCTAACTTTATAATCCAAACAGGTGTTTGCCAAAGAAAAACTTGTTGAGATGCTTTAAGGTGGCTGTAAAAGGATTTTTTGATGTCAGTTAATCTAACTGAAGTAATATGAATATATTTTTCAACCATTCTGTTGTTTCTTGTTTCCGAAATGAAATTATTGTTAAACGTCACGACAAAACTGTGAAGTATATTTTTAACAAAATTCCTTCATTGTTTCAGGTAAGTCATGACGTCATGGACCACTTATAACATTCACAATTACAATATGTCATTCGAGAAAGCCTCGTTGAAATTGATACAGCGAGAACGTAAGTTGTGCAATCGCCTCGTCATTTGACTTTCAACACTGGAACATAGATTATATGCCAAACTTTCACACGAAATATACGTTCAAATTATTTTTCATGTAAAATTATCGAACAGTGCCCCCTAGTAGATCATTCAAATATGTATGGGATGAGTACGGATGATTTTTTTACATCCAATAGCTATGTAGGGCCTTCATCCGGGTGCGCCCTGTCACCGGATCAGGTGCGCATAGCAGCCCCTGTTAGGGCCCTAAAATGAGCCCTGATCAGAATGTGAGGCTTCAAGAAGGAAAAGCCAGATTAAACAATTTTCTAAAGGCCCCTTATCAATGTATTTTTATTGATATCAATGGATGTCTCATTTTCTACCATTCATAATCTAATTGTGACTTTATTATATTTAATTATCTGATATTTAAAATATTCGCTGAAATTCTGAATAAAATTAATCTGTAATTTCCTAGTGTCTGTTGGCAGAACACCCGGATAAAGGCAATATGAATTCCGGTGATAAAAAACAGTGTACTTACAGCTGAATACAGTTATATATTTCAGTCAATATTAAATTAAAACATGGTCTGTTTCATTAAACTTGTGAATCTTTTTTTTGTTTATCGATTTTTGATGTAATCAAAATTTGTTGGTTAAATATCAAACGAAATATAAACGTGTTCAACCATAAATACACTAGTTTCTTTACTTTATATTTCTATTTACTTTATACACTCACCACGCAGAACAATTATTAATGGGTCATTTAAAATTGTTCAAACAAATAGCATTTCTCAAACAGCCGTAACTTTGACAATTTTCATTGAGAAAACATTTTAATTTTTTTTAAGCTAAGAACTCGAAGGATTTTTTTTATCACAAAGGTTTTAAAGTGAAAGTCAATAACTGACTAAAGAATTTGTTTTCAAGGGGTTATTTCAACATTTTTGCAATTTGCTTTCACCAATTAATTTCTTAAGGGTATTGCTCAAACCTGGTGATATCTTTGTGACTAGTTCAGATCTTGAGCCAACATTTGAACATTTCTCACAAACAAAAACCATATTAACTGATTCTAGAAGCCAAAACAGCCGATGTTAGAAGAATTGACTGGTATGGTTTTTGTTATTCAAAATGTTTAAATGTTGACTTTTACCCCTTTTGGAGGTATCAGCGTTCTTTAGCATTCCTCTCAAAGATAAAACTGATAAAAGTTGTCCAAGTAGAAAATAATTATATTATAATGTTTAGGGGTTACCAGAGAAATTGTCAAAAAAAAATTCCAATATGTGTAATGCTTAACTTTCAAAAAATGGTAAATTTTTGTGAGACACGACCATTTCAATTTTTATTATGAAAATGAAATAAAATTGTAAATTTGCATAAGCAATGTGAAATTGTGATAGAATTATGGGTCGAGTAAGAACAAGCCACAAACTAATTACTGGACCGAAATGAGGGGCGGTTTTGTGCTCCGCAAGTCGAGGGCAGGTTATTGATTGTATGCACCTGTACACTGCATTCGTCTCTCTTGAAATCATCAAATCGCGCAATACCATTGTGATTCGTGATATCGAATCGCGCAGCCTATAAAACAACATTGCATCCGATAAAGCTGCTAAATTGATTCACGTATTTGTAAACTGTTCAGTCATCGTCACAAAAGGTATACTCTTCCGATGTTAGCCAAACTTTCTGTTTTGCGCTTGTTCGTTTTAACAATCAATTTCAACACTCGATTCATCAACACTCAAATAAATAAATGTTTTTGACATTGAATTTTTAGTTGATTTGAAAGCTCTCTCAGATATTATTACCAAGAATGGACCAATTTAAAAACGTTTTTCAATGCCATTAACAAGCTATCTATACTCGCATCATGATTCATCTTGTAGAATTGAAGAAACGAGACAAACAATCGTTCTGTAAAAAGATTAGCTTGGGGTGGACGAAGATCTCCGAATTCAAACTGTTGTTTCAAGTCAATTGTCTTGATTCAACCTGACTGCGGCACTACGTCTGTACTATTATAGATCCTTTCTGTCGAAGCATTTTCAATCATACATAAGATATCTACTTTAACTCAATCTTTCGATGGCACTTTATTTTGTTGAGATTAAACAAAAATAGGAAACAGTAGAAAAAAAGGTAATCAAAATAATAAAGTGATGAAACAAATTCTCTCTGGAAAATTGCTGCAATTTTCATTCTAAAACTATGTTCAAATGGTCATTATTTTTCTGGATTCCATTAGAAATAACTTTTGTACGTAGAAAATAAAAATAATTCCTTCAACTTGTATCATATTCCATTGAAATGCACCAGTAATACGAAAAAAAAAAAAAAGTTTCTTTATCTCGAACAAGTTGTGATAATAACTCATCGTTCAAAATTCATCGAAAAATGTTAATTTAACTAATTTTTTGCTACCAAGTGAGTAACATTTTTGGATTCAATATAAAAAGTATATAATCCTATAATCTTTTTAAAATGGGTTGAATCGATTTTTTCCCCTGACATTACAATATATTTACAGTATATTCATCATTTCATTAACAAAACAATTAAACAATTACATATTCAATGAAAATGTACTTTTCGACATTGTTAGCAGCTAACTTTGATAAATTTAGATGTAAACAAGTTTGTTCATAGCTAAACTTTTTTCGGAAAATGTATTAACAGTTCATTACTTTGTTAGCAAATCATACGATTGAATAATGAGCTGTTTGAATTTATTTTACGCAGTTAGAAAATCAGAGTGAAAAATTAAAAACTCAGAACTTGAAGTCTATATAATAGAAGCAACAAAATAGAATGTCTTGAGAACAGTATTCCGTCTGACGAGCTTTCTCACCGAATAAAAATGATATTACGGATAAATGTAAATAAAAGAGGATGAGGATAAAGAAGCGTGGTTGAGATGCGTGAAACAATGCTATACAAATGGATGGCGCCATTGCTTGGCTCTAATTTTCCTAGCGTACCCCGTTTGTGTACTGGCCTCCCCCGTCTCACTGTGATAGCTCCCTTTCGCTTGCTTGGTTATCCTTAATTGAATCGGAAATTCAATTAAATTGTTCATGAAATCTGAGTTGAAAATCGTGCTTTCTATTTTTGCAGTTTTTCAACTTGTATTTCAACCACATCCATGTATATTTCTCTTCTTTTCTCGCTTTTTATTTGTTCAAAACATACTATTTCAAACTGATTGATAAAGATTACATTTCAAAAAT
Organism: Trissolcus brochymenae; assembly: GCA_030523145.1. Classification (NCBI taxonomy): domain Eukaryota; kingdom Metazoa; phylum Arthropoda; class Insecta; order Hymenoptera; family Scelionidae; genus Trissolcus; species Trissolcus brochymenae. The sequence continues at coordinate 7,449 of JAQQRF010000125.1, forward strand.
GAAACTTGTTTTATTTATATTTCTAATCGTTAAACATATATATGCAGAACGAAAAAATTGCATTTGTTCGAACCGTTCAAGCTTTTTCAAATAAGTTCTTATAAAAACAGTTTAAACAGGTTCGACAAGTGTTTAATTGACAGACATAAAATGGTACAAATAAAGTACCTCATTCAAAAACTCATTGTAAAATTGTTGTCTAGTATCAGAATTTACAGCCATTAAATATAGCTCTAATAGCTATACTATTACGTCTTATATCCATTAAAGAGATGAAAATAGTCAACTCCAATGAAGTAAGAAAGACTTAATTTGTCAATGAAACAGTTGTTAAACCAACTTGAACTTATTTGAACAAGTTTGAATGGTTCGTAAGACTATTTTTTGTGTAGCTCATTTAGAAATTGCCAGTGGTAATCCAACATGAACAACCGATTCTACTTTGGACCAATGCTTGCAGTTAACGTTGTACCGATGATTACTAAGTTGCCGACAAATGGTTATCTTAAATCACTATTTTATGGAAGCTGTCGCTAGAAACATCATAGAATTATTTTTCACTTGGACCAAATTTAAAGTTTTATCTTTAAGAAATATGTTTACAATATTTTCTGCTGTAGAATATATTTTATATTATATAATTTAAAAGATTCACTCCCGAGAAAAGGGGAATAAAATACACTTTTTCTGCTTCGAGTGAGTAAAATAACAAAGCTTGTTCGATGTAGAAAAACTTAGATTTTGACAGAAATCGAAATTAGATGATTTTCTTAAAATTGTTCAAAAAGTGAATCATTGAGTGAAATTGTAATTCCTATCGATGTTCAGTTTTCCTACACGAGTATAATAGAGATGTATTGTAAAAATTGAATTATTTCTTTTAGTGTAGAAACATCGATCCAATTTGAACTATTTTATTTGTCAGTACAATTTTTATATTGATCTGGATCGAATGAACTAAACTACGTCGTGAAAACCTTGTCAAAAAAACAATGCCTTTGATGCGTGTATATTTTTCAAATTGCATTGTTTGCACCTTTTTGTAGCTTTTGTATTTTTCATTAAACACTTTTTTATCGTTGTGCTTTAGGAGTTTCCAATGATTCAATGAATTTTATTTTAATTTTAGATTGTTTGGAATCACAACTATGTGTTCACTGGTTCAAACAGTTTAACTGAAACATGTACAACATTTTTTGTGATAGAGGCAAAGTAAAGGTAGATGGTAGTTTTTTCATTTTCATTGCATCAGTAAAGTCACATTAATATAATATAGTACTTTAATATAATATATCCTTGGTAATGTGTGTATGGATCATAATGGAATATTTTACCCCCGTGAAGCGGTACAGGATTAAGCAGTATTTTTGGCTCTAGGGCGTGAAATAGTATTTACCTATGTACGCATGAGAAAAAGTAAAAAATTAGTAAAAAAAATTTTCAGTTGAAATGTTTCTTGGTATTTATTCAGCTATATATAGTTGATGTGTTCAGATGAGGAAAAATCAGCAAGTAATCGACAAAGCGTAAACACGCTCGAGTGTTTCGTGATATCGATTGTTTGCTTTGTTGTTCGACTGAGCGTACGTACAAGACGCTGCAGTCTGGCGAGCAATTGGCAAAGCGATAACTCGAAACATCGAATTTATATCAAGGCAGGACAAAAAAGGGGGGAGGGGCGCTGTCCAATAGTCAGTGACAATAAATATAGAATGAAAGATCCACCTACACTAAGAAAAATCGGGAGAAGTTGGAACAGCAGAAAATATGGTCGACATACGTGATCAACACATAAAACCAATTGGAACAACTGTGACATCAGTTGATCTAACTGAAAATGCTGTTTTATCAACAGATTTTTCAGTTAAATCGACTGAAAAAAATGCTGTTATTAGCGGGTAACATACATGGACAAAACATTTCAAGGACTTCTAACCGAGAGATGCAATCAGTCATCAACAGCATTACGCAACCATTTCAGGAGGTGTCAATCAATGAACTCTACAATTTTGGAAATAGTTTTATGGGCTTAATTCATCCAGTCGATTAATGAGTATGTGCGACAATACACAATCCTTACCTTAAGCCATTATTGTCTTAAGGTAATTATTATTATTATCAAACTGTTATAATGACATGTTTCTTGTCATTAAGTAATAACAATTAAAATGAAGACATTGCTAGAGCTTTCTTCTAAATAATAACCATCATTAACGATTTCCTCTGATGTATAGTCAGTAACCACTTTTTATTTAATTCTATAAAAGTTATGACCATATGAATATAACCTAATTTCGAGACATAAAAAGTGTATACTTTGCGTTTTATAGGGATATGCATTCTCTGAATTTCATCTCAGAAAAATAATTTCTAATCACGCCAACTTGCAGGATATTTTTGCTGAAAATTTTGCTGAAGGAGTTGTTATTATTATAACTTGTTTAAAATAATTATGTGCATATTTATTATAGCCACTGACGTTAAATAATAACGAATAAAATATTAAAGATAACTCAGTATAAAAAAAACTCAAACAGTAAAAAACAAAAAAAATATTTATAATGTTTGGTAGCAATTTTTGACTGAAATAAAATTAAAAATATAGGTATTTTCATGATCAATCAATATATTAAGCATAATATATTTATATACATTTTTGCAATGCAAAAAAAATTTTTTTTTTTCTTGTCGTGTATCAAAACTTGTACTGTTTTATGATGGTGGTAAATTGTGTTTAATCATGTGATTATCATTAAAAAAGTTCAGCTCGTTTAAGAATCACAAATCACCGAGTTTGATCTTTACAGAAGACTTCTAATTAATGGTTCGATTGTGAGCAACAAGTATGATCCCGCAAAGACTCGAATCGGACGGAAGTAGATTGCTCATACTTTAGTCTCGTCACTCCTTTCAACAAAATTGCTCGATATTTAGCAGTATCCATCTAGTAAGAAAAAATGTTCCAGCGCTACTTTTAGGCAATGTCGTTATTGCAGTCTACTTTATTTAATCTCTTCCTATCAAATCGTAGAAAATTGTTTTATAACAAATAAAATAAATACAAATTATACACGAGTAAGTCAGAAGAGTTAGGATTTTTTTTGATTAATTATGCGACCTTATGTGAACCAGAACGTGAGGTTTCAATAAAAGTTGGTTCGAAAAATTACCCGAAAGCAAGTTTCGATCTCCAGGAATTGGTTGCGCGTTACCAGACGAATACTCTTTTTTTTTTTATTTATTCTTTGTCATTAATAAACAATTAAAAAGTCACTCATCCATTACTTACAATAGTTGGGACATTTATTCGAGCGGCTTCATATGTGTTCACGCTTATGAATAATTTACATAGGAACTAATCTCACTTTTTCAATTGATTTTACTGTAAATTTGACAGAGTTATTCTTACGTTAGCAAAAAAATCCAGCTTCTCTAGAAGACTCAATAAAAATAATGTAAAATATAATGACTTGCAAACATTTAAAAACTTTTCCATTAATATTATTAGTTTTAGATAAATAATAACAGTGAAATAAGTAGTACAATTTCTTTCATTTCATTTCTTTTCCGTGTACGTACAGTAAGCACATTACAGATTTGGCTAATGTTCTGTGCCGAACTAGCTGAATTTTGAACTATTTTAGCACGGAAAATGCCACGCATCAGTGGCTCGAACAAGACTCCTGTTTTTTAGCTACATCATTTTCTCAGTGTATCATCGAAAGAAAATTTATAATTTTTTTATTCATGATTATTGCACAGAATCAATAAATAATTAGACTTCCTATTATAAATACTAATTTTATTCTCGCGGTAATTTTCACTTTCTATTAAATACAATTGATAATTTTACTTATTCAATGATATCAGTATAAATAAATTAGAAAATAATTTGATTTTAACAAGGAAATAAATATGTTTATGAATTTGAAAGAATTTATAATGTTTTAGGCTTCACTAATATCAAATGTGGCAAATTCAAAATAACAGATATTACGAACCATAAAAAAAAAAAAAATGGTGTGCTTTTCGCGGAATTATATTTAATGCTTCAAAGCCATGTATTAACTTATTTATAGTAAATTCAATCTATTCATAAAAGGCACCGCTTATAAGTATCACCACTCAAGTCTGGTGATACTTTCAGAACGGGTTTAGTTTGTGAGCTAATATTCGAACATTCGTTTTATAATACCAAACATATCAGCTGATACTTTTATATTCAAAGAATCGGCTAATATCGTTTCTGTCATGACAAAATTTCCAAATTTTGATCCACAAACTGAACTCGTTTTCGAGGTATCACTAGGTCTTAGCAATCCCTTAAACTTTTCATGCAATAAAGCACATATTAGGTCAAATCAAAAATATGATATTTTTAATTTTCAAACCACAATATTGTTGTTTCGGGCTATTTTCAAGATTGACCAAGTTTTAATTAGGTCAAACAATTTTTTTATTTTTGAGGTTTTTCATGTTAAATAAGACTATTTATATTAACATAACCTGCTTTTTACTTTTATTTAATAGTGTTTACATGAAGTAGTTAATAGCCTTGATGATTGTATTTATAATAATAAAAAGGGTTATAATCAGTTAAAAAGATTTTTGAGATTAAAATAGAAAAAGAACTTAGTGCATATCGAATTGGAATCTTAATATATTTTTTTATTATGGTACACGATATTGTGTACGCAATAAACCCGTAGCAGTTTCTTCATAGCCATTAAAGTCACCAAAGAACCAACCAACCCGTAGCAGTCGTCGCAATAAGTTTGTGTCCCTTAGACAAGGTAGTATAATAATCTATTCTAGCATGCGAGCGAGAATCTTGCTTGGACACAAGAAGGGTCAGCTCAACCTTATGACTATATGAGAGGGTGTGCAAACCCGAGAGAAGTCGGAGTTTCTGCACTCAAATATGTCACTCGACCCCTTTGCTATGAATTATTTATGTGTTATTACAATTTTCACTGCCCTTCGATGTGATATGGAGGGTGTATGAACAAAATTCGTAAACCACTTTCGCATTCGCTTTTCTTAATGTCTGAAAGCTAATATAATTCATATAAGTCATTAAATAAACTTTGAATCATAATATGAACAATAAAGTAATATAATAGTGATGCAGCATCCGCTGTCTAAAAACATTGAATATCAATTTCGGGATTAAGACGAATTAATATAACATTTGTTCAGTTAGTGATAACAATAGATTTTACTTATTTAGTTATGAAAAGATACACTGTTCATTGAATGTTATTAACAAAAAAGCAATAACCTTTTTATGACTGTTATTGAATTAGCATATCGTTAAAACATATATCGTCACTTCTTGAGAAAATATACAGTAGTTTATGTGTGTGTTTGCGTCAATTTGACATCTTCAGTACTTTGAGCGTTTAAAAATAGTTTTATTAACAATATTAATGTTTTGAAAGTATTTTTTATTTCCAAGAAAAAGAAAAATATTAAAAAAAAGAAGTGTGTTTCAGCACGGTTTTAAATGTGTAATAAATTAATCTTCGATTTGATTAAGTTTCTGTTATAAAAAGATACGTTTTTCTTTGGTAATGTTAAATCCTTCGGAATATTAATCAGCCTGATAATAAGGTTAATTAATTAAAGCTAAATTTATTACTTATAAGCATGAAGCAAAGGAATGCACAAATATTCGGAGACATGCCGACACTTGATAAAATCTTTGTCTTGCTGGAAATATTCCCAATACAAAATTTTCCTTATCGACAAAGCATAATAGAATGAATTTTTGTGAAGAAAAAACGTCATAGCAATTTCATTGCAAAGAATTTTCAATTTCAATTTTGAAAGGTTTACATTTTTTTTGATTGTATATTGTTTGAAAATGTGTGTTATCAAATTATTGATAACACACTTATTTGATCATTTTTGTTTGTTTCAGTGTAGCAAAGAGACTATTTCAAATTATTATTATTTTTTTTTACAATGGAACGAAATTAATTCAAAATAAATAAATTCTATCCGATCAGACTCAATAATTTCATTTCAAACGAGGCTGAGCCAATTTTCGGTTAGGATAGGGTAATTTATACATCAATTTTCACGAAAATCTGAAGTTTTCTATTTTAAAAAACAACCTGAATACATATTTGAGTAAGAATGTTGGGAGTTCTTAAATGTTTGAATCAGATATTATATCACGTTTGCTATATACATTCTATAAAAAGTAAGCATTCATCTTGCAAAGTCAATTCTAATTAGCCAGCAGTATTGTGCACAATGTTGAATGCGAGTTCATAACAATTTTCCAAGCGGTGTAATAAAATTGAAGTGACGAAAAATATAGTCGTTCTACAACGGCCATAACGAATGCACTTGTTATCGCACTGCATTTTGTGCACGTGGTTGACCGCGAGCGGACAGTCGAGGAAGAACAAATAGGGGGAATTAAAAGTAATCACATACATATTTACAGAGCTTATAGCCATTTCTGCGCGGACCACAAAAATGTAACACTTCTAACTCGTCGTGCCATAAAACATGTTTGTTCTCGCGTGCAATTCATCCAGCAAACATTTTCCAACCGTTTGATTTTACTCTTTATTTTTTAAAGGTTTATACCTACCTGCAGCTTCAGAATATACGAAAGTTTAACATTCTAGTTCGAAAATGAAACAACATTTTTTTAATCTTTTCAGACCTTTTTTTTGCTTTAAAGATAAAATTTATTGAATAAATTCTGTTTTCTATGGCGGGAGCTTGTATGAAACAGTGATTTGAAAGAACCGTTTTGAGGTGATCATGATTGTGCCAGGAAAACTGTTATAAAAAAATAAACAAACACCTAACAATATAATATTAAACTAAAATTGTATTGCAATTTTGGTTGCAAAACCATTGATTGAAAAAATGTAGTTTCATTTTGAAGAAATAAATTTTATTATACTTTGCAATTTTTATTGATGTTACAGATAAGTATAACTCCTTAACTGGGTTTCAAAACCATAGAGAGATTATAGTTATTTATATATAGAGCCAAACCACAAGTTGAAAACTCATTTCGAATGCTCTTGCTGATCTGCATTTAAATTTGAATGAAATTAATTGTTATTTCATTTTACATCGGACAACATTCTACTCGTGAAATAAGTTTTCCATGATTTTATTATTATCTTTGAACCTTATCATAATAATACGACCAGAAGCAAGTATATGGATCTATAATTTTTTTTTTCTTTTTTCGGATAGTGAGATGTTTTGATAAAATTTGGATCTTGACGGAGAGTATGCAAGTATGAGACATTTTGCTGCCTTGTTGTGGACCAACATAGTTATAATGAAATTCTTTATTTATAAACTTTTTTTATAAACGGCTTTTCCTACCCGAATGTGAATGACAGCACCGCCATTGTGACGAGTGTGATAGTCTTTACTGATCCCGGTAATACATTGCGTTTTCATATAAATGTAGTAATAGTAGGCATTTTTTAACGCACGTTCAAAGAATAAAATCGATATAAAGTACCCAAACGTAGAAAACTATTTATAAAATTGTGACTAAAAGCACAAAAAACAAGTCAACGTATCGTTTCACTAACTTGTTGCGCGGAACATGCGCTCTATTTCAAGGAGGTGTCTTATCAGTTTACCCTAAACAGTTACAAGAGCTCAGGGCATATTCTCCGGTTGTTTGTAGGGCCATGATTTTTGAGTCTCAACACCGACAACGTTTTCAAAACAAACAAAACTTTAAAGATTATTCAACCAGATTAGTTATTATATTTACAAGAAAATTTATTATATTTACTTCAATTCGATACACAGTTATTTTTGTCCTAACAAAATCTATGATTTTAAATGTTAGTTTAAATGTTTAGATGTTTGAGAACTTCCAACTTATTGCGTGTATCGAAATAATTTTGTTCAAAAAAAGTTATACTATAATCAAATTTAATGAACATTTTGTTCAATGTTACAGCAAATGTAACTCGCCCGTATTCGCATATGGTGGAATGCAAGTTTAGGTGTGTTAAACAGCGATAATCCGTGTTTCTGGAAGCAGCATCATACGCGCAGGAACATTAGCATGCCAGCTAGAGAAGTTTTGCAAACCCGTATCATTATTCCGCATGGCTGATCGGGACCTAGCCTCGAGCAGGGTTTGCAACAAGATTATAACGATTGCAATCATTTTCTTTATCTCTCTAATCAGCTATGGAAGCGCATCTGCTCTAATTATTTATTTGTGTGGTGAACGTTTTAAAAATTAGAAATTGCGTCACCATTGTTAATCTGTAAACTGATTTGAGTAACGATTAATAATAAAAACAGAAGAATATATTTTTTTATATTGTTTTTTAATTTTAACGTTTTTCAATCTACGAATAGAGATAGAATCAAAAAGTAATTTTTTTCAAACTACCTCTTGCAACTTTTTTTTTTTTCGTAAATAAATAACTATTATGTCATAAATGCACATGAAACACAAAGTTACTCCATTAAGGGGACCCTCCTATGAAATGGCTAAAATCCGTAATTTTCAATGAAATGAAATGATTTTTGTAACGAAAGTGTATTTTTAGGTGGAGATTATGAAACGACAAAAAGTGAAAAAAAATTATTAACAATTTTTTAGTGAACAATAACATTTGAAATATGGCTAGTTTTCAAAAGAGTTCCGGTACCCCCCCCCCCCCCCCTGCACTGATTTTTAATTTTCTTTTTTCAAAACACACAGAATTTCATAAAGAAAAAAATTGTTGGACAGATTTTTGATTTTATTTTTTTTTTGACAAAGTTACATTTGTTTTTGTACGGCGACCTCAAAAAAGGAGCAGAATTTCAGTTTTTTTTAATTATTGTCAATAACTTTTGAAGAAATTGTTTATTCAAAATTCTGTTTGACAATTTTTTTCGTTTTGAAATTCTGAGCATTAATAAAAAAATCAGTTGAAAATTGTGGTACCGGAACTCTTGTTCGGAAATTGTGGTACTGGAACTGAAAAAATGGAAGCGAAAAAAGTTTCCGAGTAAAATCGATTTAAAGTTTTATTTGTACATTTACATTACAAAACGTTTAAAATTCGGGGTTTTTTTTTTTGACATTTTACTCAAGCAGCCGTGCCAGCAGCATAAGTAGTGCCTTCTTTCTTCTTTTTTTGGCATTCTGAAGCTTTTTTCTTCTTTTTTTTCGTGCCTAGTGCTCTGCGAAATACTCTCCGTCTGTCGCACCGTTCTGCGATTGCCAATGAGACTTCTTTGATTTGCCTTTTCTCTTCGAATTTTAACTTCAAAATTTCTTTCTGTCCAGCATTAAATATTTTTAGGTTCCTAATTTTGCTGTGTTATTATTATTATTGAAAATTTTTTAAATAATTTGTTGTTTATCATAAACAGTATACATTATCCTAATAATAATAGTTACCAATGAAAAATGCAAAAACAGTTTGAAAAAACATTCAAATTTTCATGTTTAAATGATAATATAATCAAAATTTCAATTACATTTTCTAAAAGAGGAGACTTCAAGTTATCGGAATCTGTAATAAAAAGTTTTTCGAAAAAAATTCAATTTTTCGTCATTTTTCATAGGAGGGTCCCCCTAAGATAGGGAGCAAAACGAATTTGTGCATCCTTGTTTTTTATCGCCGAAATATCTTATATAATGAGGGCGCAAAAAGCTATCTGCCCCCGTGATAAAAAGCTGGCACTCAATATCACCTTTGACTCTTTTATTACATAACAATCACTTAATTTTCACTGAAATAAAAATTCATCAAAGCTCTCTATTATACTGTACTGTTCAGTAATTTCTATGAAATTTTGTTCTCTTTGTCGGAAACATAAAAATCATGTTCGCTTCATTTGTCTTCTGCAGTTTGAAAATAAGACCATTTTTTGTTTTTAGCTGCTGGCCGATGCGCCTTGGGCATTTTGAAGTTTATTACACAATTACGTGCTACTTGCGGTCTAAAGACTTTCCTGTTCATACACAAACTAAACGTCATGCACTCAATGAGCGATATTATACGGAAACGTCGACGTGCACACGTGTGGTAATTAAACTCAAACGCATGACTTCTGATATATGCTTGAAATTTACGTACGTTCATGATAATGATAACTGATAAAAGTCGATTTAAATGTTGGAACTTAATTTTGAAATGAAATATTTGTGGAAAAATGAGAAATGGGTGACTGGTTAAGCGTGGGTGGGAGAAGGGCCGAACATCGGGAAAGGGAAAAACGGGTTCGGGTGCAGACCCTGAGGGAGGCGAGCCAGTCTTGAGTTAGTTCCCAATTATAACATCCCAATTAAACAACAATTAACCAACAGCATTAAAAATCCTACATATTTATATTATTCGCTTATGCGATTGTTTCAACTTGATTTTTGTAAGAAGTTGATTGTTTAAAAGAGTGTCTTAAAAAACGAATTTTTATTATATTCAAAGCGGAAACTTGGAATCGAAACCTTATTTTCTGTTTCCGGCAGTAACTCGGTAACTAAAAACAACATTGAAGCCACATTCATGAATGTGCAACTACTGTAGAAGTAACAAACTCCAGCTTGAATTCGCACATTCATGAATAGAAGTTCAATATCGAGTTTGTAATTTTGCTTGCAAGACATTCACGGGCATGGTTTTAACTAATTGTTATTGTTCTATTAATAAATTTTGAATCACATTGTTCTCTCTGGATTGTTAACCCGGTAAAAAAGCTCGTTTCACACGTCTTCTCTTACTTCCCGTATGTAAATAATCGTCATTTATTTTAATAAAAAAGGAACACGAACAACATTACTGTCGAACAATGAGCATTGCGGAAAAAAATTTCACTGTATAAATTGCCCATTAAAACACACCAAAAGATTTCGGAACGATACGGAATTAACGTTAGCCATTAGAGTTATGATAAAACGAAGATGAGCACCTTATATCGCTATAAGAAGTGCCAAAAAATCTGTTCCACTATACTTTCATTATTGTTTTAGAAAACCATGATTTCTTATCTGGTCCCAAAAGATAAATTGAACAAAAAAGTTTCATAATTCGATTTCGAAGAATGAATTGCAAAATTACTTTGACACCTTTCTTTGAAATTAAATTAAAACACATCAAAATGACATTTCAATTGATGTAAACTGTAATTATAGATATCAATGGCATTATAAACATAATGTGATACCAAGAAGTTAAAGTTGCACATAAAAATTTCGCCATTTATACTGGACGGTTTAGTTGTGTCCATGAGAGCTTTCAATTATGTAGAGATCAGCATTTTTACTTGTTATACGCTCTAACCATTTTTCTAAAGAAATACTGTTTTAGTAGTTTGCACATCGTATGGAACCTGTGCGCGCTCTTATCTACCGAAAAGTTGGTGTCGTTGTTAGTATTCCTTGGTTCATTTTTTTCTTTGGTTGAAAAAAAAAGTCAATTTCATCGTTTGTCTACATTTTTTTTATTTATTAACAAAATTTGTTAATTGTTTGATCGTGATTCAAACCTGTGAAAAATAATATATGTGTAGGACATTGTTTCTCTTCCTATGTAAGAGAAAAAATATATATCATACATGTGTTAATACAGCAAACATCCTGATTCTGACAGTGTCATGTGACGTTAGTAAATTTATCGCTGATTAGCTGTTCACTGACGGAGTGTAACCTTCCGGAAGTTTCAAATTCGGGAGGTTTGACTGTATCTCTGAAATTTATAAAAACGAAAAAACAATATTGTCTCATTTGTATGCAAGCAATGATGACATCTATACAAAAAATATTTTATAATTCAAAAGCAATTTCAGCAAGTAAAATTATTTTTGAACATTTGAACATTCTCACTCTCGTTGTCGCTGCAATTGTCAACCTGCCATCACAACCGATTTTCAATGTGCCTTCCCTCCTCTGCTCTATCATATAGAGTGTTAAACAAAGTACCAAGTTCTAGCATAAAATATTTACAGTACAAAATAATATAATCAAGTAAAAATTAAATCCGAAGTATGCAGCATACTCGGAAATTGAGCAAATTAATTAAATTATTTTCAGATTTGTTTAACGCTTTGATTGTTCTGAAAATTGCTATAAGATCCTGAAATTTACCACACTTGGAGAAAAATTGTCTCTGAACTTTTCTCTTAAATTTTTAGTTAAATTTAGTTAAATGTAATAAACTTTATTACAAAATTAAATGACGTTTATTTAATTTAACTAAAAATTAATCAGAAGTAAACGATAATGTATAAAACAACACACTTGTTTATGTAGAAACAAGTTAAAATCTTATATATAAAAATAAAATTAGGTGTTATATGGGTATAACTATGGATTTTCGAGTAATAAACAAATTCATATGAAAAAAACACTTGTTTATATGATCGATCACTTTTTGTATTGTAGGTGTACCCACGTCGCCGTCATCCTGACCTGCCAGAGAAATCCTCATGAAAGACTGGGAACTCAGTACTCAAAATAGTATCGGTATTGTAAACATTAATTTTTTTCGTTTATACTTTCAACTTTCTTTTCTTCTATTAGTTCATATTTTTGGAATATTTCTTTCTTTTGGTAAAAGTTACACGTAGAAAAATGAATACAACATATTGAGAGAGAATTATCGTTCGAAGTTATCAAAAATTAAATTACAGGTAACGACAAAAACAGATACTTACATATAATATCTATATATAATTGTGCAGATAGTAATTTCGGATATTATTTTTCTCCGTGTACCTTTCCAAATAAAAAATATAAAGCAGTACGTAAAAATATATACAGTAAAAAAATATTCAAATCAAAAACATTGTGAACATTCAAAAATGTGCATCCTGTTATAACAAATGGGTCTAACGAAAAAAGTGCTATTTCAAATATGAACTTGAAAAAGGGATTATGTCAGAGTAACGTTGGAAAAGGTAAAATATCAAATAATGCTTGGTTAAAATGCAGAGTATGTTCAACTATAATCTTCTTCCCGTAATTTTCAAGTGTTTTGAAAATAAACATTTTTTTTGGTTTCTATATTCTAATTTGAATTTTAAAATGTTGGGTCGATTGAGGTTATTCTAACTTCGGTAGTTCGTGTCATCTCAATGTTTTTAATATGTAGAAAAGAAAAATCCCCGCATGCGACCTTTTTCCGCGGAATTTCGAGAAAAGTTTATTTTGCGCCATCTTCGTTAGAACTTAAAAGTAAATAAATTGAGGTTTATAATTTAGGCTTTAAAAAACAGCCGGAGTGGTCGAGTAGACAATGCATCAGAATGCATACTTCTTGGGATTATTTTTAAACTATAATTGCTAATACAAAATCAATATATAATTGGTACAACAATTAACAGGCATCCTATAGTTTTCTAAAAAAGCTATTTTCAAAAGTCCATAGCTGTGACATTTTAGAAACAAAAATTTTAGGTTGCCTGCTAATAGTTGTGGCGAGTGAACATAATTGACGAAACAAAATTAAGCAAAATTACACTTCATAACTGCAAGAAGTTACGAAAGGAACTTTAAAGAATCACAATAACTTTATTTTCTATTAATTTAACGACAAAACGGTGTTTCTGTGTTTGTTTTCTGCGCAAACAAACAAATTAAGTAGTTCTTCAGAGTCTCATAATTGAAATAATCTAGATGGAAACAGTTTATTATATATCTATTTTTTATTTATAAATTAAAAATTTAAAAGCAAGTATTTTATTTTATATAATTAAAAAATTAGTGCTAAAGTCACGACAAATCATGATTAACTCAAGAGTCAGTATGTATTGTATATTTTCTGCTTAATGTTTAAATTCACTTTGATTGATAGTGTGTGACAAAAACTTGAGAGGCTTTTGGCTTTATTTGGCGCTGTCCAAAACTGCATAACATTTGCAGTCAGACTTGTATTAGTTTCTGTGTCAATGCCTGAATAAGAAGTTATTAACCGAAATCAGCCCGGCTTGATTTTCTATTTGGAATGATTGAGGAATTTAGAAATTTGGCGAGAAGATAAACAATAATTTATTTTGAAAACTTTATATGAAATCAGGTGGCGATGAAGGTCGCAACTCTAGCTGATATATTACCATTCATTTATTTCTAGCGTTTAGAGTCCTCCAATCATTACGCGACATCAACCACAAGTGTTGCAATATACCCTTTCAGCGGCTGCTGGAGAACCGGTTGGCCTCGGTACAAACAGGCCACGTGATATACACATGTGTCTGCAACCAAATCGTCAATATTATACATACTAACGTAACACAATTCACCTTTTTTATGGTTAATAATTCCAAATATCTTTTTTTTTTGTTTTAACTTCAATTGTTTGTTCAAAGAGATTTCAAATTTCAAACTTGTCAAACATTTATTTAGGAAAAAATGAATCTAACTAAATAATCTCTAAAAAATTGAAACTTGCTAAAAATCAAGTCAGTCTTCCTCTTGTTAGAAAAAGTGACAAATTTGATTTTATTCAAATTTAGAGAGAACATATTGGATAGATATATATTTTATATTTTTGTTTTTTTTTTGTTCATTTCGATTCTTTGGCGAAGAACTTGTATATTAAAAATATAGATCGGTTTCTTATAAAATGTTTCGTGAATAGTTGAAAATGAGATAGTTTGAGCTTCGAGAATAATTGATAAAGGATTTGATGAACGTAAATCCTAATCAGGGAATCTCGTCTTTGTTGTCAGGTTTTGCGCAGTTTAATTGTTCGTCATAAATTGTGAAATATATTGGTGTCTGGGTAAATGTAATGCACTAGCGTTGGGCTCGCGGTTGCGTCCGTATACGATGCGATGCAACGGTACCGGTTAATTCAGTTAGTGAATACGGAAGGCCGGTATTCTGTGGTAGATAGCCACACTCAGAGGGGACGGTAGCGCTGCCTGCAGGGTTGAATGGTAGCGGCGGCGGCGCTTCCGGCAAATTTCGCTGAATAAGCTTTCGTGCAAACGCGCCTGGCATTCGCGACCATTTGTACTCTCGCTACCGTTATGTTTCAAATATCATAAAATTATACGCTATTTAATAACCGTGTACGCACATCTGAACGCACGAGCACCATGCAACTATTGTAGTATTCAATATTAATGCTTAGATTACTGAATTAATGGTTTGGCTAATTAATTATTATTCCATTGGCACTCTTTTCTTTAAATACCCCAAAACATTTAATACTTTGTTTAAATGTTTGTTTCTTTCACTCAGTTTTTTTCAGAATTTATAAAATTACCAAATAAATTGTAAATATATGAATTCCACCTTTGCACAAATACTTTGAAAATTTAATAGTCTTTTACTTAATGTTTCATTTTTGCATGTTTTTGTAATTTTTTTTTTTTTTTATGTTACTTTTTAAAAACTTTTCTAAATACGAATGTTGCGATATTGTAGCATGAAAACTTTTCAAATGATTGTAAAATGTGGATTTTATTTTGTTTAAATGACATATTCCAGGCAGAATGAGCTAACTTTTGGCCGAGTTTGCTATTATTACAACGTTGGGTAAACATCAACAAACGACGTCAGTTGACAACGTTGAACCTACGTCGAATCAGTTGCATATAAACAGTCGAATCAATGTTGGTAGTCAATAATGACTCAGAATGGAACTAATATTTTTAGATTGCATATCGAAGCTTAAAATTCTGTTTCAAACTGATTGATAAACATTTCATTTCGAACATTGACTTATGTTTCTTATATTTTCAATCGTTATACGTATAAAGGTGATTCCAAAAGAAACTGTAACTATAATTGTTAAGATATAATATGACTTTATGGCTATACTATCAAAATTAAAAAACATTTGTAACTTTCAAATTTTATTGAAATTAATTGAAAAATTACATCTTTGTATTCGATTATATTACCATTTGGTTGAATGATCTAATATTTTTTTGTGAATTTTATATAATAACAATTTGCAGAATATTTTGGTATTGCGCTTATTTGTATATGTATGACGAATGATCATCTAACATATACAATCAAAATGTACATTTGCGTATAAAATTTTGTTTGAGAAGGCTTGATAAAAGAGTTCAAATGGAATGCCGTCGATTTAACGTGACGTGTGTCCAATTCAGGAGGTGTCCGGGATATACGACGCAAGATAACAGGAAGCAGGTTGGGAAAATACGAGCAGACGATAACGGCAAACACGTATACGCTGGCCTATTAATCCAGCTGACGTGTCACACTGATCTATCATTGTTCTACCAGACGTGATATACTATACAGCTGTCCAAGATGCATAACACTAGTGTGCCAAGTCTAATCACTTTCTATTCTGTTTCTCTTACCCGAAATAGACTGAATAAATCAATATACAAAACTCTATAGGTTTGTTTGACGATGCTGTATCAATGTTTTCGTCATGATGCCAATTTTAACGAAACGTAATGTTTATTTAAAATAACAAAATTAAATGAAACAAAAAACTCGATTAAAATGTAAAAATAAAGAAACACTTAATGCATTATGATAAAAAACAAGCGTGTAAAATTTAAATTAAAGCTCTGAAAACGTTAATAACAAGCCCAGAGATGTACACGAAAATTAAAACAAAACTCCGGCGAAGCAAGAGTTTGCTAAACAATTCTTGCTTACGAATATAACAGCGTTTATTACAAAAGGACACACGAACGAGGCAGGCGTGCCTTTGCGACAACGCGCCAACAAGCATACGGACTTGGTTGAATATCCGCAAGGCCAAGTGAGCTTTAACTGTGAGAAAGCGAAAGAGAAGAACTTTGAATCCCAAACAAAGCTCCGTTATTCAAATACACCCTTGTAAACGACTTTCCAAGTGACAATATCAATTAACAATCAACAACATATATTTTCACATATTTATTTAATAAAATTATTTTTTACATATACTTATTATTTGTACAGAAAAGGTGTACCAAACTTACAACACCAACACTATGTATCAAAATCTCAACTCTGAAAACAAACAAGGACATGACCAAATGATAGGGTGTTATACTTGCCTTATGATAGGAGCTTATTTTGGAAATCTAGTTTGAACAAAGTTTGAAGCAACTTGGTCAACTAGGTCTTGGTTTTCCTTACAGCAAAAAATAGACCTTTCCTGTTTAGAAAAAAAGGTTTTGCTTTTGATGTATACTTTTTTATTAATGGAACTGGTTTTGTTATTTAAATTATTGATAAAATGATTTACTGTTGCGCCGAGCAGCAATTTTCCATGATAGATAAAGAAATTTAAATTTAAAATTAGAAAACATCAATTCAAAAGTAAAGTGGAACTAACCTGCCAAAATTTAACTGAGTTGCTTCTCTTGACGTTTTAATTTCAGTTAATCAATTTAATCTTGATTGACGATTGATCAAAGCAGATTCAAAACTGTTTATTTTGGAGAGTGTATTATATGAAACTTGTTAATTTTATTATTAAGATTATTTTAGAATATTAATATTGCAATACACTTTGCACATAAATTAAAGGGTCATCTCAAATTTCGGGAGGAAAAAAAAGTTTTGAACTTTGAAATTGTCATCAGAAAAAGAGTTTTGTTTTTTGTTACTTTAATTGAAGTTTCAGAAGTCAACTAAAAAAATTTGTTGACCAAAAATAATTGTTGCAAACAATGCAGCAACATTGCTCAAAAAGATTGAAAATCTTAAGTGCTGATGTTGGCGTTCTGTTCAGAAGGTAGATGCCTCGACGCCTTATGTACTTCAACAGGCAACCGTTGCAATATTCCTTTCCATTGTAAGACTTTGCATTTATTTTTAACAAGCTTACCAACTTGTTTGAAATGTTTGAAAACATTACTTCTGAGATGATACAGTGCAGAAAAGATTCAGGAGAAATTATTCAATTCAATATATAAAATATCTACAAATACGAATACAATTCCGCATTTCATTTATAAAATCATTGTTTTAGAGTATATTTCGTGTGTCATTATGAACTCGCTATCTTAACTCAGTTTCTGATTCACAGTAAAAATCAACACGGTGCTTCATATAATTTGCAATTATCGATTCAAGTATCATATAATCATGTAAGCCTTCGATAGTGGCAAGAAAAGTATATTATAAACAGGGTGTTGTTAATTTGCGAACAATTGAGCGCGTAGTTTGAAATCAAATTCAAATAAACTTAAAAGTTATTTAATACGGTTTAAAAATGGCTGTGGAGTTTTTCTTTTATAAAGAAAATTAATTTTGCAATAATAAAAATAAACAAAATTCGAGGTTATGAATAAGTCGTGACAAATATGAGAATTGATTGACCTTTAGTTCCTAAGCCTCTCGAACCTTAAGCTCACAACTGACTTAATGACCTCACTTTGACTAACTTACTTTTTAAACTATGTTTCTTTAACTCTGGTTTATATTATTATTTTTATGTATTACACTAATTTTATCAAAAAAAAGAAAAAAAGAAACTATTTTTTAATGTCTGCAGAAATTAGAACTTATAAATGAAACATGCGCGCACAGGGGCCTTTATTTTGTAAAGGTCTTTAATTGGAAACATCTATAGTCAATACTTTTCAACGCGCTCGGTCTTTAATACCTGTACACAACAAGAAGTCGTTTGATTTCAAGTGATTGTCATTTTTTGTGAATGCGTCCTATAGAGCTGTGCTTTAAGGTGATGTAAATCTGCAAAAACTGCAGCAATCATGGTATTTTAAAAAATTCAAAAGAGCGCAATTCTGGAATAATGGGAGAATATTTAGCACAATTTGATACAATTTTTGGATAAAGAATGTAAACAAACAATGGGACCTACTGCTAACCTTCACCTCAAAAACTAAGTACCATTAATCTTTAACAATTCAATTTCAAATTTGTTGTATAAGTATGACTAAAATAAGTGAGCAAATCGCGCTTTTCTTGTTAAATTAATTTGCCATTTGATTGTTGTTTCATATTAAACAAATCTGCAATGTCGGTAACTCTCGGTTCCACATTACCTTAAGCACGATTTTAATTTTTGCATGCACAGTGCAAGCGATAAGTGAGCACTTATATAGGCATACTTAAACTACATATTTCCTACTCCCCCGTTCGCCCTGACAGCTCAGTATCAAATGAGCTATTCGAGCATCGAGGGATCCAAGAGCAAGGCGCCAATAACCAACAAAGTTGTTCATATAAAAACTAATCAAACTGAACAGAATTTCTCATTACGGTTTTTCAATTCAAATTAAATTATCGAGTGATGGCAATTTCTAAAGGTTTTTTTTTACTTTTTTTTTTTAATTTTGAAATGTGATTAGTTAATACACATCACTTGCTGAAAAACTGTTTTATTTTCTATTTTAGAATAGTTTGCATTGTGGCTGGTGATCGTTCGCTTGACCGAATTGAAAGTAAACAAATAATACAAGTAGAAGTAAGGCACAAGAAAGGCACGGCACATTGTCGACGTCACTTTTGCTATTTATATAAGATGCCGGGGACATTCAACTCGTTCGCACCCCCATAATATTATGCATCCACACTGTAAAAAAAAAGATACCTTGAATCATGTATACTTCACTTAAATTAAGTAAAACAGAGTTTATCTAGTGATTGTTTTACTTGATTCAAGTGAAATATACTTGATTCAAGGTATCTTTCTTTACAGTACATTAAAAAAGTTTCAATCAAAAATATAATTTTGTAACAAATTTATAATGAGATGTAAAAAAATGAAATAATAATAAGAAAAATAAGAGTATAAAAAAAACAAGAAAGAACAAAATACAACAATTCAGCTCATAACAAACAACATTTTCACTTAAAGTATATCAAAATCGAGAATTTAGTTGATACTTTTTTGGTTTGAGAAAATACCTTTCGATCACAGATCCTCTTTTTGAATCAACGAATTTTAGATGGTAAAAAACAATATTGAAAATACACATTTCTGATTTTCAACTCTATTGCAAAGTTATGAAAACTAAACTTGATTATTTTTTGGAATTGCAATTCTGCTTCATTATACGGACTATTGCTCGGTGTATGAGTCCAGTTTACAGCGATTTAACGCAACTAGTCGTGACTTTTACCATACGTCTTTGACTCATAAACGTATTTGCGGATTAGTTGTGAAATCCTGACTGAAGGTACGATTCTTGTTTTTATGACGTTTTTTGATTTACTTCCGTGTTTGGTTTCATTTTGTGTATTCTTTCTTTCTAATTTATTTAAACTGTTAAATTATGATCATCGTAAATGATTTACAAAATTATATTTATAATAGACACTTTATTGTGCATGAATAATGTCAGGCAACAAAATTTGAGATTTAAGCTGAAAATTTAAAACAAGATTTACAAAAATACATGAAATACAAAATGAATATATAGTTTTTGATTCAAAGGTTCACGTTTACGCCAACGTTTCTTCTTACGGCCAAGTGTTGACTATAAATCTTAGCTTTTCCGAACGTTATCTTGTCGACAAAGCAAAGAGTAAGAAGAGAACGTACGTCGAGACTACCTACACGACGGAGGATGCGGAAGGGATCGCGGCCAGAGGGGACCGTTTATCGATTTTGTCGTCGCAGACACACCGGGTCCTCTTTCTCAGCGTTAATCCAGATCCAGAGCGTTGGCTTTAGTTACTTCTAGTCATATTATTCTTACACTAAAAGAAGCTACTTTAAATCAAATATATTCTACTTGAGTAAAGTAGTTCATATTCTCGAATACATTTAGCAAACCAAATGAAACCAAACTTGAATTTAAAAAAATAAGTTCAAATCGGATGTGATTATGTTAAAATTATTGAATCTTTCAAATGTGAAATTTGATTTAAATTTGTTTATTCCGTCAACACTCTCGAAGTTCGAAAGGGTATCTAAATACGGTCGTGAATTCAATCGCCTACAAAAAGCATTTAGCTTTTCTGTAGTTACGAGCCAAGAAAGAGAGAAGCGGCAACCAAGCGACACCTTGACCCCGAGCGCTTTTCTTCTCTTGTAGCCGCTTTCTCTCTTGGCTGTCTTATTCTCTGAAGACAAAGCAATTGTAGGCCTATCAATTTTTTCTTCCGTTAAACTTCATTCGCTACGAAATCGACACATAAATTAAAATTTTTTCAACCTTAACAAGATTTCATATTTTTTTGTTTTTTGTTTTTTTAATATACCACGCATACAAACCGAGTTTTATGTAAACCAATTTCTTCCAAAAAACAGTTCCATTAATATTGTTTTAAGCTTTTTGAATATACAACGAGTTACACGTTGTCGTGGTTATGATTGATCTCGTAAATAAAAAAAAATGTCCCCAAAAAATCGATACAAACTACCCTTTTGAATTTTTTATAAAATGGTCAGGATCGTCAAATGCCACGGTACCGAGCACAACCAAATATATATGACTGACTGTTTAAGCAAAATTTTCGACACAAAGAAAAATCAAATGTAACCAAATAAAACTACAACAAAATTGTTTGGTGTCTGAGAAAGGATTACCAAAAAAAAAAAAAATCAAAATTTTTTTCTTTACTTTCATATTAACTGCCAACTTGCAAAATATTTTGTATATTGAATAAAGTCGGAAGAGAATTAAAAGCATAAGAAAAATGGAATCAGGCCCAGGGGAAGTGTTAGCATCTCTGTGGTCGTCGTCCACTTCCGCTTACGTCAACTTTACGCAAAAGAAAGAAAGAAAGAGAGAGAGAGAGAAAGAAAGAAAGAAAGAGAGAGTGTGAGTCGCTACAATTCAACGCGATGTCCCTTCTTTTTCTCCCTCACTTGTCATCTCTTTTTCACAGCGTTTACCGAGTTTCTTGGCGTGACGTCATCTCAATACCGTTCCCAACGTCTCGTATCCCTGAGGGATACCTGATTTTTGAAAATTCGTAAAAACCTGAAAGAGTCTCGTCTTGTCAAGAAATTTGACGACACGCCTGGCCTGTGCTTCATTCCTGGCGATGTGAGGTGTTAAGATAGATCAGAAGTGGTGTCTGCTCATCCCGGTTTCGTTCAGATTTGAGGCTGCGTGGTTAGCTTTATGTTTTCAGAAAATGGGGGAAAAAACGTCCAGTTCGACAACTAAGCCGATCAACGTCGATTCTATAACAGGAGAACTGGATTATCTCGATTTTACTACCGAACTTATTGACAATAGACTGGTCCTAAGTGACGACGACTTTATCATCTCCGTGTTAGAGGAGATGGTTAATAAAAAAATTGTTATAAAATGAAATTTATCTCCAATTATCAAATTAATCTTTTACCGTTACTGTGACCTGAAAAAAAAATTAAAACAAAAGAATGGATTAAAAAACGATAAAAAGGTTTTTGTTGAATTTTGGTCAATATTATTTTAACGTGACAGTATTATACTTAAAAAAAAAACAAATTAGAATCTTGTTTTTTACTTGTAATGAAGACTAGTGAAATATCAAGTAGCTGATTAAAAGCGCGCGAGAGAGTTTGGGTTAGAATAGAATTGGAGTCGAATTATTTGGCAATTAATGCTTCCGAGCGGGATGATGATAAAAACAAGATTCATCTACTTCGGTTCGAACGACGCTAGCCGTTCATGGCAAGCAGGAAAGTCAAGTAGCGACGATAATTGAGGTGGATTTGAATTGCGGGGTGAAGTTGCGAGGTCGGATCTCTCAGGAAAGGCGCCGTGGATTACACGCCAGAGCGAACGAACCAGACAGCAGCCTCATTGTCCTACACTAGTTTAATTAATGCAGCCGCGCCCTCTCATCGTCGCACTAAACCCTTCAACTCTTTCCATTCTCGGTCTCTATTCATTTTACTACTTTTCTCTATCTCTGTCTTCATATGTATGTTTATATTATATATTAACAAATGAAAGTTGTTAACTGTAACAACAACATTTGTCAAATCTTTTTACAGTATTCATCTATTTCGTCATAATTCACTCCATCTACCGAGTTTCACTTCTGCTTTTAGATTTGCACTTTGATTACAAACATAGTTATAAGTAATTAAGTACGTATGTGCATTTGTTTCATAACGCCCCATATAGTACACGGTGTGACGAAACAACCGCTTTTGCAATTTCTTATTTCAAAGAAAACTCACTTCGTACATAATAATAGATGATCAGTCATTTTATAAATATATGTGTGATTATTTGCGCACTGGTCGACAATAAGAGTTCACATTTAAAAGAGTACATTTTTTCCACAAATTTCTGATCAAGCGGACAGCTTCGACGCCAGGCTATTCTTTGTTACCAATAAAAGGGGATAAAATTTTAATTCGGAGTTCATACAAACTTGTCTTGCTTTTTCATTTATTTTACATATTAACTATTTATTATTTATTAAATTTTAATGTATATGTATATAATAAATAAACAAATTATGTCGATCTTTTTGGCATCATGTAATAAAAAATGGAACGGAATTGAGGAATTTTAATAAAAAATAAAAAATAGTTCAAAGTTGGTATTAAAATTTAAGATGAAATTGAAAATTTGATTTTCATTTGAACAAATAAATTGGTATCAAAGTGATATAATTGTATGGGTATATGTGTAACAAGAGCAGTCACGTGAATGCTTACAAATTGAAGACGCTAATTTACGCTTGAGACTACTGCAGATGCAGTTTGGCACTAAGTTTTGCTTATTAACTCGAACTGTTTGCCAGCAAGCTAGCGTCTAACAAGGTAAACGATGTTTGGCAATTACCTCAACTAAATGATTCTCGCAATAAGGCGCCAGGCAACCTTCCGATTCGCATCTATAATGGCCACTGCGACTCATGAGCAACTTATTTCGAAGCTGTGCACCCTCATCGTTAACTTGTATTAATCATCAATCAGCTTTACCGGCTCAATCAGTTACTTATTTCTTTTATACATACACCATATGTATAAATCATTCATTGCTTGTGCTGCGACACAAGCAATGAATGTTTTTTCCAAAAAAAAATATTAACTGGAATATTACTAACTCCATTCCTTCATTTCAAAAAAGGGGAATTTTTCTTTATATCTGAGCTGAAGACACAATTTTGTTGAAATAATCAATAACTATTTCATAAATGACAGGAACATATCTTAATCATATATTTACATCACTGAAATGAGAAAAATGACAAGTCGATTTTTGAATTTCTAAAGAAAAAATCATATTTCTTGAAATTGTTGTAAATGGATTTTAATGCGTTAATGCCCCTAAGCCACTGAAATAACATTTACCTTATGTTTTGATTATTTCAATAATCAGCTTAGAACATAAGAAATTAATTAGTTTCAAATATTTTTAATTTTTGTATTTGTTTGTTTGTTTTTTTTTTTTTTTTTCAATTTAAAATGTTAGTTCTGTAAATAACGAAAAAGAGATCATGTTTTACATCTTTTTATTTGCATGTTCTGATTCTGATTCACGTTTAAATCCAGTGGAAAGAATTAAGCATCACTCACAGAGTGCATACTAAATTGATTTCTTGGAATCATTGACTCCGTGAGCGCGTAATTACAATTGTTACATTTTTCACATCAGGCTCGGAAAAAGCGCGTTTTCATTTTCGCTCGAAAACGATTTCGCTTCCACGATGAAAGGCAGGCACTAATTAAAATCGTTCTTTCCGGACGCACGTTTTTCGACATTCATCTCTTGTATTAACGAGCCAATTTTCTATCTTTTATGACTTTTTGATTGGAATATTTGTTTGGTGAAATATTCTACTTAATTATTTAATTTCTTTTCAGTTAAATCTCAATTGGCGTCTTGATTTCGATCAACGTCAAGTTTTCAGAGGAGAGTTTTAAATAAAAAAACGATCAATTTTGCATTAGAGGAAAACACAAAATTAAAGAAACAGTAGATGGATGATGGAGCCAAATGTCTATCTTATCTTCAGTGACAAAGTAGTGTTCGTACAAATACTGAAACGTTAGTCGTGATTAGAATGCTGAAAGTTTACTATATATTCTCTTGAGTCTTTGTTGATTCCATGAGAAAACCGGTTGTCGATACGCACCGGTTGCAGAGAAGAAGAATCACCGTGGTTCACTGACTCGGCCCCGTCTGGGAGTTAGCACTTGAGTTACGCTGCAAATCCACGTGATTCAACGACAATTTTATGTCTTTCAATTTTATGCATTATTGTATTTCACCAGATCTTCAAACTTTTTAAATATTCTACAGTTAAGTTTACTTTTTCATTTAGATAATTTTTTACTCAGCGTCATAGACTCGTGTCGTGCACGAATAGAACATATTACACCAAAACCGCGAACAATCACCTCAAAATATAAATTTGAAGACAAAATATTATTTTCAATCGAATTGTATAAGGATCATTTTCTTCTTGCAATTTATTTTTAACATTAACATTGGAAAATTCAACGAATTTTGAAATAACGAAGTGATTTTAATACAGTTTGAAAGGTGATTTTAGTCGCGTCAAAAATGCGTCGAAATCATAAGATTTTAATGTAATAATATAGATATAACAAATAATAAAAAAATAATAATAAAAAAAAAATTGTATAACTCATAAGTATTAACACTATTATTGATTCAAAATTTAAAGGATAAATTTATATTCTCAGAGTTGATTTTTAATAATGTATATCAAATCTAAAAAAAAATTAATTGTTTCTGGAAAAAATGTTACATACAACAATGAAATTGGAAAAAAACATCAATTATTCAACGTATTATTTTTATAAAAAAAAACTGGGCAAAAAGTGTATCAATATCGATGTAAAAAATAATGTTTAATCTTTTGAAATATTTAATCTCTTCTTTGTGTAATTGGCATCAGAGAGCTGTATTAACAAGTTTTTTTTTCATAACTGAAATTAAGAATTAAAAGCTTGAATAAATTTTTTTCCAAAAAAAAAAAAAAAAAAAAAAAAAGAAAAATTACAAAAAAAAAAAAAAAAAATAATAAAAATAAAAAAAAAAATATTTAAAAAAAAAAAAAAAAAAAAATTGTTAATTAAAATTAATTTGACATAAGAGAGAAACATGGAATAACTATAGCGTTTCAAGATCGTTTCTACTGACTATTGATGTTATGAATAGAATCAACGTTATGAAAAAAAAAGAGGGAGGGGAGCCAAGCATACAAGTGGACGAAAAAAAAGTCTTGACAAAATGAAGCTCGTTATATGAGACGAACCACGAAATCGTTAATTATTGTCGCTGTTCTGGTGTAATTAAACCGCAACATTGAGACACTGAATGGCGACTTTCAAAAGCAACAAGCAAGAGGGAAAACGCCCCAGGCGAAAATTCATTCATGTATCAGGAGCATCATGAAAATGACACAGCTTTCATTGAGTCAAACAAAAATCTCTGTTAAAGCCTATTTTCAGCCACTTAAGTTAACGAGGCATGAGTCTTTTAATCAGCGCTCAAACTTCAGTTGCGTCATTTAATAACTTTACAGTTGCATGCCTTGTACACGAATATATACTTTTTTTGTAAATTTTGAATTGACTGTAAATCAAAAAAACACTAGTACTTATTCCTAAGGCAGAAGAAAAAATGTTTCACAAATTCAAAGTGCCTTCAAAATGTAAAAAATCTTCTGATTTATTTGATGGGTTAATTTGGAAATGATTGTTTACTAGTTCAGTAATTCTTTTATAATAACTATGAATTATTATAATTTGACGCTGAAACAAAGCAGAATAATATTATTGTCTCATAGAATCTCATAATATCATCTCCCTTTAGAAAAATTGGGTTCTACTTCTGAAGTTGGCCGCTAAGAGATAGTAGCCAACTTTTTATATAGAGAGAGAGTAGGATTGTAGAATGATGAAATATAGTAGGGGATGGTAGAGAGCTAGTGCGCGCGCATCGACATCACATGATCACAAACAATGTTCGATTTTCAAAGTTATAATGCATGTTATAAAATAACAATAACAACAATATAAAATTAACAAGAGGGAATAGAATTGTCTAAAAGTGTTTGACAAAAATCGACTAAATTTAAGAGTTATATTCATTGATACATTTGTTTGTTCATAGCCGATTGATACAGTACTTGAATATTGAAACGCGTTGTTCTCAATATATTATGTTTAATACAGCTGGTATAAAAATGTTCCCTCAATCAGTTTTGAATCATATAAAAAACCGCAGTGTTTTCATTACTTAATCTCAACCAAAAATTCGTTTGATTTATTATAAACTGTACAACTCAACATTATATTTTTTCTTCATCAAAATTTAATTTCAATTTCTTGCGTTGGTACTCTAAAAGTAAAATCAAAAAAGTTTTAATGGTATACAAAATAATTATCGCATCGTAGTAAAGTAAAAGGATTTGAAATCGGAAAAGAAATATTGAGAAATTTTTGGCGCTTTAAATAATGCTTCCTATATGATGTGTAATTTTAAAAGTTGGAGAGGAAGTGTTTTTCAGCCGGCACTGGAGTATACACCTATATGTATGTGGATAGACAATGGTAGCATATACCTATACGATATGCCAGAACAGAAACCCGGAGACATCAAGAGAGAGAGAGAGAGAGAAAGAGAGAGAGAGGGAGAGAGAGAGAGAGAGAGAGAGAGAGAGAGAGAGAGAGAGAGAGAGAGAGAGAGAGAGAGAGAAGCGATATATAATGTTCTGCGATATTAAACGGGACACGGGACGCATTCCACTGAAGCCATCCTCCGGCTCGCGCTGCTACGAATGCTTCCGCCTCCCGGTCCCGCGGCTACCGCCCCCGGAATCGTTATTCGCCAAATTTACAGCTTACCTATAGCAAGCCCTGACCAAGACATAATGCAGCGCAGTCCGGATAGTTTGTGTAATTTGTAACGTCATTATACGACCTGCTATTCTGTCGGATGCTGAATTGACTGTGCTTTTAGCATTCTCTTACAACTGTAATACAAAAAATAAGTATGATCTATATTTTTGAATCTCAATGTTATCAAATTAAAAAGTCTATGTTATATTAATTTCACAATTAACTCTTTGATTCCTTTAACAATTATTCTAGATCGAACAAAATATGAAGTAGTATATATTATTTGAAGCATGAGAGATGGAATGAGATGCAATTTTAATTTCATCAGAGCGAGGTTTTTAAGTCTTAAGGGAGGACTATTAAAGTGAAATTCCAGTTCTATGACAGAACAATCGTAAAAAGCTGAACATTTTTAGGCAGTTCAAACCCTCTTCCTTATCAAAGTTTTTAGCGTTTACTAACTAAATTTCAGCCTTCCACGATTGTTCTGCCATATAACCGAAATTTCAGCTTTGTCTCCCTGAAGTGCCCCAGAGGAAAGAAAATTGTTCGAGTTGATGGTAAAAAAAAAGAATACCTGATGAAATAATTGCACAATAGATAAGTGGCGCAAATGATTTCATTTAATAAGCATGATCCACAAATCAAGCATCAGTCAAGATTGGTATAGTGGTGAGTGGTTATAATGAACGATATCCTGAGAGCGTGCTAAAAAATGCAGAGTCGCGTTAGTTATGAGAGAAGCCGGTGCGTTACGTATGCAGGAATGACTCGGTCTGTATGCCATCGTACGGAAGCATAGATCATGGCGGATGACACATGGTTGCATTCAGCAGTGCATGGTCGAGCCGTACAGGGTGGACGAAATGCGCGGATGAAGGATATGGAATGGTCGGTCGGTCGGCCGAGCAGTGCGATAGGGGCGTTTCGGTATGTCAGCCAAGACCACAACCCGTTTAAAGCCAAATCCATGCCGCCCCAAGTTCCACATTTTCGTGTATCCCCAAAAATTAGTTTCTCAATTCTTTATTTATTTATTTTTTATTTTTTAATCTCACTTTTTTTTTCTTTTTTTCTCTAGAGAATGAGTAAAAAAGAAAAAAGTAAAAAAGAAAAAAGAAAAAAGGTAGAGGAGTGAAGTATATTTTGAAAAAGAGTTAGTTATAGCAGAGCGCAATTTGAAATGGCATGTATAAGAATGAGAATAATATGGACATAAATGGAAGTGATTCGTGGGATGTTTTTGGCCGCGAGATATTTGGTCGAAGCCTGATGATGATGGAACAGCACTCCTCCCTAAGGCGGAGTAAACGCCCACGTTGTAGTCCCCACTTCCGGTAGCGCTCGATGCACCGATATGAGATATCAGCAGCCACTTGTTGCTTGTTGACGTTCGCGCTTTTCATTTTGTGTAACCCTGATGGAAATTCGATGATGGTTAATCGCGGGACATGGGGATTTTTGTTGCAGGCAGTGCGGTGGCTGCAGCCGACACCATTTCCTCGCCGTGGACTCCTGCTAGTTCCGGGCCGCCGCCCGATGCCAACGGCTCCGGCTCGGATACGAAGAATCTCGATGTTGGCGAAACCAGTGATGTGAGTATTGTAGATGAATACGTATATTTGCGCGATATGCAAAACAAATTATTTGCATGCCTGGTAATATTACACCTATATGAGAACGTGACTAAAATTCTGCTAATGGCCCATGCAATTGGCTGTTTCTCGTTCCGAGCACCTGATCCTAAAGAATGTCTGGGCCTGCCAACTAATACGGCAGAAAAATGGCCAATGACGCGTTCCGTAAATTTTTGTCTTTCGGTTCCCTTAATTAAGTATCACAGAATTTTAGCACCCCATACCGTCGCATGTTTACATTCTCTACAGCCACTGTGATAGTTTCTTTCACACATTTTATATATCCATTTTCCGTCGTGCCAAGTTGCTTCGATAGATTGGCTTACATGATTTGCTTTTAGGATGAGAAGGACCTATCGGCGGCGGACGCGGAGGGTGTCTGGTCACCGGATATCGAACAAAGTTTCCAAGAAGCTGTGAGCATATATCCACCATGCGGCCGACGCAAAATTATTCTTTCCGACGAAGGAAAAATGTATGGTAAGTCTAAACCATTTTATTTAAACTTTCTTTTTTTTTGCCTTCAAATATATATATATATATATATATATGAGGCGGCATTTACAATTAGAATGAGTCATTAAAAAGAAATGTATTCTTAAACCACCCGACGAGCAGAATCAACTAAGTGAACAAATTCCATGCATCTCTCTGTTGTCCATCTCTATTTCACGGCGACATCAGCAAAAGCGTCGTCGTTATTGCTTGATACTGAGGTCAGTCTACGTGACCGAGCCGATATTGCTTGTCGTCGCCACCAACACCCTCGTCGTCCATTCACCATCGCGCCGCCATTCGAGCAAAGAACCTCGCGAAACGTCTGGACCACGATCTCAACGGAGTCCAATTGAAATGCAGACGCAATTCATACGTGCCGGATCGACAAATTGAATCATCAATCCACTATAACAGTGTGCAAAAATTGCATCACTATTTTTTTTTTTTTTTTTACGTCAAAGGATCTTTATGAACAAAGCCAAATCAGTTAGATATGTTTTGAATATCGGTCTTTACAAAATGAAGGGTCAAAGCATTTTTATGCATATGTGTAAATTTGACACACATACATATTTTACATACATATTTTACGAACATCATAATAATGTTGTCATACGTATGAATTTTTTGTTTCGTTTATTATATAGTTGCAAAAAAGATGCTGAAGCAAAATTATGATCGCCAGTGAAATACGTCCTGATATAGACGATGATCATTATGTGCTTCGAACAAAGGATAATGAGGTGCGAAGATGGCTTAATATGATCATTGATCCTTGTAGAACTTCATCTTGAACCGTGTGCATCCTTGGTTCCGTTGAGTTTCAGCAGAATTGAATATTCTCAAGCGATATACCACCTCTGACTTCCTTACACACTTCATTTATTTATTGTTTCTCTCTGTTTCCTGCCTCATGTATTAACATTTGATTACACCATATGCAACAACCAACAATAATGCAGAAGCAAGCTCGCTTGAAGATTTTTTTGCCTAATCTTTTTTATTTTTGTTTCATTCTTTTAGTATTTTTTTTTCTCTAAAATAGAGGAAGAGAGAGAGAGAAAGAGAGAGGAAAAAAGACACGTCAAGTGTTAATCTCAGACGAGGGATGAAGCATCGCAAAACGGTTCGCGTAACGTGATTATGTTCGTCGACTCTTTGAGACGACGAGTATAGTCTTGGCCTGACAAAGGTCTCAAAGGATCTTGCAAATTCCATTTTAACGAAGGAATTATATATACACATCACACAAACACACACACACACCCTTTTCTAGTAACCAAGAGTTTTGGCGCCAACAATTGAATCATCTTAACCATGCAACGTAATGTTACACATAACGTGCATGTTATTTTCTACGAGCAATATTAAAAAGTGTATTTTCGTGCACGATAGCAACGTCGCCGGTTTTCGCGGGACTCCCATACCGCATCCTTGAGCATGCATTCTTACCCCCGACGCATTCCTTTTATGACGATGGCTAAGCAAAAATGCGCTCGGCGAAACGTTAAGCAGCAGCCCTGCATCCCACATATTTTGCATTTTCAAATGTCGCTGAAATATGCTCGAAACAGTAACTCGTTCTCGCGACTTCATTTATTCCGCTTGCGTCAGTTTTGAAACCTGATTTCGTTTGCCTTTATAGCTTTTTACAGATTTTGTAAAAGATTTTGCGAGCAAAATATTTAAGGCTCATGATTTATCAATCATACGAACGTATATTAGAAATGGCACATTGACAGGGACAAGTGAGGGACAACGCGAATGATAACGTCCGGCTATCGACCGCCGCTTTCGAAAGAGCTAGCTCAGATAGATATTGTGTTTTCAGAATGCCCATGCAACCCTGCCTTTTACCTAAAATCAACTTTTTATTTTGAGTTTTGTGACACAGTATTTCCCACATAAGTTAGAAGAACGTACTGATTACTGAATCTCCGAATATACATTATGAATCCATTTTACTTAACCTTCCGACGAGTCCATGTGGCCTGAGCTGTCAGAACTGGTAACTTGGGGGTAAGCTGTACAAACGCTTTTTGATAAGCATGACACGGATGTTACGTACAACTTATTAATGCGTTTCATACAGTTCACCCCAAAAGCATGGATTATGCGCTTCAGGCGAGACGTGCAGCTCGTCCAAATGAAACAAACCGACATAGTATACAAAGTATCTTTGATGGAAACCAAACTATTTACTAATTTTTCTTAAATTGTGCGAAAAGAAACATTGCTGATTATACACTTGCTGTAATTTCTATATTGATTTGAACAAATGATTGGTTGAGAAATTAAATAAATCTGTAACGTTATTTCATTTCGCGTGTGTATATATATTACAGACAATCTGTTCAAACTTTTTTGATATTATTTCTGATTTTTGCCAATCGATGGTATTTCATATATCGGAAGAGGAGCATTCAGGCGCATTGCTCTGGGGTATTTCTGATCGCAGTATATGTCTGGATATCTATAATTCATGGAAGCATATGATGAGAATTATTGATGAAATAATTTACAATTTCATCAGAACACAACTTGGCGACTTGATAAGCTTGAGCAAGTTGAACATTTAAATGAAAACTCGCTGAATAACTGTGCTTGAATTCAATATAAAACGCTGACGATGAGTGTATAAGAGAGAGAGAGAGAGAGAGAGAGAGAGAGAGAGAGAGAGAGAGAGAAAGAGAGAGAGAGCGAGAGAGAGAGAGAGAGAGAGAGAGAGAGAGAAATGTAATTCGAGCAAGCAATTGCCAGACAAAGTGCATGCGCCCTTCATATTGTAGACAAACCGAATCGCAAGCGTTTTGTTGGATGCGGACCGCGGCTGATGTAATAATCCGCGTCCACATCTTGCCGGAACGGAGGAGAGTCGCCTTTGACATAGCCTACAATTTAATTAAACTCGAGTTTAATAGCCAACTAGAATGAAATTTTTGTTTCCCGCCGCAGCAAGATTTTCGTCATCAACGATTCGTAAAACAACAGACTTCAGACCGTTTGTTTATTTATTTTGTTTTTATTTTTCACTTTAGATTAATTTCATCCGAATGAATTACACGTGTCGGTGCAACATGGGTATAGCTTTGCGTACAAAGTTGATGCAGTGAAAATCAAACGCCAGACGTATGCACAATATACATACATATATAACAATATAAACGTGAAGACATCAGAGAAATAAAAATAAGCTGGTTATAGTTCGGCGCGCGATTTATATGGCATTCAAAAGTTTATATACAACGTTAACCGATTACGACAAATCACAACTGGAAACAGAATTTCATCGCTGTTTTATAGACGAGTTTGGCTGATTTTATTTCGTATGAAAAAATCATCCAAACTCCCCGCGTTAAAACCGCATTGTGATGAAAAATGGTGATGCAACCCAGCTCTTGGTACACAAATAACTATTATTCATCATTTATAGAAACAACGTGAACTATAGATCGCAAACCATTTAAAAGTGTGAGACGAGATATTCAAAAGAATATTCCATGCATCCAGCAGCCTACGCGCAACTTGATTTCCAAAACCATAAACATTGTAAGCTAAGTGCAATGTCTCGGCATAAAATTTCCCTGGAGATGACTTGTTGGCTTTTACTTCCTATTCTGCAGTCGTCGGACGTTAACACAAAGCTGTCTCTTCACCTGAAGCTTTTATTGAATATTGTTCATGTCAAATCGTGCAAAAATAATGGTCGGCTAAAGATGAATCTAAGTAATGTCATGCAGAGTCTTCATGACGCTGCTCCACCCAATTTTGTTTCAATCTTTCATATATCACAGCCTTTGTTCATTAATTTTTTATTTTCTCGTTCACTCGCTAATGTATAATTGCTTTTTTATAATTAATATAACTACTAAACAATAGAGACTTCATTTTTTATACGAACTTGATCATCAAATATAGAACAACGATATTCGTCTATGGGACATTTGTCATAATACACATATATAGTAAGCCTCTGTATATCTGTGGAATTAACAGCGATGCACAAGCTTATTGTCAATAAATGAAAGCATCAGGGAGTTATATAGGAATAGAGACAACAGAGGGCGCCAAGGGGAGCGAAGGGTTATGCAGCCGAATGGGGTGAGAAGAAGCAAAGTAGAATGAGGGGGAGGGGGCTCGAATGGAGCTCGATGTGGGTGGCTAGGGGTGACTGTAGCCCCGAAGGGTGGCGAAACTATGCGAAGAATGTGCAATTAGTGAACAGAGAGAGAGAGAGAGAGAGAGAGGGCGCGGGTGCGGCGAGGGACATGGCAGGGCGAGGCGCAACCGAGTGGAAAGGGCGCAAAGAGAGAGAATGCCGCCGCTGCTGCTGCCGCCGCCGTCGTCGTCGTCTCGAAGAAAATGGAAAGAAAGGAAGATGGATGGAACGACGCCCAAGGGACCCGGCGCGGCTTCTTTCTCGCGTTGTCACGCTGTCACCGACAAACTCTTTTTGCACCTCTCCGCATGTATCACCCCATAGGCTCATCCCGGCCCTCTTATTCTATTCTTGATTGAAAACGCTTCCTGTTGACCCCAAGATCATTGCCATGAATCACTTCAAATTCGTGTTTCTCACATTTGTTCAATCATACGACTTATTATGACTATCATCATCATAATCTTTTCAATTAAATTTAAACGCCTTTCGTTGAAAGATCTGTTTGAGTAAATTGGCAGTATTATGTCAACGTTTGATGTGAAAACAGACGGTTGTTGTACTTGGACTGAGTTTGCAGTTCTATAAAAAGTGATTCGAGACAGGTATTCTAAAATTAGTCTACAAAATCAATATTTCAGTAATACAGTGAGTAATAGTTGGATGCTAACAGATTCTCGATGGATTTAAAACGGCTTATAGTTTTACGTCTGTTCACACACAGCTCCTAAACACAACTTCCTATAACTGAATCGAGACCAATATAAGTTCATTGCACATATAAATACCGCCACAAAAGGCCGTGGATGTTTGAAACAAACAAATAAACTAAATTATTTGAAATGTCATGAAAACAGTTGGTAGTTTATTCGGTATCATAAGTTGTGTGTAGATATTTTTCGAGTATATACTGATGATGCGCATCATATCGGCACAAAAGTAAACAGCAAACTGTTCTTACATATTTTTCATCACGAAAAGATTTTATACGCAGCGGTTTACATCAGGAAGTTATTCGATGTCTTGCTCATCGCAACTCCACCGTAAAATTTGTTCTCGCTTAGTTTATGATTTTATAACCATCCGCACACGTGGGATTATAATCTCGAAAACTATTTCATCGATTTAAACCTTTGGGCTCGGCTGAGTTGCTTTTGAAACAAACTTCTTCAGACCACTCTTTTCCCAAGCTTTTTTTTTTGCATCTCGTCCCGAGTTAAAAATAATTCATGACAAAATCGAGAATTTCTCTTAATCAATAAAGAATAATTAATTTTGACAATCAAATAATTGAAAATTTTCAAACTTTTAACTTAAGACGCATAGTTTTTGTTTTACGATGATGTAAGACAATGATAACGAAAGGCTCTGAAAAGGATGTTGAAGCTTGCGATTGAGGAGAAAATTGATGTAAAAGAGGAGTGTAAGTAAAACTGTTTACATAATTTTGTTTCGCCCTCTATGAAATGCGACAGCACTTGTTACTCTCGCCGGCTCAGAATGATAATGGTCTTTCTTGTTAAATTGAGCATCAGCCAAGTGGTGATTTACGTTGATTGGCCGTCTCACATCCAGCTAGCCATCGATTGGTCAACTTGTCGTGACATCCAACTTTGATTCTTTTCTGAAAAACAACACATCTACTATATTTATCTTTTATTTTGAATAGTAAAATGGAAAGCACAATATTATTTTTGTCGGATTTAAAATTTTAAAACAAATCAAAATTCTACAATTTGTTATTTTTATTATTGTTTGTTGTATTTAATGGGGCAGCTGCGAGCAAAAATGAATGTCAGCATGGTCGACCTGATGACGATAGCACGGTCGCTCGTTTATTTGAAGTAGTAATTAACTTAAGGTTAACTTTTATAACTTAAGGTATTCGCTGCAGCTCGCGAATCACGCCGAAGCGCGCGGCCAGGATCAAACGCACCCGCCGGAAGACCTTCATCGTGGGAACCGAGTCAGTCCAACTTTTGCACTATTTATCGTCTTGATTAACTCGCATTTTTTGTTTTATTTTTCTGTCTTGTGATATAAAACACTTCAAAGAGGAACAACAATTTCAACATTTTTTTCATTCGTTTATAGTTCAGTCGGATAAAATTCGCATATTTTCGTCTTAATACTATTTAATACCTTCCTTGAACCCTCGACTTACATCAATTTGGACTGGTCATGATTTTGAATACACATGCAATCATCAGCTACAGGACACCAAGTCATTTACTTTTAGTCATTTCGCTCATTAACACACTCTGTATGCGGTAGTACATACAAAGTACAAGCCGCTCCCGAACATTTCATCATATATTCATTACTCTTATTTCATATTAACGTGATTTTATTGTTATAAAAATGAACAAAATTTATAGAGCATGAAAAAACATGACACAATGGTAATAACATATTAAAATCACCCAACAAATCCTTAAAGTGCAGATAATTATTACAATCAAATGTTTCATACAAGAACGCATTTTCCATTGCAGAATTGTATTTTTTAATAAGAAAAAAAAAAAAAAAAACGATCAATAGTCATCGATTTTGGAAAAATTCTGAGTTTTGGAGAAATTCTGAGTTTTGGAGTTTATTAGGTTATAAAATGAAACGTACGAATTTTATCTGCACTTGCAATAAGAGCCTATGTAAAATCTCGGTTTTTATACAACTGTATAACTACATTCAATAGAAATGTATGACATTAAAAAATATGACAATTCCATAACGCACTTTGCAGTTAGATTTCATCAAGTCTCTAAGAGTCGTCCAATAATATATCTCACCGAGTAGACATATACTTTGAAAAAAGTTAGTTGAATTTGAAAACAAAAAATGAATGCAATATATCAACAACTTAATCGTTTATTATAGAGAAAATTTGTGCAGCCTACTGTTTCGTAGATGTTGCTTAAATTGATATCATCTGATCGGAAATAGCACAATAGTTTAATTCTCAGAGAGTATTAGAATTCAATTATGAATATTTAATTCGCTTAATACTTGGCTTAATTAAGTTCATGACGTGAAATTCTGCTTCTCATCATAAACAAAGTTTTGCGAGCTCGCAGTCAATAATATACAAATCCATAATAATCCAAAGCTGAGATGCTAAAGTTTGAGTTTAGACGTGCGACTGATATTGAAACACTGCTGTTCAATTAAAATATGATTTCATTCATTTGTCTTTTAGTTCCAATTCTGCCATGTTGATTCAATCAAATATATCAATTTCACAATCTGTTTTACAACTAAATAATGAACCTCTGTTTCATTAGACCTCTCCTTAAAAAGAGAATACTTGATCAGAGAGTGTCATAAGAAATTTAATTTCTTTTTTCAATGAAATTTTTATTCATAAAATATGATTTCTAAAATAAATTTTAAATTATCTAATGTACAATTCATTTACTATTTGTTAAAATAATTCCTAATTATTTTACAATATTAATTTCAAAACCAGGATCTCAGATTTTGATCTAACGAATAACCACACTATAAAGTAGTGGTACTTTGATCAAACGTTTTTTTGGTTTATTTGCAGAATTTTTTGTTCGTCTTTGTAAAAGCGTTTACAAAAAAAAGATTGATTCTTTAGTGCAAGTCGGAAGAAAGCTTTCACGATATTTCGGCGTGTTTATGGTTTTTCTATTGAACAAATTAAACTTGGCGTTTATCTAGAGTATGATTTCGTTCGGAAGCTGCACTAAATAATTGAACGCTACGAATTTACAGAAAATTTAATACTCCCCTGATGATCACCCCTTTTCCTTTGCCGATCCTTTGAAGCGTGCACCTGTTTTATCCTTTTGACAGTTCTATTAATGACCTGCCCGGGAAAATTGGTCGTTCAATGAAATGCAACTTTTTTACCATGTCTTAGGTCAAAAAGTTTTACCGTTTTTTTTCTCTCAAAACCACATTTAGCCGATCTCAATAAACAATTAATATTTTTATTTAAGTTAAGTATACGTATTCATGCCATTTTCTTCCCATTTCAGGTCGCAACGAGCTTATCGCTCGTTACATCAAATTGAGAACCGGCAAAACGAGGACACGAAAACAAGTATCGTCGCACATACAGGTCCTCTCGAGAAGAAGAGTTCGCGAGATGCAGTCCAAATTGAAAATGGCATCAAACGCAGTAAGTTAATGTGTTTACAACACCCAGTAGAAAAAGATACTACTATAATATGATTTTTATTAATAGTACGTATGTATGTATTTATATTATTATATTATCATCATCGTCCTTTTTTTTCAATTAAAATGACACAACAACATTTTATTATAAAGATGAAAAATGGCAACTAGTTGTAAACCAGTATGACATTTTGTGATAAACTATACCATTTAATTAACACCGCGACTCAATAAATCACAAACAGTCCTACGTTGCCGCAGCCCCTCGCTACATCTCAGTCTGACGGAGCGCCCCTGACCCCGTCACTTTCTTCTTTTGTTTTGATCGTCTGTCCTTTTCACCCTTTGATTTCAATCGTAACGAAAGGTTTTACGTACTCGTAATTGAAAACATTCATTTTCAAAGGTCGTGACATAAAAAATTCTTTGATTAAAATGCGTTTGGTCCGAAATAGTAGATCAATGTTTGATTGCAATAAAAAAAAAAAAAAAAAAGTTAAAATACAAAATTTGATATGTGCGTAAATGCACGATTCATCCATGTGCATATACCCGGCTAAGTCGTGCATTTATACGGGTAAATCATTTTTATTTCTTCCCATGTACCAGTTCATTTTTGTGATACACGAGCTGGTACATTTTGATGTCTGAAAAAGGGAACACTCACAAATCAAGATGGAGGAAATAAAATCAATCGAAGAGAAATGATTGCACACACGATTGTTAATGCATCAATGTTAGCTTTTTTCTATGACAGAAAAAAACGAACGCTTAATTTGAGTATACTTCATTATGCCTCGGCTATGTGAATTTAATTACACATTAATCGGTCATTGCATTCAGTGTAATTTACTTGATTAATTGTCGTATCTATGGGAATCATTATATGTTATTCTAGGTCAAGGAATGGACAGCTAATTTTTCTCAAAGGCTTCATAGTTAATAAATAATGAAAGTAATGTATATTGAAAAACAAAACAGAAGACACAAGTTAAATCAATTTAATCAAACAATTATTATATGATGAGCATGGCCAAACAGATCGAAAATTCGAGAGCTCAACGAACCTTTGAATTCACAAAACTACCACACATATACATGCTGTAGACATCATTCAGGCATGATAGTGCGTTTGGCCGGTACGTATTCGGTATCGGTGTCATAAAGTAACGTTCTGGTTTCCGCTTCCGGTACGCTCACTACCCATATGCAAAAAAACACAAACACCACTCATTGATCAGCCCTCAAAATTACATCACAATTGATACCACTGATGCTTTTCTTTCTCTCTCTCTCTCTCTCGCTCTCTTTTGGTGGCTGTGGAATGCATGTTCTACAATTTGCATTTGAATCGCAATTTTCCGCGAGTTCATCCAAAATGGCTCGCCGAACACGTCAACCAACGAGAGCGCGTGCGGCCATCCTCGAAATTCTGATACTATCGTACACGTTTCATCATTTTCACGGAATTTCATTCATCAGCAAGCAATTGCAAATATTTGCTCACCGCATTTTCCCTGCTATCGATACTACCCATCATGTTTTTTAACCCATCTCTAAATCGTATATAATTATTATGTCACTGATGTGATTGAGTGTAATTATTATATTTTTAAATGAAACAATTTGAAAAAAAAAATATATATATATCACAATTTTCCAATCCGGTTTCGTTCAATGAAGTGCTCTGGTTCATCATTGTTGATTCGCGAGTAAATACTTTATGCCACGATCAATGAAATTAAGTATACAAATCTTCACTTAAGTTTCACCCTGACAAAAAATTGTGAATCCACGAACCCTTTATTACTCGAATTACGCGTTCTTAATCTTGCAGCAGCGTTGCGCGCAATTTCAATCAAGCCCTGATATTCTGTACGCTGAATGGACTTTCAGTTGCAACAAAATTACAGAATGTTAAAATTGGAGTATTCGAATTAAACGAGGATGCTTGATGTCGTTTTCATTTGACCAGCAAAAATTTTACATCTGTATCTCGAATTTATAATTTCTAATGTTTTTTTTTATTACAACCCTGTACGGGGGTCATTGAAGAGCTCACGAATTTGAACAATGATTTTGGCCAACTGTATGCACTTGAAAAAAGTAGTACATCTAAAGCGTTCGTTATGAAGTCTTTAGTAGAGAGCATGTAAAAGTGAAAAACTAGCAAAACTAGTAGGTTTCTTCGAAACGTTCAAACAAATAATTCATCCTGATTTTTATAAAAATATACCTTGCTTGATTTTTCTTATTTTGAAGGGCCGCAAGAAAAAACTGTGAATACAATTTTATTACTCTGAAACGTACAATGCTCGAAATTAATCCATTTTGGGTTCAACATTGAAAGCTAATTATTTACATAATTACATAGTTACATGATATAGTTAAAAGTAGAAAGATCAGGTTAATATCCAAATTGTAGATTGCATTATGCAGCCATTAGTGATTTAGGTCTAGGGTTAATACATTTCGTCAATGAGATAATCATACATTAAAAACAACCTATAGTCAACAGACATTTTAGTTACAACAATTTAACAGTTTGGCATGCAACCTGTTGTATGACAATAATAATTATAACAAAGAAAATTTTTTGTATAATAAAAAATAATAGTAGAAAATCATAGAAACCATTTGATGAAAAGTATCGTCGATAGAAAAAGAGGGTAATTAGTTTTGCAAATTTATCAGGACGATACGGCCAGGGAGAAGACGCTACAATTAATGGCAAGCATGTCAAGTGCTCAGATAGTTTCCGCTGGCGGTGCGATACACAACAAGATGTCCCCTGTCCTCGAGGGGCCCCTTGCCCTTCACGCTTCCACCCCTGTCTCCTATCCCGCAGCGGTAAGTTCCAAAACACAACACATCCTCACGTTTATTTATTCATTTATTTTCTTTCTTTTTTTTTTGTTTTGCTTTACGTGAATTGCTAACGTTCATCGATATTCTTTTAATTCCAGCTTCAAATCTTTTGCATGAGTAGAAATCACATTTGTTTGCATTTTTCAATTCAACTAACCCACCGCTTTTCACACTAGCAATAAAATTTCATCGCTGCTATAAGCTTGGAAGCGCTGTTTCAAGTTAAGGGAAACGGTTGAGAAACAGGGGAGATTGACACTCCCTGCTCGGCAAATATTTCGTTTAGCAAGTAACAGCTATAGATGTTTACTTTCTGGAGGAGAAACCGTCCTCTTAGTATGTGGCAGTGAGTCTACATGAAGGGATGACAGGTCACCTTTACTTTCCTCCTTATCAAGGAGAAAATTATTATCTATCTTTCTTTTATTAAAATAAAAAAAAAATATTTTTTTATTATAAAGTAACAATTTTGTTTGTAATATTAATTCATACAAATTTTCATTCATTAGCTGCTATTATTTGTTATCTATATTTTAAAATAAAAGAAAATTAATAAAGCCGATTCATATATTTGTAACATCTATATAATCTATCCGCACAGCACATCCAATGCTTTGCCCCGGGGATAATCTAGTTGTATATTGTTACCTCAAACGTTCGCCGTTTCACGAACCATTGAAATTCATTTTTCGTTATTGTTATTATTAATATTGTTGTTGTTATTATTATTATTATTATTATTATTATTATTATTATTATTATTATTATTATTATTATTATTATTGTTATTATTATTATTATTATTGTTATTATTATTATTATTGTTATTGTTATTATTGTATCATCATCATTATTGATATTATTATTTTAAAATCCTATCCAATTGCACCAACTTATTCCTGTCAATGCTCCAACCAAATTCAGACAAATGAGTTGTATACGCGCATTGATGTACATGCCATGCAGTAATGCAACACTTCAAAAGTCAACAACACAGTTCGTTCTTTTGTGTGCAATTACTAAAAAAAAATCATCTATCTGAAAGAATAAAAGGATGGCCGCGTTATTTAGTTTGCCTATATTTCATATTTGTACATGTTTATGAATCATTTGAAAATGTGAATTTTAATTTGACTTTATCTGTTAACCACTTGGATAATATATATATATATTAATCATGTATATATTATAAATCAGCAAATTTGAATTATTATTGTCAAATTAAATATTGGTTTAACGAATGTTGAATTTCAAAGCTTAAACAAAAGAGTGATTGTGAGTGTGTATATATAGTTTTGATTTGTTTGTTTTCTTTTTTGTAGCAATTTTGGCAACCAGGACTTCAGGCGGGACCGTCCCAGGATATAAAACCATTTCAACAAGCGCCATATGCTGGTAAACCTTCCGCAACAGCGGTCTCTAGTAGCGACATGATACAGACGCAACCACCGCCTCCATGGGAAGGAAGGGCTATCGCTACACACAAATTAAGACTCGTTGAATTTTCGGCCTACATGGAACAACAAAGAGACCAAGATATTGTAAGCTTATTAATTTAAATTAAATGATTGATACAATATTACATTGGGAATAAGACTTGAATGTGAATTTTGTTTTGCAGTACCATAAACACCTATTTGTCCACATAGGAGGATCGGTAACATATGGGGATCCATTGTTAGAAGCAGTCGACATTCGGCAAATATATGACAAGTTTCCAGAAAAGAAGGGCGGCTTAAAAGAGCTCTATGACAAAGGTCCACAGGCCGCCTTCTTCCTTGTCAAATTCTGGGCTGATCTCAATACCAATATTCAAGACGAAGCTGGTGCTTTCTATGGTGTGACGAGCCAGTAAGTCGTCGTCAAATTTTGAAAATATCCCTCCTCCATATTCTACTGTATTACATCATTTTTAACTATCATCAATTTTTAACTATGGTTAATTTAATAAGCATAAGTATAAAGATGAATAATTTGAACACTTAAACATTGCAGCTGCCATATTTGTTAGATATTATAAACTAAAGTGATGTAACATTTTCCAGATACGAAAGCAATGAAAACATGACCATAACGTGTTCGACGAAGGTTTGCTCGTTCGGCAAACAGGTGGTGGAAAAAGTTGAGACGGAATACGCAAGGTTTGAGAACGGCAGGTTCGTCTACCGCATCAGTCGTTCTCCCATGTGCGAGTACATGATCAATTTCATTCATAAACTTAAGCACCTGCCTGAAAAGTACATGATGAACAGTGTCCTGGAAAACTTCACCATCCTGCAAGTAAGAACAGTTGATTCAAGTTAAAATATAAATTAAATAATTTAAAATTATTAACTATTTCTTTAAAAGAATAAAAAAAGGACCAGCTTTTTCATCACTTACTTATTATTCCCAAATTCATAATACAACAAATGAATTGGAGTTTAGTATCGCGAACATCAATTACATCATATTGTTTCAACAACAATTTAATAATTGAATTAAGAGCCGTAATGAATTTCGAACAACTTGTGCACTTAAAGATGATTTAATATGATCAATTATTTTAATAATAATGAAACTATAAAATTAGTTTTATTTATAAATTAATCAAATTATCGTTATTGTGACAAAAAAATGAGATAAAATAACGGTTTGCAATGAATTTTTAATTTGAGACGGAAACAAGTTAATTAAAATTAAAAATTAAGGATACAAAGAAGTGATAAAAAATTAAAGGTATTAAAACTGTCCCCAGTGACAATTATATCATTAAAACAATGATAAGAAAAAAACGGCCATTATTTTATTTATTTAACTAATGTATTCTTTGTGTTATTGCAGATCGTGACAAACAGAGATACTCACGAAACGCTTCTATGTACAGCGTACGTCTTTGAAGTGTCAACGTCCGAACATGGTGCCCAGCATCACATATACAGACTGGTTAAGGACTAGTCTGGTATAAATTGCTCGCCATGCCATCCACCCCCATCA
The DNA here is from genome assembly GCA_030523145.1 of Trissolcus brochymenae. Classification (NCBI taxonomy): domain Eukaryota; kingdom Metazoa; phylum Arthropoda; class Insecta; order Hymenoptera; family Scelionidae; genus Trissolcus; species Trissolcus brochymenae. The sequence continues at coordinate 51,404 of JAQQRF010000125.1, forward strand.
GTGCCTACCGTCACACGAAACCATTCATCTATGCACAATCTTACACAACACAAACACTCCAGCCTACATGTGAACACTTTTACACACCGAGACGAACAACTACATATAACGAGCCATTGCACGGAGCAGCGTTAACCAAAGACAAACGATGGGCTGCTCCCAGTGTACCAGTTTTAAACCATTTATAATATGAGTTTTAAACAAATCTTTAAATTATACAAGCTATATCACTCGTTTGTCTTTAGTTATTAGAAAAACGAAAACAAAAATACAGTGCAATCCGTCTAAGAAAAAACTGCTCCGGGCAAAAGGAAAGAGAGAAAGTTGAAAAGAGCAAGAGCGAACACGAGCCTAGACTTCACCTGAACGCGTATTTTTATTTTTCGGTAATTTAAAAGAATTCAATAACAGCGCGATTTTTAAAACCGAAACATTCGACGACAATAATATTGTAAGCGCGGCATATAGTCCCGTTTCATTCAACGTGGCATCGCGTTTTGGCAAAAGTCAGGTGTCGGCAAGAGTATATGTTTAGTATTATACTTTTTATTCTTAATTAAACTAGACAATAGATCAAACGAACAGACAATCACACACACACACAATTATACATACATAGCCGTAAGAGAATATATGTTAAATAATAATGCAATGAAGTAACAAGTGACATTGTTATGAAAATCATCGTGTATAAAGCTATCGACGTGATTTTTAAGTTTACGACCGAACCGAGAAATGAAAGATGAAATCGATGCCATTGCAATTTTACTGCTCGAAGCCACTTTTTTAGATTTGTTATACAATTTTTGTCATTCATTTCATTTCACTTCAAACTGTCCTCATGTATATTGTTAAATAATTATTACGTTGATTTGAAAATTTCTGAAATTATTTTGTATTGTGACGATTGTCTCTCTTAGAGTTTTGCAATCGATAACGGATGATCCAACCAGCGAGCTTCTGGTTAATATTATTTTATTTAACAAAATTAAAATGAGTATAAACTTTGTCGCCGGAAGTGATTATTCGAATGTTACAATAGTAACTTCGCCTCTTTATGTATGCCAAAATTCTCATTGTACTTCATGTCGTGTAAAAACAACTGAGCTCTTGCGAAAAATAATTACAGATTATATATGTATAGAAAATGCACAAACTGACTGAATCGAGGTTGTGGACAATCATCCTCGGCAACTAATTTTCTTATAGCCAATTTCGTATCTTTTTGTTCTTTCTGCGGTTCTTCAAAATTGTTTTTTTTTTCTTACGTTTTAACATTCAGTTTTGTTATCTGCTTCTGTGACTATGGATAGATGACAAACAAAGCTCATAATTACGAACCAGAGAAAGAAAATAACCATTTCTGCAATTCGCGTTCGGTTCGTCATTTTATGAGTGTATACAAATGTAAATGTATGTATATGTATATAAATATATATATATATATATATTTATATATGTACGTATATATATATATATATATGTATGTATGTATATATGTATGTGTGTATCAACCTACAGGTGTGGCACGCAAAATCTGATCGTCGTACTTAAATAGTCGCGGATTTAAATCTGTAAAAATTGTACGTCGTAAGCAATAATTGAACTTTAGAAGCGTCAGAATTTATATCGGCTTTATTGAATGTTGGACCTTGATTTTTTTATGACAATCATTTTAACTAAAAGAACGATTCTTTGTTTTACGTTTGACAACCTTGCCGAATATTATTATCGTGAAAAAGAAGAACAATACTTTCTATATGTACTTTAAGGTTTTATATTAATATTAATTATCGTATTATTACGTTAATGATCCATTACGAAACAAGTGGCAATGTATTTTGATCTCTTTTTTTAGTCAGAAATACGCCCATTTTATTTCTTTTTTTTTCACACGCACTATTGTATTGTTTCTATGCGTCTTTTGTAAGAGTGACGCTTAAAAACTCATCAAGTGGACATAAAAATTTCAATTGTTATTTCGCGTATTGTAATTGGCAGCTGAATTAATTGCATTTCGTATGATCACGAACTGTAATTTTTATCAAAAATGCTTGTTGCAGGCTTAGAAATTTAGTTACTTCTGCGTGTCAGTTGTCTTAGTTGACCCAGAGTTTTCATCTCATTACGTGAAAGAACTGTAAATTTTCAAGTCCGGTATTGTATTGTGTAGTTTAATTGATGATTGAAACGCGGATGAACAAAATCTATTCCGAATGGTGGTTCTCGTTTGATAATGACGCCATTACCTGAGACAAGACTGAATTTCTAGGCCGAGTTAGCATTGCTCCGAAAGAAAAATCTCATCCATCGCGTTTATCAGAATCCACAATTGCATATAGAAGTGTAATTTTAATCCATGTATAAGTGCACACAAAAAATCAATGAGAAAAGAGAAATTTTACTGAAACTGGTTTTGAAATTTGTGTAAATCTTTATCACGCAAAAGTTATTTTTATTGTAAATTTGAATCAGGCAAAAATAATTATGTCATAAAATAATGAGCACAGACACTGATAAATGATAATTAACAATAACGAATAATAATTTTAAAATAAGTAAATTACATTTATAAGAAAAAGATTATGAAAATATATATTTATCTATGTCTTCTGTGAAGATAGAAAATAGTACTCTCTCACTCTATATTGATGATGACACATTTTTTTGCGAAGGACAAGATCGATAACCGACCAACAAACGAACAGCAAAACTATTTTAAGATTACATGAGATGTTTGCAACAAGCTTTTCAATAAAATGCCTAGTTCCAGCGAAAAACGAGCTTACGTTTAAAAGAAACAGAATTGTCGATTGCTCGACAGCATCAGTGTCAGAATGTTCGTTTGAGTGTGCAAACTAAATCTCAATAATGGATTATAATTTGACATAATGCCCAATCAATTTAATTATTTAAGTAATTTCTCGATCACCGTGTGTTTGTTTTATGTATGCTGTAGTTTGATTTCTGGCACACACGCAACCCAAACGTTTGTGGCTTATTTTGTCATATCCTGGAACTGCCATATCAAAAGATTGAGCTTGATTATCACTGTGACGATTAAAAATACAATGAGAAGATCAATGAAAATGAATAGCAAAGTATATGCATTAATATACTGTGCGAGAAATACATAAATCATCACCTGTATATTACATCAATTCGGCGAGCGACATATGATTCACCTCGAACAAAAATTTGTGTTCATTTTGTTTTGTTTGTTTTTATATATATATATATATATGTATTAGTAAGGATTATAAAAATTCATCTAAACAAAGATGAAGTTTCACGAGCATTTAATTTTAACGGACGGATGAATTTTAAAATCTTGATCACGGGCGCGATGCAATTTTGTTGTTTATTCCCTCGATTTGAATTAGTTTGCGCTCGCCGAAATTTTCATCTCAATGAAAGATTAATGAAACGATTAAATTACAAGTGAATTGATATATAAATGAAGCAAATATATCATTAAATTAGAGGTTTTAAAGTATAATAGAACTCAGTATATGTACAGTATTTGAAAAAAACATGTTTATAATTTGTATGGAAAATAAATGATATGAAAATGATACGATGTGACTTATTTTATTGAACTGTGGCGATATTTTTAATTCAATAAAAAAAATATTTAACAAAGACTTATTTTCTAATTCTTACCAACTTTTATCTTCTTGCGTAGCCAAGAAAAAAATTTTTTTTCTTTTCGTTTTCTAATAAACATCGAAATACAATATATTTTTTATGTTTTACAAAAGTCTGATGTTTTTGAAAAGTAGATTTATGTAAAAATACATAATAAAATGTTTCACAGTTTATTTTATTTGTAGATTTTTGCACTGCCATATTTAAAATACTTTATCTTTGACGCAATGATGGACTGTTGTCGATAAAACAGATTTCACGGTAAAGTTCAATTCAGTGACAGTGAGTTTGTGTGTTGTTGTCAGCATAGCAGCAGCAGAATAGTCAAGTTAAATAAACCAGTAAAAAACATTGCAAAGACAATTATTGATAATGTTTGATTTGTTGCAACGATTGTTTTTTTTTAAGATGTTAGATTGATTTAATTGAAAGATTGAATATTTGTTTTATACACTTTTACGGATGATATACATACAAACTATTATAACCTTATATTTCTTATTCATTCATTAATCCACAAAAGTAAATAAATTAATTTCTAACAAATTTGCAAAAGAATGAGTAATACTAAAGCGAACACATCAGGTAAATTATCCACCCAATTTTGAATATATATGTAAGTAAAATATATAGTAAAGTTTATATATATTATAATATCCTTATTTTCTCTAGATAAAGCCGAAATTGATCCTGTTCAACAAGAACTAGCAGGGAAAGTTCGTGAAGTAGGAAACCATGCAATTTGGAGTCTTTCAAGTTGCAAGCCAGGTTTTGGAGTAGACCAGCTGAGAGATGATGCCACAGACACATACTGGCAATCTGATGGACAATTGCCGCATCTAGTGAACATTCAATTTAGGAGAAAGACAACTATTCGCGATGTGTGGTTGTACACGGACTTTAAATTGGACGAAAGTTACACACCCAGCAGGTCATATCATGCACAACAAAATAAAATTATAACTGTAAGCAAAAGATTTCATTTTTAATTTTGATTCTCATTGGCATTATTTTTTTAATAGGATAAGCATAAGAGCAGGTACAGACTTCAACGACCTGCAAGAAGTTGAAGTGATGGATCTCAACGAGCCAAATGGATGGGTAGTGATTCCTGTCAAAGACATGAATGATAGGCCGATAAGAACTTTCATGATACAAATCGCTGTAATTAGCAATCATCAAAACGGCCGTGATACTCATGTTCGTCAGATTAAAGTGCACAGTCCAGCACAAGATATACGTGGACCATCCGCTCCTTATGTTCCGAAACAATTTGTTACAAATGAATTTCTTCGATACGCAACTATAAGATAATTTTATATTAATATTTAAAAATGGTTTAATTTTTCAAACAGAATTATATGATGAAGATATGTTTCTATTTCAAATATTATAATGCATTTTCAATATTTTGTCTCATTTAATATATGAAATAATAAATAACAAAAGAAGTCAGTGTTTAAAGGCATCGCATAATAGAGTAACAATTATATTAGTTGTAAGATTAGTTAATGATAGTTTGTGATAAATGATGAAAATAATATTGATTCTAAGACTGATAATTGTCTAATAAAAATAACAAAAAGGGTGTTCGCAAATTGAAAGAACTCACTGACTAATACTCAACATCACATTCGACAATACATAAATATTTAGATTCACTTTAAATCAGTAATATGATTCATTTGTCGTTGCTTGATTTTCCTTCAATGCCAAAAAGATGTTTAAAAACGTGCTGCGAGTCATGTTCCGTTAAAAATTTTAGCAGTTGTCCCATGTCATTATGACGATCTGATATAGAAAAAGAAATTTCTTGAAAGTCTACAAATTTTCGGTTGTCATCAATCGAGCTGATGTCTACACACGCTGGAACCTTTTCTCTGTATTTCACCAAAATTCGATGCCAGTTCATTATTTTCACCTAAAAAAGGTACATGATGTTTATTAAACATTTGCTGCAACTAAGACAATAATTAATTGTATTAAATGAAAAGAGAGAAAAACACCAACTTTGTGCCACCAATAGTCACAGTCTTCAATATCGCCCTCAATACAAATAATACCCGGTTTTCCAGCTAAGCAAAATCCAGTCAAATTATTCTCTTTCGCTAAATCGATAATGTCTCTTCTTTTGACTTTACTGTAGATGTGGTGACTGTAAACCCAATATCTAACGAATTCGATTGTTTTTTGATCTTCTTGTTTAGAATTAGATTTATCAGTTTTTTTGTCTGTCAAATAACTGTCTGCAACTTCTTGCAACCAAGAAACTATTGAGTATATTACAGGTTCGCCTTTTTCAACTGTTTCCATAAACTTCAACAAAGCCGTATTCAATCTCAGCTGCTCTTTCCTGTCTAGAAGACCACTTCGAACATACACGACAGGATCTACATTTGGATATTCCAAGGGAATGATTACATGCAATTCTAAATCACCCTAAAACAATTGTTATACAATATTAATTGATTATCATTTATTGATTTTATACAAATTAAACAAAAAATTTTTATTATTTTAATTTTGATAATTAATAATAAAGAATATTAGAAAACATACGGTAATATCCGGAATTTTAATATTATACTCCAATCTACAGGGCAGATCTTTTTTCGTGTGATCACTGATAAAATCATTCATGTCAGCCAAAACTCCATGGTCTGTCAATTTGAGTTCTTTTGGATAAACAGACTGCAATGCCTCTAGCTCATGAACCTGCGCAGTCAAATTTTCTCTTATCTCACTAGCGGACAACATTTTATTTTATTTCACACTTCTGCAAACACATACGTCAATTTTCACAGAGTTCGTGCATGCACGAGTGAAAGGCAACTACTGTTACAAAATAGTTTGTATCAAATAAAATAAGCAATTCTGTTGCTCATAAAGGCGGCGTTTTGATAACTGATTTCGTAATATTCACAACTTGGCTCAGCTGATTTGACTCAACGCAATGGATAAGCTGCCGTTCATCCTCGTCATCTACTTGTTCGGCACGAGATCCACGAACAAGCGCGAAACTCAAATTTTAAAACATTTTAATTTATTTGTTCGTGATTTGTAATTTCCTCCAAATATATATATATAAATTGATCATCATTTATTATATATTTATTAGCATTAGAAATTTGTAATGCTAATAAAAATGTATTTTATGATGATCAATTTTAATCAATCAGCAAAAGAAAACAAATGGTAATCGTCCTAAAAATGGATATCCTTGAAGAAAGCAGAATTTTAATTTTTCATCTGGAGAGCAAGAATTCTATGAAAAAACAGTACAGAGAAAGTAAGAGAACGAAATGTTTCATTCCTTTTGGAATCGAAACAGAAATTTACAATTCTTTTGAAAATTAGACTAACGAATAATTGATAAGAATTCAAATTCTCTTTGACAAACTGTATTTTTCAATCTATTAATTTTCATATTGATTAGCATCGTATTTTTTGCAAACAAAAACTCATATTAACTGTATTTGTATCAGTACATAAATTGATGAGACAATTTGAAATCATAATTTTGTCATTTCGTAATTATTTTAAATAAAAAATTTGGTAAAATAGTGAATCATGAAAGTTTCATCAATTGAGAGTGATTCAGATAAAGATTCCAGATACAGCGATGTGTCATCAAAGACGGTTCTTGGTTTGTACAAAATAATGAAGTGATACAAAGTAAATAGAATCATCAAAAGATTCACCGGTGTCATGACAATATATAGTTTGTCCTGGTTACTTTATAGCAATCGAAAAATTTGACTGATATCAACGATCGTTGATTTAATTCATACTTATACAATTATTATTCATAAACTTGCATCTTAAATAAAGGTGATAATTTCAAAAGGAGCCAACAATTTGTTCAAATATGCGTTTACAAAATGAACTCGTTTTGAAGGTATCATTCCCCTTCATTTCAACTAACATTCATAACGAAACCCATCAGAATTTTAAAATGCTGAAACACGTCTTTTCAATAATATTCCGTGAATAAAATTTTTTATCAAGATTCCCAAGTTATTAAAAGCTAATATAGCACCTGCATAAAGCAAACGGAGCACGATAAAATAGAGCACGCGATAAAAATAAAAAATTTTTTGATTTGGTTCTTTAAAAAATAAATAAATGAACATTAAACGAACTGAAGATTGGTATGAACTATGATCATTTTATATATATATATATATATATATATAGATCCAACCTAAGCATTAAAAAGGGCGATGACGTTGTCTTTTATAATAGGGATGCCCTTTTAATTAAAATCAATGGTCAAAGTTTTTAATTGTTGAACGAGTCGGCAAGAGTCTGCGTGCTCAAATAGTAAAATTCGTGAATATTGTTCCAAATGAAAGAGGATAGTCAAGTTAATCAGATAGCATATCTTATCTTCTGATAGGGCATGTAGGTTTTGTTCAAAAGGTGTGGTGAATGCTTTCTGTCAGGTTTAAGCGATGACTTAGTTTCAAACGTTATTAATCATCCGTGAGTGTGCTGTCTTGTAACTCAAGAATACCTACTCGGTTAACGAAATTCTATACTCGCTATTTTTTTTCATTTTTTTTCTTCCTTTTTTTTAAGTCATCATATTCGTACGAGCTTGCGGTGCTTGTAATTATTGGAGACAACGTTTGGTGAACACTTCAAATGTAAAAGATCAAGTTATTTATATGAATTCGTATTTTTTTTTGTGACAAAAAATTTGAGATTCTTCAATCACAATGGGTGGATACAATTCAATCACGATTTTTATTCTACGTGAGTATATACAATTGCGACAATTTATTATTATCTATTTTACAAATTGAATACCCAGCGGTACTTATAAAACTATTTATGTTTCAGTTTGTGTAACTTTTGAAATATCGAGTGTGAGCATTCCAGATTATCTGCAAGAATGTTACAAATCGGAAGCAATTGTGAACAAAGAAAATTTATTGCCGAGAAATATTTTCACTGTGATTGATATAATCCGTAAAATCGAGAAAGATGAGCACTATATGATGACTCTACCGACATTCAGTACCGCACTTAGTCGCAGGTTTGTTATCAAATCACGCTGAATCTTTTTATCCCATATATTATTATTTAATATTAGAAATATGCTAAAAGGAGCAGTCAAATTTGATGTTCGTTGATAAAAAAAAATGTTAATTGTGTAATTATTCGATCGTTATCATTAAAACAACAAAGTTACAAAAATGGTTGCGACTCTGCTCTGTAATCATAAATTATATTTGTACAGTGAGCATAGATTCTTGATATTTTATAGAAAGTCGATTTTTTAAGTCATCATTCTAGCGCGTAAGAATACAAAAATGTTTTTCAATTAATTTTGGTTTAGATTTCGAGCTGATGGAATTATAAGGTCACCGGAATCAACTAATTACAGGGAAGCAATCCCTTATTATTTAGGCGATTTTCCTTCTGCAAAATTAATAATCATAAACGAACTCATACCAGGAAAAATTGACAAATTTCCGAATGATAGTATAAGTTATGTTGAAAGGGTAAGAATTTTGTACATTTTCCAATACAATTTATTTTATGTATATAAAATATGTGTGTTATATAAAAAAAAAAAAAATTCCTTTTGTCTCGTAGTGTTCTCTTCATTCTATGATTTCAACGAATATAAACAGATTAGATAGAGGTGATGAATCTAATACCTGTAAAGTAGTCAAAGGTTCTTATCATAGAAGTAGATATTTTAGAGACTTGGGAAACCGAGGCTATTCAGTAAACAATCAATATTCAGATTGTCCCACCGAAGATGGAACTGTGCTCACTCAGTAAGTGAGATAAAAAATATACTACCTATCTATATTAGGAAATGCAATTATATTGAAAAAATACTCTTGACTTATTATTCCAGTTCGGGAACTGTAAATCTAGGAGCGGTTATAGCAGGCATTGCTTCAGGACTGGATGAACAGTCTGTTATGTTAAAAAATTTGTTAAGAAATTATAAAATGGTAGATAACAAATTTTTGCACTCCAGTGTTGACAATAGATGGTTCTCCACTTTGACTGGTAATTATTATTATTATCATTATCACTAACATCATTACTTATTGTTGTTGAGCTTTAAATAACAATGTTTTTAAATCAAAATATTTATGAAATTACTTTTATAGGTGATTTAGCTGAAGTAACACTGAGGCAAGGGCCTTTGAAAAGTTACAATTTGGGAGTTTATGGAAATTGGAACTCAACAACAATCCCCAAATGGTACTTCATCTCTAAAGGCAACAATCTTCCTGTTGGCTACGAGTTCACTGCAGCTGAGCTCAAAGGTGGAATGGACGGTTTGATTATTTCGCAAAAAATGAAAGAGTGGTATTTAAAATATCCGAATTTGAGGTTGTCACAAATTTTGGACATGTACTACAGTTCACGCGGTGTTTTTGAAGAAAGGTACAATTCCTGTAACAGACACCAACTGTTCAACGAGTTTTTCAAAGTTGAAAAATTGAGAGAAGAGGTGTGTTAACGAGTTAATTAATTACAATAACAACACTCATTGTTGTTGTTATTATTATTATTTGTTTGATGCTGTTTTAGATTTTAGTTGCTTCGAGGATTTTGGATAAACTTAGAATAGCAGAAGCTTCTTTTAACGAGGAATCTTTACAAACTTATTCTATGAGCGTTGCCAACGAATTTACAAAACTAATCGGTAGATATAAATATTGTTTGTTTGTTTTTGCATCAATGTTTCTATAAGATTTCAGATCTAACTATTTAAAATTGTTTCAGAACAAGCAAGCGATGTCTCTACGGCTGAATGCAGAACGGAGAATTCCAACTTCCAAAAAAGTTATCAAAATAATTACTACTATGAGAAGAATCAGCCTTCAGTAGATCTTACAATTTTCGTAGACACAAATTGGAACTTTGAAACCATACGAAATCTTCTTGTGTAAGTTTATCTTGTAAATCATAACGAAAAGAAACTATTTTTTTTTCTTAATTCTTATTCTTTCAGTCAAATTTTACAAGGAATCGAAGTCGGACAATATAACAGTAATTTCACCATTTTCAACGCTAAAGATGGTAGCATTATTGTCAATTCTACAAACTCGATAGCAGACTTTCACATTCTGTTTAACCAATCATATTACGAAAGACGTAAGTTTTTGTTACAAACAATATTTGCCATTCTTTATTTTTATTTTCATTTAATTAGAATAAAATGTGCAGTTCCAAGAGGCGTCAAAATGGCTGCAATTTTTGGTACATTGGACTTAATCCAACCATTGAAATTAAGACGAGAAAAAGACTTGGGTTTGGGTGGCCAAAACTCTGACATTGTACTGATTATGCCTCACGGCGAGAATGACGATAATGTCCAGGATTCAGATTTTTACTACAATAATCAGATGGAAAGGATCCAGAGAGAAGTACCGGGTAAAAATCAATTATTCATGTCATTTCAACCAAATCAATTGCAAAGTAGTACAAGTTTGTTATTCTAATTTTAGATTGTGTCATTTTATTTTTCACCAACGGAAATGTAAATCGATGGACCAGATTTGTTTTCAATACTAATACAGATTTATACTCTTTCAACATGGGCAGGGAAACTGCAGCTGAAGAACTTATACATAGAATTAAATTAGGTAAGATAATTTTGCTGGTTTAGAATCTTGCTATTCTTTCATTAGTTTTATTTTCAGTCATATTAAACAATACAAAACTTTACAATAAATGTTACAATAAAGCAGTTACAGTAAATGTAACTGCCTCTTTTCTAAAATTTAAATTAAAAACAAATCTAACTTTATGTTGTTCTAACAATTATTTTCTTTTTTGTTGTCCATGAGATATTATGCCGAGGAAATACATGTCCAGGATTATTTTATATAAAATATTAATGTACGGGTCAGTTTTTTTATGAAAACCTGTAATGTGAATTTAGGATAATTTTTGATACCAACATATATAATTCAAATACAACTAGAATTATACCAGGATTCGAATCTAGATTTTCTAAAAGTTCTTTTATGAGTTCCATTAACAAAATATTGATTGGCTTGCTACGAAAATATCTGAAAAAACGTTGCAACTTTTCTAGTGCCCAAACGTCTGATTAATTCAAAATGTGGAGATAATTACCAAGCTTCAGGATCGTCTCATTCATTTGACGATTATATTGAGCCAAATGGAGTAAAATTTTACCGAATTCATGGAAATTATTTCTTTACTTACGATCAGTACAGTGAACCAACAGTCAAGGTAATTGTTTCCCTATATCATCTGAAAATGTTTCATGTTAAATATTTCATTATTACATAACAAAGAATCTTTGTCATATTTGCTTTAAATTAAAATGAAAAATTCTTTGCTTTCAGATTCAGGTCAAATCTTCAGGCATACCTCTTGAAATTTGTACACACCGTCAACCTATAAACTCCGACACGATGGAACGCATCAAATCTTCCGGAGGGCTTTGCAGAAATTTCACAGGAAATTCATATGTAACTAAACTTTCTTGCAATGATCAATATCTGATTCAAGATTGTGAACCCTACTACTTTAGTGTGAGAGCTTTTAATGCTCCCTCTTATCCGAATTATTCGCCAGGTAATTGAACAAATTGAATTACAATCTATTATTTTCACTGATTGTTATTAATAATAATAATTAATTATTATTTATTCTCAGATGAAAAAAACTTCAGGTATCCAGACATGATAAAATACACGATCTCTTATGAAAACCTTGTCTGCCGGAGTAGCGGAGTCATCTATTTTTTAACTCCTATGGCACTGATCTCAATGCTACTTCATTATTCGTTATAAACAATATATAAACTTGAATGTTCAAGTTATTATATATAATTCACGAAATAATGACACGTTATTATAGTTAAAAATAAGAAAAGAACATTCTTCGACAATGTTTTCAATTAAGTTTTCTATTCTAACGTACTTTTTGTACACTATAATATAGGTATATATATTACCTAAACAACTCTACAATTATACAATGTATATATATATTGTATAGTTTTTTTTTTTAATTTTTTATATATTTTAGTTTGACCTCTCTATATACATTTTTATTGTTATTGTACTCGTCGTCTAACCTTTCCATTTTTAACATTAGCACTGCTCCAATTTTACTAAACTGGTGTTGAAATAATTTCATGTAAATTTCTATTACTATTCGTTTCCAATAATATATATATATTATATCAGGCAATCAATGCGCCTCACATTTCAAATATATACTAAGTATATGTATTTATTGTATGCAAATTTTTTAAGTCTTATTAATAGTATATTTAAGATATAATATAATAATTTTGTAATGAATTTTGAGTAACATTTTTGACATATTTTATACGTATTTCAATTTTATATTAATATATGATATATTAGAATAAAATTATTACTTCTGTCACTGGTCTGTGTCATAATTCATTATGTAAGTAAGTACGTTATTTATACGTAATTAATGTCACATTAATTATTATAAAGTATTGATGTTTTAATAAGGCCGTGTCTTGCATTATCACAAATTCAAGAAAAAAGGATTTTTTGTCTGACTGATGAAACACAAACGATAGCAACAGCTTGAGCGCCAAATTCAAATCGCCGTGTTTCTTTTTGTTTTTTTCAATGCAGTAGCGGTAAAATTTCGTGACGTCAAACGAAAAATATTGTGGTTTAATGAAGCGCAGTTGTTGAAAAAACAAACAAAAAAAAGCAAACAAAAATTAAAAGGTTGTTGTAACATGACAAAGTAACTTTCATATCAACTCTAATTCAATTTTATTTTTGTGAAATATATTTTTGAGGTAGAAAGTTTTTGCATATAGTAAAAAAAACATGGCGTCCGCTTAAAACAGAAATGAACACGAGTGAGGAATGTATCATGCTGGATATTAGCAGAATTTGTAAATTGAAATTTGTCGAGTTAATAATAAAGGTAAAGATGAACGATGAGCGAGATAACATGCAGTGGGGGTGGAAGCGGCGGGTGGCTGTAGATATAGATGAGCCGTATATATATGTTTTTCAAATCGACGAATGCTATTATATATTTTGTATTGAGCACTCGTTTCGGGGGAGACGCCGACGCCCGGCGCCGACGTCGCGTTTTTAAAGCGCGTTGGCGGCGCGGTGTCAGAGTAATCTCGCCAATCCTGGGGGTCATAAGCAAAAAAAAATCGTTAGAATAATCAAGCTCGTGTTGACAGAAAGATGCACCACTGAGAGTGACGGTCGCAATTAGACGACACGTCTGATGAGCTGACGATCTTGCATCTCGACGTGTTTATTCGTCACCTCTCCGTTTTATCGATGGGCACCGACGCGGATCAGCAGTGTCGCATCTGTGCGACCGACATCGCAACCAACGGCGCCGTACACATTTTTGCCGAGGAGGGTAGGAGGCACTGCCTACAGGCATACATTCGCAAATATCTCTACATTCTGGTAAGAGATCGGCCGCCGTCATCCACACGCCATCTTGTCTCATTATCTATCATTATTATTCATTTCTTGAATCATTCGATCGCACCCTTAGACTCTTCTTCTTTTTTTCTCATCTTTACTTTAAGTTTATTCTCATTTAGCGATAATCAATCTTTATCATCCAAAGTTCACGCTATTCGTTTATAATTAATCCCCTATCGCGCGAGAAATCGGCAACTATTTTTCAGTACACTACCAACCAGTTTTCACGTTTGTTCAATCAATTTTTTTTTTCAACAGTCTTTGACTTTTGTATTAAAATTATACAGATGATTGTTTGTTATCTTAATTATAACAAACAATATCAACTTCGGGCTTGAGTTTGGAAAATTGGAAATAGAAAATATATTTGATGTTAAGATGTTAAAGCTACCATTTTGCGAACGCTTGTAAAAGTGTAAAAAATTAGCATTTTATTGATTACCGCGAACCGTGTACCGTCACAGAGTGCTGCGCGTTATACATTATGATGATTGTGTCTATAAATACAATAATTTTGAGAGCCAAATGTCAAACGACGCTTTTAATTTACGCGACCATAAACAAACGTCTTTACATTTTTAACAGTCATTTTTTCCAAACATTTTCTTGCGTATCGTATCAAAAATTTTTGTATTCAAACATTGCCGTTTCCATGTTTGATGATCTGTTGGCCGACAAAATTGATTAACAGTTTCTTTTTTTTGTATTTAATCAACTTTTTTTGTATTTGATTAAAAAAAATGATCCAATGTTCGATAATTTTTTTCAAATTACGTTTGTATACGTTATTTCTTATTTCATAATGATTAAGATCACGTTAATTTGATGTATCTTTCATTTATTAATAAATTATAATATACAATATAAAAGACTTAATGAAAACTCGAATAAACGTATACCGAATTCTCGTGTGTACCTATACAAAAGTATGTCATTATAAAAGATATTGATTTAAAAGCGGTGCATTGTTATTCGTGGTGAGATCAATACGCTTATTAATAAATTAATCAACGTTATTATTTCTTTTTACGTCATTCGAGTTTTATAATAAATATTGAACAATAAACGATTAAGTTGACATTTCAAAAGTAAAAACTAAAATGAAAAATATATTATATAATATAAAGAACTAAAATAATTGATTTCGTTTGTTATTTTTTATATATATATTATAACGGGATATACATTATATATATTAGTAAGAATAAAAAGGGGAAAATTAATGAATCAACGACATCAACTAACAAATAAATAAAACTTGTCTGAAAAATGGAGATAATTTTTGATTTGATAATTTAAAATTTATTTGTAGGTCTCGTTAGAAGATAAATTGCCAAAAGTGGTCTGCATAACTTGTATTAAAAGACTTGATAACATACACCGATTTGCGCTCATGGCCTTGACGATGCAGGACAAATTGAAACAAAAATTGAATAAAGAAGATTTTGTCGTAATTAAAAGAAAAAATGAGGAATCTGACATTGAAAAAGCAATGAAAAAAATGGAAGACAGGGGACTATTGCATTCCATCTTGACTAAGGTTTTTTTTGTTGAATTCAATCTCAATCAACATCAATCAGATAAATTTAATTGTCCAATTATAATTGTATTAATATTCTTTTCAGGGTTCTGATATTTGTTCGGATAATGAGCAAGAAGCATCGGAACAAATACTAAAAAAAGAAAAACTAGCACCGAAGATGGAAGAGATGGAAGTCAAAGTTGACCCCATGTTATTTCTTCAGTATAGTTTGGATGAGCCATCTTCTGATTATACTGATTCGTCGTCTGACAGTGAAGGAAAGTTGTCAAAAAATAAACCAGCACAAATGTAAGATATGTTAAATTATATAATATCTGGATGTATACACCCAAATGAGATATTCTGAATTAGCTGAAACTTATGGATATTGATGATTTAGATATTCAGAGCAGGAAGACAAAGATACAGATGAAAAAGAAGTGGAAGACAAACTAGAGGACTGCAGCGACGAAGAAGTCTCAGACACATCTTTGAAAGTGCACAAGTGTACCATCTGTTCAGCTTCGTTTTTTTCACAAATTGGTCTGCAAAATCATCTTTGGACACATCTTCCCAGGGATCGAAATCTCAATGAAAAGAAACAGTTCCCTCTGAAGAACAGTGGCGTTCTTCTTCGGTCGAACGGAGACAACGCCATCGCTAGTCATTTCATTTGTCCGATTTGCGGCAAAACAATATCAACAAAGGGCAATCTCAAAGTACACCTGGAGACACACCGGCCTAAGGGAAAATACGGCTGTGACATTTGTGGAAGAATGTAAGACAACAGTCATACATCTCATCGTTCATGTGTGATTTCAAACTTAACGCGATTAATAAAAAAACAAATTTGCCAACTTTTTCAGATTTAAAACGCAATCGAATTTGTACAGACACAAAGAATACCATGGTGGCATTCAATTTCCGTGCAACGTGTGCGGTCGCGTATACCCAACAAATTCAACTTTGCGAGCCCACAGCATCACCCACTCGGATCTAAGACCTCACGCCTGTCCTCTCTGTGATAAAACTTTCAAGCGCAATCAGGATTTGAAGTTTCATATCAACCAGCACACTGGTGCGAGACCATACCAGTGTCCTTACTGTCCCAAAGCCTTTGCCAGTTCAGGTAACTGTTTCTCTCACAGAAAACGAATGCATCCAAGAGAGGTTCATCGTGATCGCCAGCGGGCCGCTGATCTCATGAGATGAACAACCCTCGACGTTTATTGAACAAGAGTCGTTCCAGCGTATTTCTTTTTCTATCCCCAAATTCATATATTGCTTTCGCTTCATTCATTCATTTCCAATAGTATAAACTATATATATTATATACTAATGAATATACATCTCACAGTCAACATTGTTTTTATATGTGTGAACAAAGTGTCACTTTTAA
The DNA here is from genome assembly GCA_030523145.1 of Trissolcus brochymenae. Classification (NCBI taxonomy): domain Eukaryota; kingdom Metazoa; phylum Arthropoda; class Insecta; order Hymenoptera; family Scelionidae; genus Trissolcus; species Trissolcus brochymenae. The sequence goes on from JAQQRF010000125.1 coordinate 68,439, forward strand.
TTCAATTCATTCGTTTTGATTATATCATTTGAAAGTCGTAACTGATGCAAAGGTTGTTCTAAGTATACCTAAATATACAAGCATACATATTTTGTCTACATTAAAATATTCGATGAATGATAATGCAAAAGCCTACCATCTCTTGTGGCACTTCCACTTTTGAGATTAAAAGTACAGTCTGTGACATTATAGCACAATAACGTTATCATTCCAATAATTAAGACTGTGTACGAAAAATTTGTGTCAAATTCAAGATACATCAATTGATAATGAAACATTGGCATCTGATTTTAAATTGAACACTTGCTGATCATTTTTGCTGTCAACATGTATAATTATTTTGACTGTTTATATTGATTAATCGAAGAATCTATTGGAAGTGATTATTTTGATTCATTGTTATTCTGTAAATAAAAATCAGCCACTACAAAGAGTGGCTGAACGACTCCAACAATAAAATTAAATAACAATTATAAATAATTAGATAGAAATTTAGTCCTGGTGATAGAAAAAAATAACTGAAAAATAAACAGTCCAAGCGAAGTAACATTTCAAATAAATATTTTTAAAATGATTCAACAAAATCCATTTCCAACATCGAAATTGCAAGGACTGTTTCTTTGATCAGGTAGACTAGATCTTGTCTGATCAATCAGTTCAGTTTGTGATATTAGATTGTATCGTCATATTGTACTATAATTCAGTTCGAAACAATTGATGCCAAAGTCAAAGTTTAGTTAGAATATGGATGAATATGATGATGGATACTTATATTTTATTATTATATACTAATTCAAATTTAATCGAAACATTATTGATTGACGATGAGAGAACAATTTGTACGACAATTGAAAGTGAATTTTGATATTCCTAGAAGAAAATATTTCAGTATTCGATTAAATGTCGCGATGAGATAAATTATGTTGTTATTTCGTGTGTACAGAGAGTCATTCAACTTAGATTTTAAGTGTTACCCAAAGTCTGATACATATACATATAGTCTAATATACTCTCGCTGAATTATACACATAGGTATATAAATCAATTTTAGAAACATTTAGAATGTGCTTCTGTAAGATTATTTTTATTCGTATGCACATGTGCCAAATTATTATCATTACACAAACTCCACGATGATGTTTTGCATCATCAATCAATTTCAGCATACAGTTTGAACATTTCCATATCTTCCAAGAGCAACTTGTGTCAACATTTGATTTTAGATAGATGCAAAAAATGCTCTTCAATTGATTGGCGAAATGCGCACATATTCCATCAGTATTATATCAATTCATCAGACTTGGTTGAATTTGTATTTTATTATTAATTATATTAATTATTATCAAGAACGAATAGAACAAATGTATTTTGTAATTGCATTTTATCATAGAACAAAAGCTATGATAGATTGTGTAGAGTTACAAGTAAAATGTTCATTTTTGGCGAATCCAAGCGAACAGGAATTGTAGATAGAATAGATTATTTTTGGTTGACTTGCCTGTTTCGATTGGCATTTGACAAAATGTGAATGTTAGAAGGTCCTTCGAGTGAACAAAGTTATTGTTGCCTGCCAAAGTAAAAAATCAAGCTACACTGATGGTAAACATAAATAAAAAATAATGAAAAGGAACTGGTCTCTTTAGTTTTCTTAAAGATAACGAAACAACCAAAGGCCAAAGATTTATGTGTATAAGCAAAGTATAATCATCCGATGAAAACTTGCAATAAATCAAGTTAATATATATATATATTATTATGGTCTATATCATTTATTATTATAATCTGGAACCCAATATTTCGTTTAATTTGAAAGTAATATTAGAGATATGAAATAACGGAAAAGCAATTGGACATTCATTTCATACCATGGATAATAATGGCTACCAGGCTTTTCTCTAACGGTCTGATTTTTCTATCGGCTTACGACATATGTAAATAATAATAATCATAATTTCGTAATAACTATAATTATTAGAACAATTATTCATATAAATTGAAACAATTTTCGTTGCTGAATAATCAAATGAAATTTAAGTTTTTTCATAACTTCTTGACTAAAAGTATTAACAAATAAAAGTGTTTTGATATTTCGTTGATGTTTAAATCAAGACAACTCCCCATGGAGCATCTAAAACAAGTTTGACAGAACTAAACAAAGTAATGTCATAAAAACGAAAACAGCAGCACTTTTCTAAAAAAGAATTAGGCGCATGTGATTTTAAATTTAAATAATCATCAGGCATATAAATTCTCTTAATAATTACATTCTTATTTGTTAATTTTCACTTGACTGCTTTACGAATTAATTGTTGATATATAAACAAAACTCACTCATTTCGGGGGTCCATCGTTGGAGCTCAACGGCGTTCATTACGTATACGTATGTCCTGTTGAGATCTTATTTTCGAACGATGTCTCACAATATGTATATATATTAATTATTTGAAAACAAATAATATGAATCATAAACAATCTATTGCAAAAGGTAAATTTTATACAGGTATTCATTCACGCCAAGTATAGTTTTGCCATTTATGCCAAGTTCTTTTTTTTTAGGAAAATACTGCTGTTTTCGTTTGTATGGCAACATTACTTTGTTTAGTTCTGTCATACTTATTTTAAACGCTTTGGAAGCAAAAGAGAAAAGAAATAAAACAAAATATCAAAACGCTGTTTTGTATATTCTTAGTCAAAAAATTATCATAAAAACTTAAAATTTTAGAAAGGTAGAGTTAAGACACAGTTGACTATTCGAATTATGCACATTTGATAGTAAAATTCATTTAACCAAATGCAATCTTAAATTTGTAAAATTGTCACTATTCGATTTAAACAAAAAAATTTTTAAATAAACCTTGGATTAAAATATGTTCAAGCACTGAATGTGCATTTATCATGAAATTGTAAAAAAATTGAAGCAGAGGAAAACGACAACTTTCAATAATACATTTTGTTTTTTATTTTCCCTGAACATCATTTTATTCCAGATTCATGGTAAATATCTTTGTAGACATATTTTACTCTAGGCTTTGTGTTTGAAATTTGTGTTCAAACTAAATAAAGACAATTTTGAATTTTATTAATTTTTTTTTAATTTTAAATTCCTATTTTATTGCATAAATTTTACAGCTACATCTGTGCACAATTTGAATAGGGTTGAAGTAACTGTGTTCTAACTCTCTAGTTTTCGAATTATCAATTCTAATGATATGTAAAATAGATATATCTAGCAAATTTTGAGGATTCAATTTTATCCACAAATTGTATCCCTGCAATATTTTATCATATCATACGTATAAAACATAATTTATTAAATACTTATATCAATCTGATGTAAAAAATTATTGTAAATAATATTGTAATATGTTTTACAAATTTCTTTGGTTCACATGACATCAAATTTTTTGTCTGTTCAATGCAGTTATATATACACGACTTCGAAGATTGAAGACAACATGATTAAAAACTGTTGTCGAATCAAATAGATTTGAATCGAATTCAGTCACAATCAAACGAACAAACTCGTGCAACATTTGGCTCATTTAACGTATATCACAATTTTACGCGAATAATGCCATTTATGTATATACAATATGATAAAACTCGCCATTTAAAGTAAAGTTTCTAAAAAACTGAAATTCATGATGATAATATTGAAGTACACATTCACAAGATTATAATAAATTTCGCTGTATAAGGATCTTGACTAAATAATGCTTTTATAGTTACTTGTCTACCTTCTTATTACATTTACTACCAGTAAAATTTCGTATAGAAAAAAAATGCACGATAGTTGAGAGTTACATTTTCTAGGTATAAAACTTGTTCTATTCATTATTATTCAGACTCAACGTATTTCTTATCAAATAATCGTCTCTTGTGAGTTGAAAAGAATCGGTAAAACAACAAAAATTGAAGAAAAAAAAATTTGTTATTATAAGGGTGGGGAGGGACGAGTGTGAACGTTGTACTTATTTTGTTTCTTCCATCTTTTCACATTGTTATTATATTATTATTATTGTTATTATAATTTAATGTAAACGAAAAGTTCAAAATCACTCGCGCGAAACGTGTGTAAACGACAATACACATTAAATAGGTATATAATATCGTCATGTGTTTGCTTATTGTTACATTCACAGTTATGAAATAGTTATATTGTTTTACACCGGTGTATACATCAGTAAACAACCTGAAACACAAAGTCTTTTAAGATAAAACGAGTCGGTGAATGATCATTATAATGTTTGTTACCACCAGAATACTAGCCAGTTGGGCATTTTTGATATCATGTAATAATCTTTATTGTTGTTATTATTACTTTTTAATTATTTATGATTATATGACTAATTCCATTGTTTAATACTCATTACAAAAACACTTGTCGAAAATTCTGTGTACGTAACTAAGTCGTAAATAACGTGGCAGAGGACTTGGTCCTTGCTCAGTAGAGAGAGCCATTGCATGTGTCCGTTATGAAGTTTCGTTCGGTGATGTGTTTATTAATAATACTTTCGCTTCGCTGAGGCGCGATTTTTGTATTTTTTTTATTTTATTCTCATACGATAATATTTTTTGATTTGTATTAAACAACCATTTGAATATTTCAAAAAGCTGTATTTTTATGTTCTTGAATTAGAAGAATGTTTATAAATAATCATTCTTATAAACGTAATATCGTCAAACATAAAAATCGATAAAAGTGATTATTGCAACGACAGGATTATCAAATTGCGACCAAATGGAACAGGGTTTTATTAAATTGATCTTCAGTGATCGCAACCATGTGACTATCTGAATTTTCTGATACAATTATAATATTCTAATAAGTGGCATATTACAATTTCATCGAAAATTTAATTTAATAAAACCCTATTTCATTTGTTCGCAAATAGATATATATATATATATATATATATTTAGTATAACGAACAAGGGAAACTGTATATATTATAATCATTGACGATCCTTTCGTCGAACTGATTAATTGAATTCTGAACGTTTTCAATATATGTAAATGCATCTGGAATGGTGAAAGTTACAATTTCGACAATAGTGGCGATTCATATGTTACAGATAGTACACAATTGGGCCTACTATCATAATAAAAATTGAACATGGACATAAACAAAGGTTGTAAAAAAAGAAAAGTTGTCTGATGGTGATGGAATGAGCTTTAAATGTCGTGAATTGAGTATTGGCTCGCAGCTGAGCTTATAACCGTTGAAAGATCGATGACTGGTTTGCCCATTTGGAATCGAACTGTTTATATTTTAAGATAAATTTCCTTAGAACATGGTTTTTCTGTTCAGAACTGGACAAGGAGAGCGCGAGCTCTTTTAATACTACAAAGTGAATACTTTCGAGGTGTATAATAATATAACATACAATCGACATTTGGTGGGTTGCTCCTTTCAATCAAGTCGATAAAATATGCAAAAAATCAACAACTTAGTAGTGTACAATACTCAGAAACGCGCAGAGGTGTGTCCGCGCTATGGCCTAACGTCAGATTATCACAAGTTATAATTCAATTAAAAATACTCGATTTGTTTGAAATATCGAATACAAAAAGAAACGTACCTAAATAGTAGAGTATAAAAAGTCGTGCAATACTGGACGCAACGGTCTATGATACGAGGTTTGTTTAATTTTTTTCTTTGTTTTTTTTTTGTTTTTTTTTCATTTGCAAAAATTGCCCAGTCCCGATTGCGATTGTAAGACGCTAAGATCTACATAGACGTACCGAAATTTTGGTGTAATGCGCATGAAACACTATTGGCTTGTGTCCGTTCTAGTTTGTCCATTTGCGCACAATTTGTTGCATCAAATAATATTCACTAACATTTCAATTCAGTAACATAGACAATCAAAAACAAATGAAATTATCTTCATCTAAAATTTTGTCTCACTTTCTTTTCTTTGTATATAATAAAATGTATCATTGAAAATAAATAATAAACTTTGAATAAATAACGCATCGCCTATTTTTCAATTGTCGGTCCAATTGATTTTGATTCGACTTTCATTCGGAACGGACGAACTACTTTTGGCTGCTCAAATGCGCGGCTTGTAGGTAAGGGTCACGTGGAACGTCTGCACGTCCATCTCGGTGCAATCCTGCGGGCCAATGGGCAGCACGTCGCCGCCGCTTGCCGTTGTCGGCGTCAGTTGCTTGCTCTCGTGCTTGTTTATCACCTCGTCGCTGCTCTTCATCATCTTCTCTACGGGTTGATGATCCTTGCTTGTCGATCGGCTTGATTTGTTTCCGTTCTTCACAGTTTCCAACGAGCGCGATTTGCAAGCTTCGGAAGACCTCTGCTTCGCTCCGTTTTCTTTGTTGCGACGAGATGAGCTGCGATGCAGTCGTGACTTATCTCGTGACGAATTTCGTCGCAAGCTTGGGCGTTTCACCGACTCGGCACTTGCACTCAATCCAGTAGCTACGAATTCAAGATTCATACGATCATAGCAATTACAATTTTCATTATGATGGTTGGTAGTTATTCCTGTTATTATGATGTTATTTAAGACTCACCAATATTGCCAGATGAAGATCTATTGGATCCTCGCAAAATGTGTATTGTAAGAGGGTCACTATCAGTTTCTTTGAGTCGTTCTCCAACCGGCGTCAAAAACCATTCCGACCTAGTTCGCATTCTTGCTGTTTGTCTTTCATGAACCTATTTCAAAATATCAACTCATTAACATTAATAAATGGTCATTTTGAAAACTTAATATTATTTTGGATTCAGACATTGCAAATCGTGCGTTTTTATGTAAAAGCCATAATAAACATGAAAAATAAATAATCTCATCTAACTTATCGGTTATAATCATATATTTTGATGTACATCAAGTTTTATTTATTACAAAATTGGTATGTCGTGTAAAAACAATTATAAAGTGTACACTAATAACTACAACTTTATACAGTCATTGGATCACAAAAACTCGTTACTCATCGAACTGTGTTATATACAGAAAAGACTGATAATAATATTCAAGTCGTTATCATCATCATCAATGCAAATTTGCTTGCAATGACATGATTGTGGGACATTTTTTCGAATAATATAAAAACCCTGTGCTTTGTGAGAGCGTATGAAAATGCGCTGAAAATTTTTATTTGCAAGCTTAATTAAACAACATTATTTGCTATAAAAATGACTGTTGATTGAACAATTAAAACACGCAGTTTTTAATACTAGTGTTTCGTTTCATATAATTAATCTTGGAAAGTTAAAAATCATAAATGATTAAGAAAGAATAAATAGAACAAACAGTGAAACAACACACGTGCAAATATCTTTACGAACGCTAACAAAGATAATAAACATCAACTTTTATGTTTTAGTTAAATAGCCATAAATTATATTATAAAATCGGTACAAAAATACTAAACTTTCCAATAGAGCTAAACGATCATCATTTGTCCGGCGAGTGAATGATCAGTAGAAATAATAATAATCATAATCATAATCATAATCATAATCATAATAATAATAGTAATAATAATAATTTAAGAGTCGATAAATACGAGATCTAGACATTGTGCTTTGAATCAATTATTTTATGATATGTGTCGTGGAGTTTGCGAACGTAGCTCAAACGTGACACATATTTACACATCATGATCAAAACTTAATCTAAGACAGACGTGTTAATTCGATTATTGCCCAGTACCAAACATAGCGTTAGTCAATTTAATGGTTGATACTGCAAAAGTTGTTTGATCAGACTTAATCTAAAATAAGGGTTACACAATTATTGCATTCGATATATGGCTAGGCATTAGTGTAACTACTCGCTTATTATCATTATATGTTTAGTGTGTGCTCTTGAACCATCAAATACAGGGTGCTGTTTGATGAAAGCGAACGAATTGCGAGACCACAAATTTTGATTTCAAACAATTGTTCATGAACAAGTTTTCTTTCGTCTTTCTCAACGGTGGGCTGGCATGACTCATACCTGGGGCAAGTAGCTGAGACTTTTCGTGCTTTCAGCGTAACGATTCACAGCTCTTAGTTCGTCCAGCGTCATCCCGGCGTGTCTCGAATGATGACTACCATTACTTGAGGATCGACTCGATGCCTGCTGAAAATGAAATATTTGTCCATTTTTCAAATGGATACACACAAACACATTTCGTTCTTATATGAAATAAAATACCTGTAATGAAATAAATAATAAATATAATAAAATATATACCTTAATTTTTACCTGAAAGAATCCGTTTTCCTCCAGGCTGACAGAAAGCCGAGTGTAACTCTCAAGCAGGGTGTTTTCAGGGATGAGTTCGAGCGAAGTAGCAAGCTCAAGTGCCTCTGGCACGTGGATTAGTGCCGGCGTAGACTGTGACTCCTCCTGATGAGACATTGCTGCAAAAATAAGACAACATTTATTTGCTAATCAAGAGCATCACAATTGCGTGCTGAGTGTAAAAGTGTGTGTCAGGCCACTTACATTCTAGATTAAAATTGAGGCCCCATCTTTCGCATTCGTATTGCAACCAAGTTTTTTCCGCTTCGAACGACAATTGCCCTATAGCGATATTTAAATAATTGTGGTCTTTTAATCACGATAATTGATTCAAATGATTATTATTATTATCATTAAATAACACAAGGAAAAAGGATTTCAAACAAACTTTAGTTCATTCAGAAACCTAAGAAGTTGAAACCAAATAAGATGTTGTTAAAGTCTAATCATGAAGAAACCCCCAAAAATATTAATATCTATTTTTTATTTATTTTTTTGTTTTGTGTATGTTATAATTAACGGTAACCCCCTTGAGATTTGAGCTTAACAAAAACACAAAAATATCGTACATCATTTATCTTTTTCAATTCAAGTTAAATTCATTAGACAAACTTTATCTTTACTTTATTTTTCCTCACCATACGTTGCTAATAAAGCAACTCATGGTAAGAGTTTCTTAAGTAATGCAAAGTTTCAGTCACTAGGATTGTTCATTTGCCAAATAAAACATTCAAACTGACACTAATACAAAAGAAATTAAATTTCACACCACACATTAATGACGGATATCTCTGGGAAATTGAATTAAACTACAGTCACAACAATGTATTAATATTGAGTAAGGGGTTCCATAGTAAAAATTTTTCCTTCCTTTTTTAATGAGGGAAAGTTAATTTTAAGAGTTTAATAATACTTACGGGACACTAGGGTATCAGGTGGATATCGAAAACTGAATATCCAATCTTCCTCGACCTTCAATATTCGCCCAGTGATTCGAGCATAAAACTCGTAATTCTTTCGTCCAAAAAGATTTGACACCCCAAAATTGTCAATCATAAACTTCATCACTCTTGTGGCGACCTAAAGAAGATAAAATCATTAAACTGTGTATTCGTTCCCTATGAAAAAGAACAATTTCTAGCAAATACTATCTTTAATTCGAATGTCGTATTTCAAAACGGGCATTACTGAATGCACATAAATGTTTCTAAACAATCGAAGAGCCGGATGCAATAATGTGACTAGCGTTCGAAAAAGCCTTTTTTTCAAAATGAAACAGTAATGGTAAATTTCGATACAATTTGAGTGGCCAATTTGTTCTTCTGATAAATAACAACAAACAACTCTGCCACTTAAAGTATATCTAAAAATTGAACATTTTCTCGATACTCGATATATTTGACTGAATCTTGATCAAACACGAACTGTCAAGAGGGAAGACATAGACATAGACATTTTGACTAGACAAAATAAAAAACATATTTTTTTCTTACTACGAATTAAGATGTGACTTTTGTATGATTGAGAATAAATAATTCTGTGCATTGTTTATAATTTTGGCAATATAATTTTATAATTATAACAAACAAACAAATAAGATGCAACAGTCGTACAATAGAGACCACGGTAAAATGTAATGTAGCACAGTAAGTGAATTAGATTTACAAAAATTGGTTGAACCATTTTCGGAATGCATTATAAATGGTAAATCGGGTTACAAAAGTGGCAATCAAAATTGTTTTCAATAAGTCATCAAATTGTCAAGTTTAGTTCATTGATTATATTTACGTTCGCCTTGAAGTGAAAAGTTAAATTAAAATGAATCAATAGCTATTTTTTGTTGTTAACTCTCACAGTGGAGCACAGTTTCAAAAAGTGATCCAACAGCGCTTTAAATCTGGTATTTACATGGTTGGAGATATAGCAGGCACGCAAAACATAACAGTAAAAATAATTATTATTATGATAGACTTACTGTCACCTCCGCCTGACGATGATTGCAAGCAAATATAAATAGTGAGAATAAACAGTTGTGTATATGATACACAACGAAACGATGAGAGTGACGAATTGAGTTAATCATGCAAGGTATACGAATCGTATTCGTAGCTTTAATAAACAATGAGCCGATAATAAATATTGAACGGATATTTGTCGACACATAACTATGTTAATCGCTCTTTGTTTACCAAAGAGACGAATAAATGCTCGTCGTAACGCACGTTCAATAAATATATTGGTGACGTAGAATGAAAATAAAAATGCATAAGAAAAGCTCGAGTGACAAATAAATAATGATAATCAAAATAATAATCAATGTTTAGTACTGTTATTAATAATAAATATAAAAACGCGTATGATTGAGAATCAAATTTGTAGGTTCAATGAAAAACTGAAATATGTATACTAGGCTTGCGCGGATTGTTTGTGCTAACAAGAGGTAGGTTACCTTAAACCTAAGAACGTCCTCCATTTTTGCAGTTTTGCCGTCGCTAACGCAACTTTGGAAGAAAGAAGGCGCGACTGACACACCTAGAGCCTCGCTTGACATCCCTGTATGAGCTCTCTCGCTATTCACTGCTACTACCCTGAATGTCCCGAATAACAAGACCAGTAGACGTTGCGTGTATATCGGCAGAGACGTGATTAAGCTGCACAATCAAATGTGTACGTGTTAATGATAAATATAGTCTGATAATTGATATTCAGCGTAAATAAATTCTTAGTTCAGTGAGAAAAAAAATCTGTCTTATTTCAAAACGAACATTTCTCTTGGACAATTTTTTTTAAAGCGTACTTATGAATCTGGTCTCTTTGCTGCTCAATACTGTCAAGTTGAATGACCGTGAATAATTGTTGCTCGCCCTCTCTGCCGAATACGCCGCCGGGAATTTTGCGCAGAAATTTCTTGAGAACGCTGGCTATCGTGTAAACGCTGAAATTATCCATGTTGACTAATCGGCCGGTTTGCAGAAAATGAATGAGCTTTTTCATATTGCCTTGATGACCCGGGGCTCGGAAAACGTCTTTTCGCGACGGTGCTTCCTTATTCAATTTCAAAATGAGTACCTGAAATATAAACAAACATGTGTAAAAAAATTATCATATGCAATCATTGAACCTAATCAGCTATTCATAAAATATTAGGTTAATAATAAATAAAGCAAGTTTTTTTTCATAAATTTTAGTTCGAATTGTATCTGTGTTTTTTCATGAATTCCTCAAACATATAGCGCATGATTTTACACTACAGTTAATCACGTTAAGTAGTTTCGTTGATGCAAAAGTAAAAGCTCACGTGACCATGTTATGCAATTTGTTAGAACAATTATATTTTACACTCAAACTGAATGTTTCTAATCTAATATGTGAATTCAGTTCCATTTCTGATAATAAGAGCATAACGTACCAAAAGTGGACCGGGAATGTCATTTTTGCAGACCTCGTCAAGGGGAACTCCAAATTTGACTCTGAAATAACAATTGACAACAATTTATTCAAGTTTATTTATTTGTAATTACATATTATTTAATGCCTGTTCAATTCTTGTTTTCTTAAATGTTGGTTTAATTCGATCCGATTAGTGATCTCATCTGATATGAACGTTACATCTAAATTAAACAAATAAATGACTAGTTTAATTAACGTGACATCATAATCTGACTCATATGGGAAACCGGAATGATAAATAAATAAAATCTTGCGCATGGTTTATATAATACGTTTCTAGAGACGGATCAAACTTATCAAAAAAATCTCAATGATGCTGCCCTATAACCCAGTTCAGTTGTCACAAACCTTTTTTCCTTATTTTGATTATAATGTACATGTACTTGTATTGCTTCTAGTTTTTCGGTCTCTTAACAATATAATCTTATCTCAAATATTTCGTTTCCCTTTCTGCTATTCATACAACATACTTTTTTTTGTCAACACAATTGTGTTTACATATGCGGCATAAAAATTCTACGCATATATGAAATAATACAATAATAACGTGAACACTTTATTTTTGGCAAACAAAATGTTGCAATATATACATCAATTTGGGCATGAATGGTGTGAGATAATAATTTATGTCGACCAGTGGGCTTGATTTTTGGGCGTAAATTGAGACATCCAATTAGTTGCTTTCAAGCGGCCATACATTTTGTCAGCCGTGAAATGACCAGGAAGAAACGAATGGTCGTAGCCCTGATAACTTGAGTAAACATTTGTTCCTTAGAACGTTTGAAATTACATTTTAAAATACTATATACTATTATATTATTTTTATACTATTTTTATCTCGATTTTTATCCTTTCAATAAAATGTAATCACATTTCTGTTTTCAAATATTTTTCTTATCAGATTAATCAATTATCTCAAATCATTCCCTCTGATTTGGAAAAAAATAGAAAAAGAGAAAGAGAGAGAGGGGGGAGAGAAAGAGAGAGAGGAGAAAGAGAGAAAATTATCCAAGTTTATTTTTAGTATCCCAACTGTCAAAGTTGTTTCGAGTTGTTGTTTGAATGCATCAGGAAACCGCATCGAATACATAATAAACAAAAGAAAGTTACATAGACACGACACATTTTTAATTCGATCAATTTGTTGTTAATAATGACAATTGTTGAATGCTCTTCACTATGAGGGAATTATTGTATCCCGTATCAAGATGTTAGGCGATATTGATTTTTCTCAACTAAACAGAATGCGAAATAAAAAATTGTTCAATTGTTTATTATGTCGTTTGACAGAAATAAAGGACAAATCAGAAAACAAATGTTTCATGATGGCCAAATCAATAACCTCAGCTGAAAACTGATATTTAGGCCCGAGTCTCGTATTTTTGTAACCAAGCGTTTCACATAAAAATAGATGTAAACAAAAATAGTTCACATTTGATTCATCATTCAAATAATTACGGCAACTCAATTTTAACGTAACAATAGATAAACAATTATCATTATTTATTATTTGACGTTCGTTTCTGCGCGTGTGAATCACATTTTTTTGACAGTTGGCGTACGCTTTTCGTTCTAAAGCTCACTTCTCATTTTTCTAGCACATCAACAATTGTCTTATGTTTTTAATAGAATAGACATGTACACACACATATATATATATATATTCTAAAGATTCAACTACTCATCAACACGGACTCAATGTCTTGCTATATTTTTTGATTTGATTTGATCAATAAAAGTATCGTGTTAACCATGACAAGCGAAACACGATAAGCCCAAGAGATAAACAATTCCAAGAACAGAGAGAGAGGAGGATAAAAAAAGGAAACCAGATTATCAGATGGGATGATAAATAAATAATAAATGATTGTTTATAAACCTCTTGTTTTGTTTTGTTTACATGAGGATCTGGTTGAATGAGTATGTTTGGTCTGTCAATTGAACAAAGGAGAGAAAATACAAACTTTTCAAGTCTCCTAGGATAGGGTGATACGGATGAAGGGTGTCCGCAACTGGTGACCACGTTGCCGAGGTTGGCGGCACGCCGGTGCATCCTTTCGGTCCAACTCGTCATGACGTTAACGCGCCGATGTTAAAAAATGTGAAGAAATGAAAACGGTGGCGACGACGGCGGCGACGACGACGACGACGCTACTCTGCGGCGTAGCTAAGGCGGACGACGGCATGGGCCATAACCTAACGACACTGGAAAGCGCGGCGCCGTTTGATTGCCGCGGCGGCACGCATCGTCGCGTCAACCACACCTTCTCTTTTGCTTTAGCTGCTGCCTCGCCATCACGCACTTGTACTACTCTACTGCTTTTCGAAAAATCAATGCCCTCTTGAGTGTCAGACTTCGGAGCATGCGACGACGCGCCATTTACTCTCTCAGTCCTTGCTGTTTGATTGCCTCAACATAAGTAGTGGGCGTTGTATCACATCAGCCATTAAGCCCATTCCTGCTGTGCCTGCCTGCTGCTGCTGCCTCTCACAAGCTGCGCGATCACGCTCACCAATCTGTATTTTCGCGCGCCTTTTCCGCCAAATTTTGATTCGTGCTTTCTATTTTTCTTTTTACACGCATTCCTCAGTCTTTTGTGTCCGACAATTTTGATTTATTATATATTTATTGTTTCCGGAATACGTCAGCCTCCGGATACTCATTTTCGAAAACAATAATCAAGTCTACCATGACATTGGATTTTCTTTTTTTTTTGTTTTGTTTTTAAAATGCAGACATTAGATGAATGTCATTTGAATTAAATATAAATTATTTTATTACAATTTATACAAACGCAATTCATTCCTTTTGATTCATCATCATTTAAATCATAACAATATAATTTAAACATTCTAAGCTTATATTTAATTTACAAAAAGCTATATTACAAGAAAAGACACATGCAGCTAAGAATTCCGTTGTTTTGTTTGAACGGCCGACTTGGATTTAACAGCTTTTGGATTGTAATCAAATGTTTTTCTCAATGGTCCTTTGCCTGCTTGTCTGAAATTCATAGAATCAAAATTCTCTCGCTCTCGAATCTCTCTGGCTATTTTGAAATTGGAGATTGCTGGAACGGACATAGAGTTGAGTTAACTCGGTATAAAACAAGATACAAATTTAAATAACAAATAAACAAATTAAAGAAATAAAATAAACTTAAAAGGTACGTACTTTCTGTGAATCCTTTTTTAAAACCTTTGGGTGATAATTTGACCTTTTCTAAATACTCTTGAGGAGCTTTTTTTTCAGGAACTTGAAAATATTCTCTAACAGCGGGTATTTTCAATAACGAAACTTGCCCGAGGGAGATAAAATTGTTACACACCCAATAAACCAAGATGGACTGTGAATAAACAAAATTTTACATTTGTTGATTCTATTGTTAAAATGATAATTATAGGTTGATTCAAAATGATAATGAATTGACGTGTGTACACACCCCTTCGAAGTGCATCATAAATGGAAAAATCACAACAGGCAGAAGTCTCATCGCATTCCTCATTATCGGTGACATATATTTAGCAGATACTGAATCTGATCCAACTTCAATGGTTACGAAAAGGGTTGCAGCTGTTATCAAGGGCAATACGTAGTATGGATCATATGTTGTAAGATCTGTAAACCATAACGTACCGCCAGTTTTCATGCTTTCTACATTAGCCGACATGCCTTTCATACCGAAGAAAAATGAAATGAACACTGGTGCCTGAAATAACAAAATCATTTCTATAACTATTTTAATTGATTCATAATAAAAAATTGTTATAGAATAATAATTAAATATACATTACTTGAATTATAGGCATCATCATAGATTTTAGAGGATTAAATTTATGTTTTTTTATGTACGTTGTTAGTTCCTGTCCATATATCGAGGCTGAAAACAAGTGTGTCATTATTTCTCGTATACAATTTCTTCGTCTAGTACTATTAGTCTTTACCTTCATACAAATCGTTTTGCTGTCTAGCTTCAGTCATTCTTTGTGTCAAGTACTGAATTTTGGGCATATGCTCTGTCATAGCAGCAGCACTTTTTTGTGTTTTTATAACCAGCGGGAACATGAGTAATCTCAAACTTAATGTACCTTAAACCAATTATTTCTTTTATTTAATATCATCCGCGACATAATAATAAAACAAATGACAAGAAAATACATCACCTCGAAGTGATATTACGGTGACACATTTGTTTGTCAAACTATTTATTTTCATTTAATTGAGAATGATAAATAATTTCCAATTCTTACATAGTGCAATGGTACCCCACCAGGGAAGATTAAAGTTTACGTGCATAAATTCCATGATCCATTGAACCGCACCTACTGGAGTGTAATTACATAAACCAAGCGATGAAAAAGTTGGCTCGCCATTTGCACTGACAGCTTGCACGATTTCTGCTACTGGAAGTGGGCTTGGTATATCTATCAAATAAAAAAAATTAATATAATCAATCACATTTGCATATTCAGTAGTGTTCTGTAATTTTATTAATTAATTATGTTTTGATGTTTCATACCAGGTAAAACTTCTCCAGTATTACTGATCCACTGCGTCGCAGTTTGATTTGAAGCTACGCTTGAAGCAACCTCGCTGCTGGCAACATTTTGTGCTATTTCATTACCTTGAATGACTTTATTTGCCACAGTTGGTTCCACTATTTTGTCAACAACTGTGCTTGGACTTGCTGCTCCAGTTTTATTTATCTGAAGAATTTCCTCAATCTTTTTGGTGCTTTGGTATCGAACAAACAGATTGTTGTTCAAAATAGCACTAGAACTGTTCTGAAATTTGAATCCATAACATACTGACAAGTTATGCTGTTCATTCCTTTTGAATGTACTAAGATTCCTGCTTAAAATGACAACCTAGAATCATTTGATGAATTAATTAATATAAATAATGTATTTTTGTTTAAACAAAAAAATTGAGCTCATAATGAAAATGGCAATAAATAACAAAATTGTCTGCATTTTGATTTCATTAATGAAAAATTACTTCATTTTTTAGATAGTTAATATAATAGTACTCATCATATCAAAAATGAAAGAATTGGTCAAATACAAAATTTTTATTAAATTTTTCAAAACATAACCTATATGACTCACATGATTTACCAGGCGCGATTTAGTGATTATTTTGTAAGAATACATTGATTTACTTTGCAACAATTTCAAATACATTTCGGTTGCTGTAATTATTGTATTTTCTCAGACTATCATTTGTTTCAATGAATATTTCATTTAGAAAAGCAGCTTCATTTAGTTTGAGTCAATCTTTTTGTCATTCAATGCATTGCATACACAGGCAGCAATTTACACAAGATACTTAAGCTCACAACTATTGCGTTCACAATTTCACAACAGTGCCAACAATTCCCAACTTCACGCGCACGCTCAGATAAACAAGGACAGCAGAAGAAAGATTCTTGTTTAGAAAATGATATAGAAATCAACTTTACGAACACATTCTTTCATTTTGAACAGAAAATAGTAAATGTGTATACATATATATAAGTACTGAAAAAAAAAAACATTAAGAAATGTATTTCATCGTGTTATTTTTATAAAAAAGAATGAATGACATAATAATATATTTTTTTGTGAGAAATTAAACGAGTTTGCGAAGTTAGCTTCAAGTACAAGCTGTACTTGAGTCATTTGCAGCTATCTTCAGACTTCATTCTGATCCTTCTCTTGATCTCCGTGTTCGTTGTCGTATGAATACTTGTGAGAGAGTGCGGTTGGAAATCGAAATACTTATAATGAAAACAATGGCGCTTGTTAATCTGTGATGTTGCTGTGATTGCATTATAATTACGGTTAATCATTTTTGCATAACTGACTGCAAGTATGGCTGATAAAGGATGGAATTCCGAATTTTGGAAGTCTTGGGATAAACAGGGAAAGAATGATTTGTAAGTGGTTATGTATACAAAGTGACGCCAATAGTATGCAGCACGTTTCTGACTCAGGAAAAAAATGTTTCATCCTGAGTTTCAAATCTTGTATACTTTTTGAAAACTTAATCTGTCAATTAATTAATTATTTTTGCAGTATCAAATTTGTCAAGAATAAACACAAGGAGGGTGATACTACAGGTAACTTTCATATATCTAATTAATTACAAACCTTTATTAAACAAATTCTTACAAAAAAAATTCTAACTGAAATTTCATATTATCATTTCAATTTGTTTTATCTATGTTTATGTACTTTGTTTAGAGTTAGAATAAAAACTTTGAATTTTTTCTATTGTTTACATACATTTCAATTTTTATTTCAAAACAGATTGTTTTTATAGGGTTTTTTTAATTATTTTACTATATTAGCAAAATATGATGCAATATTTATATACAATTTCAAATTACGCTTATTAATGGAATTTGTTTTGTTCTCAGAATGGAACCGAGGATTGTATGAACTTATTTGTAATGGTATCAATGGCACATTAAAGAAAGACAGTGTCGTCTTGACTCTACGTGATTTGACAGTAAAAACAATTCTACATTTTTCGTTTTTTTAAAATCTAATGCTGTTTTATATTTTATCTATGAATTCTTTTATTTTATGTTTTATTGTACTTGATTGATTTTTATATACTTTGATATGCAACTTTAATATTTATGTGTTTTTAGAAAATCCATGGGTCGATATCTTCAGCTATAGTAGACATCTTTACTCTTGTAGATGCGGAGACGCAGGGAGAGGAGAGGAATGCTTTTCATTGTATCGTTAAACAATCCGAAAAGGTTTTACTTGTTATAAAAATTAAAAACATATTTGTATATGAGGCTCATATATTTTCATATTTCTTTGTTTTGTATCTAACATGTTTGCTTAATGTTTTAGTTCCTCTCAGACAGAATTTTAAAGGAAAGGTTAGAAATAGAAACTCTTCAAGAAGTCGGTACTCTAAAGAACCAAAATTTTAATTCAAAGTTTATCAAAGTGAAGACGAAACTTTAGTATGTTGATATTCAAGTCAAACGTTTTAAATTCTATTAACAAGTGAATTGATTGACTAACCAATAATTCATACGTTTCAGTTATAAACAACGAAAATTCAATTTGTTCCGAGAAGAGAGTGAAGGATACTCCAAATTAGTAACGGAATTGAATCAAGAGAGGCCCGAAAGTGATGTGCCAACGGTTTTAGAAATCATCAAATCATTGATCGGTAAAATAAAAACATAAAAGACATTTTTGAACAAAATTGACAATAAAAAATAACAAAATTAAAATGCTTTTAGGATATTTCAATCTCGATCCGAACCGAGTTTTGGATATACTTCTTGAAACGTTTGAGAATCGACCAGAAGATGACCATCTTTTTATTCCTCTAATCAAGTCATATATGAGCGATCGCAAAGTTCTGTGCGAGGTCTTAGGTTTTAAGTACTGTTGCACAGTAAATGCAACACCTTTTTCATTGCAGAGGCTCACTGCTTTGATGCTACAGCATAGTGTGATTTCTTTGGCAGATATTTTGCCTTGGTTAGCACCTTCTGACAAAGTTATAATCACAGATTATGAACAGGCCATGAAACAGGCAAAAGAGTACGTGAAGAAGATGAGCATCATCTCTACCAAAGATAAAGAAGATGTGCCAGAAGAAAAGGAGCATAACCAGGTGACTTTCACAAATTTGATGATTTTTTGTTTAAATTGGCTGTTGTTGTTATTAATATTATTATGTATATAATTACTTTTCAGGACAAGTATCCGAACAACCAAAAGTTTGGATTGTGCGAAGCTTTATTAGAAATCGGGGCCTGGGATGTCGCAAAAGAACTTTTTAACATTTACCCTGATCACTGTTTAACGGACCAGCGACCGATTGCTTTAGCACTTTGTAAATTAATTCAGTCAATCATCGAGCCAATTTATCGAAAGTAATTATCATAAAAACATTAAAAACTTGGTTATTAGAATGAATATAATTGTGTATTTAAAAACGTATTTTTTTAGGAATTGTGTTATATCGCCAAAACTAACAGGTCGCAAGATTGCTCCTCCCAAGAGCAAATTGACCCCACGGTTGATTACTCAGTTTGATCAAATCAGTGATGAACTGTTGCCGATGCTCATTGTCTTGGGTCCGAACTTGCACCACGACCCAGTATTGATGTACAAAATCATGCGACTTTGTCAAGTAGGCATCAAACGTTGTCCGCTTGACGCAAGTAAACAACCTATCGATAAAAGCAGTAACATTTACCACGACATTCTTACTATACTTGACGTGGCTTTGTTACCATCTTTATCTTTCATGGATTGTAATTGTTGTGTAGCTGAAGAGGTAAACGATAAAATGCACAATTACAAATTATCTTACTCATTAATCTGATAAAATAAGCTAAATTATTTTTGTTGCTTTAGATGTGGAATATTTTAAAGTACTATCCTTACCAAAATCGATATGTTTTGTATGCACGTTGGAAGAACGACACACCGTTCCAGCATGCTGAATTACTGAAAAAACGAGCAGACTCACAGAAGAAAATCAAGTCAATAATGAAAAGAGTCAGCAAGGAAACCATCAAACCTGTTGGAAGATCAATCGGAAAGCTCACTCACTCCTCTCCTGGTGTGCTTTTTGACTACGTTCTTGTACAAATTCAACTTTATGATAATCTCATAGGTAATTTTATCATTAATTTTTTGTTTCGCTTCAAATAATTTTCAGCTTAATTAATTAAATGTTTGCAATGAAACTTGTTGTAGGACCTGTAGTGGATTCGCTAAAATACTTGACAAGTATATCTTACGATGTGTTGGGATATTGTTTAGTTGAAGCACTTGCAAGCACCGATCGAGAACGATTCAAACACGACGGGACCAGCATATCGTTATGGTTGCAGTCACTCGCATCGTTTTGCGGTGCTATTTTCAAGAAGTACAACATTGAGCTCACTGGTTTGCTTCAATATGTTGCTAATCAACTCAAAGCACAAAAAAGGTACGACTTAAAATTAATTTTTCAATGGAAATATTGTCATAATTACGAATTAATGAAATAACACGCATTTTCAAAAAGGTAAGTATCATTAATATTTCAACAAGAAATATTTCTAATGAAGCATAATTATGTATGCACGATTCCATAAAGCAGAATATAGTGAAATGACAATGTACCGAGAACGGAATAAAAAAAGGTTGCTTTAAAACTATGTTGTATTTTGCTAGAGCACGGGAACCTGGTGTGTTTTGTTCGTCGCCAATAATATTAGCATTTGAGTCAAGTGTAACGCCAATTCACGGAGACGTGTGCTAGTTTTTCATCATGTTCTTTATGCCGGGATAAACAAACAAGACTCGCAACATGATGGACTTGACGTTTTCAATTTGAAAGAGTCGCTCGAATTTTGTATTGATAAACCCTGTCTATAATTCGACACAGTCAAGTATCTTTTTTTGTTCTTGTGGTGGTGTCGCGTCGATTCTATTTGATATTTTATGAAAAAACAAGAGCAACCTGCACAACAAACAGAAAAAAATAGTTGCTTTAGATGATGGCCTGTGAAATGCAAAATTGTATAAGGAAAACATGCAAAATTGAATAAAAACTGAACTGAAAAAAAAAAAAAAAACAACAAAATCGGATGAGAAATCTGATAAAAATTGAATAGAAAAGCTCAAAACAGGATGCTCGAAGACTCTTTCAATTAGCGAAAAAAGATGAAAGATACGAAGGTGAGTTTTTTTATTTCAAGAGTCAAGTGTAATAAAGTGAAGTGAAACGAAATAATTTTTCTTTTTTATTTCAAGAATAATGAATAAAAATGAAAACTAATGAAGGTTTGGAGAAAATTGAAAAGAGAAGAAGGATTTGAAAGGATGAAATAAGGACCAAAGGATCGAAGATAGAATGAAACAACGATGAAGAAGCATTGACTACAAACGTTCATTGTGATTTGTTTGGTGGGAACGACGCGACACAAGTGCATTCGATCAATCGTCCTAGCGGCCTTTTTTATATTCTCGTGCAAGCCTTTTTGTTTTCTTAATGAAAATCATTGATTGTTGGTGGTGTTTGTGCGGGACAGCATATCCGGATCGCGGTGTTTGTTGCAATTAATCGTTGGTTGATTAGTGACTGAAAGAAGAAAAATGAAAAAAAAAAAAAAAAAAAAAAAAAATAGAAAAAAATAGAAGCAGAAAAATTTGCGAGATGGAAGAGACTCACGCAATTGTAAATCGTTTTCATTTTTAACAAAAAATGGCAGGCATCGAAGCTGCCGAAGAAATGACGCCGGACCAATTGGATGCTATGGCTGGAGGAGATCTTCTAAAAAATGAGGTTTGTCAAATACGATTAATTTTTGAATATTCATATATTTCAAACATGTAGCATAAATGGATACTTTTTTCAGGCCGGATATTTCAGTCAGGTTCGGAATACAAAGAAATCATCGTTACGTCTGAAGGAAGCTCTGGGAGAGAATGATTTGGCAGTGACTCTATGTTTGTTGATGGCCCAGCAGAAGCATTGCGTTGTTTATAGAGAAACAGACCAGTCCCACCTGAAATTAGTCGGTTAGTTTGAATTGCGTTAATCAAGTGCAAATTTGATCAACATCATCACTTCAACATAATTTACATTGCAGGAAAATTGTATGACCAATGTCAGGATACACTTGTTCAATTCGGTACGTTTTTGGGTTCAACGATGACTGTGGATGAATACGTGGAGCGATTACCGTCAATACATTCCATGCTGCAAGTCAATCACATCCATGCCGACGTTGCGTTTTTCCTTGCAAGGCCTATGTTTTCACATGCAATAAATGTAAATTCTTTTCTTTTTCTTTGCATATCAACTTTTAATGTAATTAGTTGTTGAATGACAAAACACAGAGACTTAAGTGGTACAATATAATAGTCGTTTGCATGAACAACGTTTTGTTTAATTTGTAGCAAAAGTATGATGCTCTTCGCAAAGCTGATCCAAATTACAAGAAAATGTCAAGTGCGACAAAACAAACGAAATACGCGGAAGCAGCCCAGTTCATTATGGCTCCAGTAGCCCAATCAGTGAGGCCTTTGCACCCTATCAAAGTCTGGGAAGACATATCGCCACAATTTCTTGTGACGTTTTGGTCGCTTTCAATGTATGATCTCCATGTCCCTCTTGAAAGCTACCAACGAGAAATTAACAAACTCAAACAACTTGCTGCTGCTGTTCCTGAAATCAAAGATATGGTGAATAATCATGCTTCAATGTCCATTCAAGTTATGACTGAGTGATAAAAGAAATATATGACGATTCGTTTGGTAATAATTTCAGACCGCCAGTAAAGGAAAGAAAGAACAGGAAAGATATGCAACCATGATAGAGAAGCTACAAGATGAGAGAAAAAAACAGGAAGAACACGTAGAAAAAGTGTTTGCTTACCTCAGGTACTTGATGATGCTAATACAATAATTACGAGTTGTCGAGTTTGTTTAATAACTTGTTGATTATCGTTTTACTTTCAGGAAAGAAAAAGACGCTTGGTTCTTATCACGGAGTCCGAAATCTGCGAAAAATGAGACAATAACTCAATTCTTACAACTGTGCTTGTTTCCACGTTGCACATTCACGATGGTAGATGCAATGTATTGTGCAAAATTTGTTCATACAATTCACTTCTTGAAGACTGCCAACTTTTCAACACTCCTGTGTTACGATCGAGTGAGTAATTGATTAAAAAATTTGATGTGACAAAAAATAATTGCATAGTTGAAAAGTTGTCAATAATTTTTATTCGTGTCATTTTTAGCTTTTCTGCGACATTACTTATTCTGTAACATCGTGCACGGAGAACGAAGCTAATCGTTATGGCAGATTTTTATGTGCAATGCTTGAAACAGCAATGAAGTGGCATTCGGAAAAATCCGTTTTTGACAAAGTAAGCAAGGTTCACAAATTAAACAATAATAATAATTAATAAATTTTTCAACATTATCCGTTGGTTTTTTTAACAGGAATGCAGCAATTATCCTGGTTTTGTTACAAAGTTCCGTGTAAGCAATCAAGTCTTTGAACCAAACGATATGGTCGGCTATGAAAACTATCGGCATGTTTGCCATAAGTGGCATTACAAAATCACAAAAGCAATTGTGGTGTGTTTGGACTCAAAGGACTATGTACAGATCCGAAACTCTTTGATTATTCTGATTAAGATTTTACCTCATTTTCCTGTACTTGCAAAGTTGTCACATATCCTTGAACGCAAAATTGAGAAAGTCAAGGATGAAGAACGTGGCAATAGACAAGATTTGCATGTCCTCGCTACTTCTTATAGCGGTCAACTCAAAGCTAGAAGTGCTTCCATGATGAAGGAATCGGATTTCCACCAAGTCGGCGAAAAAGTAATGTCCATTTTTATTAATTCGTTGAAATGTGTATCAATTGCTGTAGCCGTTTGCCAAACTCAACTACAATTGTGAAATGTAATTTTGTCTTCAATTTTAGGCGAGCAAGAGTCAGGATACCTCCGCCAACGAAACTACAGAAAAAGTCAGCAATGGAATTGCCAAAGAAGTTACAAATGGTGATGCTAGAATGGAAAAAGAGGCAAAAGAATCTAGAGAAAAACGAAGTTCAAGTCAGGTTCATCAGTGAGTCATCATATCATATCATGTATATGTACACCGATATCATGCAATATAATACGTAACGGTAATATTGTATTATTTAATTTCAGCGAAGTGACGGAAAAAAAAATCAAAAAAGAGGATACGAAAGAACCTGTGGAAATAAAAGACAAGTATGTCAAAAAAGAAGACATCAAAGAAGATGAATCAAGTGATAAGAAAGACCGGAAATATTACAAAGTATGATGCAAATTAACAGATTGGCTATTAATTAACTAATTAATGATTCATGCTAATTTTGTTTTCTTATTACAGGAAGAGCATTATTACAGTGGATCAGTTGACAATTTGGATAGGGATCTTTCCAGTGTTTCAAACAGCAGCAGCAGTTCGTGCCCTATACAAGAAAATTCTGACAGAGGTTCTTTGATAGATCATATTGAGAAAATGAATTAAGATTACAATAGTTGAAAATTATACAATGATACATTTTTTTTAAATCAATTCTACATTTTCAGATGTCAAAAGAAGAAAAGTGGACGGCTCTACAAAGGTTGGTTAAAATTATTTAACTCGCTTATTTCAATAATCATTTTACAACTAATAACATTTAATATTCAATCATTTAATTAGGAGTCACGAAGGACAGAAAATTCAGACAAAAAAGAACGATCAAGTAAAACAAAATTACGTGATGAACAGAAAGAGTTGAGAAGAGAAAAGAAATTAGGCAGAAAACGAGTAAGCTTATTTTATTTATATATTGCGCTGTAACAATAACAAATCAGTTGAAATATTATTCTAAAACATTTATTAAAGCAGGATCGAGCGGATGATGCGCAACAAGTCGGAGCAGAACAAAAGCGTCGAAAAGACGATGAAAGATGTAAATATAATAAATCTTTGATTAAAAACAATTGCGTGATTGCGTTCATTCAAAAGTAACAAAATTATATTTTAAACTAAAATTTTTTTCAGCTAAAGGAGCTCATCAAAATGGAGACATGCCGGAGCATAGGGAAAAACACCACTACTGCAAGGTTTGTATCATACCAGAATTAAATATACCAATGAATTTGTTCATACCAGATGTTGTAAAATATTATTTTTACATTGTTATTTTGCAGGAAAAATCGCCATATACAAAAGAAAGGACTCATGAAAGAGAAGGCCGAGAAACGCGTGACAAACAATATCCTTTTCAAACTAAAAACTTGACTAAAACTTTTTATATGTGACAATTTAATTAAATATTTTTTCCATAACTGCAAGATTACTAGACGGAGTTCTGACCCAAAACGGAGATGATCCAGTACATCGATGGAATTTGATTCACTGAATTTTATATAATACGAATTCAATGTTGTATGTAGTTAATCTAGAATTAAGTAACATGAAATAAAGATAATAGTAACGAATCTGTATACTATATTTATAACCGAGAGAGTTTTTGTATGAAGACTATCAAAAGAAGCGGTCTGAGATGGGTCAAAGACTCCGAACGTTACATTTACCTTTATTTTGTTATGTATCCGTTCTCACTATTATTGTACTGTAACAAATAGCGATCGACCGCAGCGCAGCACACAATTATAATATCGCTCAAATAAATTGAAATTGTGAGATGTTAATGACACGTTAGCTTGTGCAAATTTGTGGGAAAATTCGCGTCTGTCGTTCATTGTCTGCTTATGCAGTAATTGTAAAGCCGGGATATATTGCGATCAGATGATTATACCTTGGCTTGTGGTCACCTGGCAAAATTTAATTATTAAGGCAGTTTCGAGTCTTGTTGCGCGTTTTGTGACTTTAAAACAGACTTTTTGTCAAAAACGAAAAAAATTTTTTTTTTTCATTTCACGTCGACTGTTTGTTTTTTCTGTGTAGTTTTTCAAATGTTCAGAGCTTCGGGAGAAATGAAAAGAAAAAAAACACTTATCATGTGAATTTAAATGAATTTTAATTTTTAGCGACTTGGCAGTGCTTTGTCGTCATTTTTGTACATCTTGCACCGTCCAGTTTGATTCAATTTTACTGTTCAGTTTTCTCATAAAAGATACGAGTGTGTGTACGCGCTATGACATTCTCTTTGAGCACCAAGCAAGCGTTCAATCTCGTCAAGTTTTGTGGCGAGATCACCTGCACGTGGCCGAAATTGCGATGTAGTCAATTGCGAGTCGCGATTGTAACGTTCAGGTGGTGGCTGTTAATTGGTAACGTCTTGGCACTGCTTCTATCGTTGGCTTTCGCCGTTTATTTTTTCCGCGCAAACCTTACCATCGCTACTCAAGCAATCTCCGAATTCGGAGCAGCCTTTGAGGTTTTGTGCAATCTTTTTTTTTGCAGAACACACGCGATTCGTCTGCAGGTACATCATCGCTACATCTTCTTTGTTTTATAATTCCAAATCGAGTTTTAGTTGTGTTACATTCTTTGTCTTCAAAATTCTTGGATTGTATTTTTTGTATTTGTAATGGCTCCGGAATTTTGTTTGAATAACGTTTTATGAAATAAATGTAAATTCCACATTGTATATGGCTTGTTTCCATTGTAGTTTGTTTATACTTTTTTATTCTATAAATAAATAATACAAATATTTTCAGAAAGCTCTGTACGAAATAGAAGCATTCATCGGTGTGGCGACCGATAAAGAACAGTTGACGATAAAAAAGTATACTATGCGTCACAAATACTTGTCTGCATTTATCTGCCTATCTTATATTGCGACTGCTGTCATGTTCATATCATTCCCTTTTTTCACGGACAACAAATTACCTGCGGACGGCTGGTATCCGTTTCCCATCGACATGTTCGTGATCAAGAGTCTTTTATACATTTCACAGTCAATAGTTATTTTGCAGTCTGGACTAAGCATTTCTGTTGATTTCATGATCGCGTCCCTGTTGTGGTATTGTACAGTTAAATTAGAACTTCTTGTCCAGGAGCTGACTCGAATTAATGATAATGAATGCTTAAAGAATTGTATTAAGAAACATCAGCATTTGACTTTGTAAATTGTTTTTAATATTTTTATAGTTTGAACGAATGCATAATAGTAGATCAGAGTATTTGCAATTGAATGATATTAGAGCACTTTTTTAGTTTCTTGAACAAAATTTTTTGCAATGATGGAACTTTGTATCTTAGTTCAATGTTTACAGATATGCAACTAGTGTGAACAAAATAGTCAGATTTATGATTCTGAAAGCCAACGCAACTATGGGGATAGCTGTTGTGTTTGGT
Organism: Trissolcus brochymenae; assembly: GCA_030523145.1. Classification (NCBI taxonomy): domain Eukaryota; kingdom Metazoa; phylum Arthropoda; class Insecta; order Hymenoptera; family Scelionidae; genus Trissolcus; species Trissolcus brochymenae. The sequence continues at coordinate 95,979 of JAQQRF010000125.1, forward strand.
GGATTTCTATTGATAAGGGTAATTTATTTGAGCCAGTTTTTTCGATTCTTTGATTCATTCAAAAGACCCGATATTTACTGTTGAAATATATATGATTAAAATATAATATATGTATATGATATATATAAATATATATATCTTTTTCAGTTCTTAAGAATTGTTTGAGAATTGCTAACTAGTATACAGATTCTTCATCAAAGGTGAATGTCATATTTTCATTGAAATTTTAAAACAATGTTTTATCGGGTGTTTTGGATTAAAAAAAACGTTTGATAATAAATGTACAATTTCACCGCAATTAAGACTTAATTCATCTTCTCAATTTAGCATGCTCCCACGATGGTAACTGTGAGATTCATAACTTTTACTCTGGCAGGCTGTTTGAAACTTTTTGTAACCGCACGCCCTTCTGACGATTTAAAGACCATGGTAAGATCATTGAACAATTAAACATTTAATTGAGTTTCAGAGATTTTAAACAAATTTCATTTATTTTCATTTCTTAGAGTCAACATATTTCAATGGCAGTATATTTTTCCAACTGGGTCGACAATTCCAAAGAAGTGAAAAAAAATATGCTCATAATGATGAAAAGAAGCTACAAACCGTTTTTGATCTATGTCTCAGGCTTCATAAAAGAAATTTCTTTGTTGCAATATGCTGATGTATGTGTTTTACTAACTATTCAAAATCACAATGATTTAATATTAAAAATTAAAGGATTAGTACACATTAGAAGCATGAAAAATAACTCTTTGTTCTATGTAAATTTAAGTATTGGAAATACTTAAATGAATATAATATAAATATAAAGAAATGCTGTCATTAAGTTTAAACTAATAGCCAAGCATTCATATATAAAATTGTTTTACGAAATGTTTTTCAATTCAAATTTGAATTTGAGTTTGAGCCAAAAAAATAAAAACCGATTTTTTCAAAATTCTACTATGTACTAACTCCTCAAGCGTAAAATATGTACCGAATGTACCAAATATCTGCTTTTACAGTTTCTTTATACTTCGCTGTCGTATTTCATGAAATTCCGAATGATCCTTGTGTGAATTCAGATCGAATTATCATTATACTTCAATATATGAAATTGATAAATAAAAGTTATTTTTGTTACAAAAGAGAACAGGATTATGCAGGATTACATTTTTTGCGCCGTATACATTATTTTATATATACCAAAACTGTTCAATTTCAATTACTAGTTTTTTTAATTCCTATTCTGTGACTTATGAACGAACTCATTTAGTTATTGGACAAATGAAATCTGACCTGAATCTTATATATTATATTGGTCTAAAGCTATAAGGTGACTTGTTTTAAAGGTAAGTAGTTAATTCGCAAAATATCTATATTATTGAGATACAGATAATTCGAGAACACTTTTGATTTAGATTTACTATTTCAAGTGGCAAAGTTGTTCTTCAGGTCAAAAACATAACTTTACCACTTTAAATAATACTAACGAGAAACATACTTTTATGGTTAATATTCGTTTTTCAGTCATAAAACGACTTTTGATTTGGAAAGCATGCATTTTGATTGCATAATTGTTGAGTTTAAAACAGAAATATTATTTCTGGTTTTTTTTACATACCAATAGAACTGATAAGCGAGGTAACATCGTACGGAATGTGATTTGAAAATTGTAATTTGTAATCTGCAAAAATCGAGTTTTACGGTAAAAATCAAATTCTGCCAACAGATTTGCGTTTTTCGTAATTTACTAAGGGAGTCTTTAAAACTGCTCATTATTACAAAATAATTACAAAATTATTGTATTAAAATTGTCTTCCTAATTTTTTCTTAAACTGTCTTCCATTTTTAACGATTTTGCTAAACCACCAAGTTCGTACGTAGGTCATTTATTTGTTCTGTCGTTCGGTCGGTCGGACGGTCAAGACTGTCAGTTTAAACGTTCTCATTCACAAAAATGATCAGTCATTAAAAAGTTTGTGACAGGTTCAAGTTGGCCACATAGATGACTTGTGACGGAGAATTTCGGTACGTGTTATATGACAGGAATCATTTACATGAAAGATCAGTACGTGTGGCTGCATATATTGAGTTTTTAAGTTCGTGCGTTAGTCTATAATTGGTTCTGCGATTGTTCAGTCGGGGTTGTCACTTTGTACAAGGTGTTTTAATTAAAAATTAAATATGAGTTTATATTATTACTAATATATGAAAATGAAACTTAGTTTTTTTTTAAAGTACCATGCTAAGACAACAACAAAATCCAGCAAAAATAATTGGAGCAACAGAAATGAATGAAACTGTGAATACAAAAGTGTTTACAATAATCGTTCAATTTTTTCGTTGCTAAACGTGACTTGAAAGAATAATAATAATAATAATCAAATGATTCTGTACTTGTTGAATTGTGCTGTTGATACTGTGCATCGAATATGTGACTAAACGATCTTTTGATTCGAAAGCGCTTCCAGAATGATAACCATGAGAATATTCACATCTGTCATTAATCGTTTGCATATCGACTCCTCGCAGTAGCAATACAGTGTCATTATTTGAAATAATGTATCTCCAGTAGTAGTATTGTTATTAGTTTGTTCGGATGATAAATCATTAATACATCAAATATAAGTTTAACCGTTGTAAATAAATTCTCTAGTTTGTGATAGCGAGACTTTCAGAAAAATAAATTCAAATTCATATTGATGAAAAACACACAAATGAACTGAATTATTTTCACAAACTATAATATCAATGATACATGTGAACCAATCGCCACAATGACGTTTAAATGGGATGCTAAACAAGCATTCAGTATTTTGAAATTTAACTGTAAAATAATGTGCACTTGGCCGAGACCGCGAAATACGTTTACGCAAATACTTTTTGACGAATTCACATGGTGGGTTAATTTAATCAACGTCTCAGCTTTAGCGTTGCCTCTGTCCCTTGCTATTTACAAATTTAGCAACAATTTGAGTATAGCGTTTCAAGCACTTGCTGAATTTTGTGCTAGCATGGAAACTGTTTGTTCCTTGATACTTTACAAAATACAAGCAACTCATTGGCAGGTGAAATTCATATTTTTGTTTAATTCGACAAATTTGATGTCAAATAATTTTTTCCTTTTTGCTTTGCAATATTTTACAATTAATTTGTTTACTTTTAGATGGCATTGCTAGAAATAGAACCATTTTTGGAAAATGCTTCTCACAAAGAACAGAAAGTAATTACAAAATATGCAAACCGCCATCGATATTTATACACCTTCATTTTCATATCTTTTACGACAACTTCAGTTCTGTTCGTTTTTGTTCCCTTGTTCACAAACAATGAACTTCCAGCAGACGCCTGGTATCCGTTTTCAACTAATGCTCCAACCATACATTTATTGTTATACATTTTGCAATCGATAGCTGTATTTGAAGTCGGAATATGTATTTCAATAGATTTTTTAATTGCAATGTTACTTTGGTACTGTACAACTAAGCTTGAGCTACTTGGATTTCAACTCGAGGAAATAAGAAACAACGCCGATATCTGGAGATGTATCAAAAAGCACCAGCAATTGACTTTGTAATAAATTATCAGGTTCAAACATAATTTATTTTTCTCACGATTGTAGGATCACAATAAATTTATGCAATTTTGTTAAGAGGCATTACTCAACAAAACGATATGTATACAGAACAATTATAGCACTTTCTCGTTCTAAATTTTGTTTCAAGAATATATGGATATAAATATATTATAAATATATATAATATATTGTAAAAGGTGTGACAAAATAAATTTTGGTATAATGAGATCTCATGATTTTTTAGGTACTTAAAGTTATAACGTATGTTCGAGTAATGCTACTTTTTGAAAAAACTTGTAGACCACTTTTGTTTGATGTCCATGTATGTATACATATAGAATATGAAATTTTTTTTTACGCAACAAGGTCGGAAAGTATTACATTTATCAAAGAGATATAATTAACTGTCATATTTTGAGATAGGTAAGTTGAATTCACAGAATATATGTATACATATTAAACACACTTTATTGATCTCAACATGGGTACTTTGTAATAAAACTATAAATGATAGCCAACAGGATAAACACACCTGTGCCTTTAATTTGTTCATTGTATTATTTTTTTCATAGATATGCAGCTAATGTAAAAAGAATTTCTTCATGGATGATCCTAAAATCGAACGGAATAGTCACCATAGTCATCATATCTGGAGCATTTTGCTTAATAAGGGTGAATATAAGTGTTTCTCTAATCAACAATTTGCTTGAACATGAATACGAAATCGTTTTTAAAAATTGTTTGATTTTTTGTTGTATAATAAAACTTGTCATTTCAGCATGCACCTATAATGATCACGATGAAATTCATTGCTTTGTTAATAAGTGGTTGTTTGAAATTATTTGTAACTGCTCATCCAGCAGATGATTTGAAAATGATGGTATGCTTTCAGCATGATAGATGTTGCAAAAACATTATTTGTTTGCAAAAAATAGGTCTGATTTCATACATTTTGCAGAGTCAGGAGTTATCAATGGCGATTTACAATTCAAACTGGATAGATATCAGTTCGGTTGAAGTTCGTCGTACAATTTTAATTTTGATAAAAAGAAGTCAAAAACCATTAATTATTAACATCCACGGGTTCATTAAGGAAATTTCTTTAGCCCAGTATGCTGATGTACACTTCAAGTTATTTGCTTAACATTCACGTTACGATGATTTGAATTTTTTTATTGAATATAAAAAAAAAATTAATACATTATTTCTTTTCAGTTTCTTTGCACTTCATTTTCATATTTCATGAGATTAAAAATGATTGTTGAATAATGATTGCAATTAAAAAATTACATAATCAACAAAGGAATGAATATTTGAATAATATTCTTAACAATAAAAAGCAACTTTCCTTCAAAGGAAACAGTTTTTCATAAGGATTGAAATACATAACGTACGTATTCATCAATCAACCGCTTCCTTGAGCGATGGAATCTTCTCCAATTGCAGAGTCCTCCTGACAAAATAATCTAAAATCGCTGAAATAAAAGCCGAAAAAACAATTTCGTCCTGCAATTTAATGGTTTTCTTCAGATAAGCTAAACTAGTCAAACCTGTAGATTGTCCTGACGCAGAAAACGAAATCCTCCCCGGCCTATTGTCTTGGATTAGCTAACTGCGAAGCATACAACTTTAATTAAATTAAATAATCTTTCAGTGAAGCCGAACCGTCGAATGTGTCAGATTTGAGTATGAAACCCTGTTTCGAATTCGAATCTTGACTGTCAACTGTCATTTGAGGTCTGCTGAGCTGTCATCCGAACGTCAAGATTAGGTCTGTCAGATGTCAATGAATTTTCAGGTGTAAGTGTTTGTGTTTGAGTTCGTGTTTAGTGTCTACTTAATTTTATTGCCTAATTTTTTGGTGCATCTTAGTCATTTCCCGTGCCATTTTCTCTTGTATTTCAGATTTTCAGTTTCTGTCCTTTCGTCTTCTCACCTAGCTCTCCTCGCCTCCAGTCATCCAGAAAAGGCCTACAAAATGTTAGGCGCCGTTCCACGACGAGAAAAACAACCAGCAATTTTATGAACGAACGAAAATTTTATTTATTTCAGGACTTGTATTTATTTAACAAACTCGTATCTTGATGGTCTCCTAAAAACTGATCTTTTCAAACATTAACAAACGAACCACCAAATATGGAACTCCAATTTCGTATTATTTATATAAACATTTGGCATAACAATTAGTGGGCACTCTCAAAATTTTCGAAAACAAATTAAAACAAAGAAAAAAAATATTCACAGGAATACCTGTAATTTTTAAAATCATGATTACTTTAAATTTTTTACGTGACATGTTTTTGTTAATTTTCGTGATGGGTGTCTTTTAACAAAACTAGTACTGATGAAATTAAAAATTGAATATAATAAAAACTCATCTCGGTTAACCATCCAAATTGAAGTGAATAAATATACTTTCAGTGTACTTGTGCTTTTTCTACGAATGACTGATGACTTTACTTATAAAAAAAAGGAAAATCGTAATAACACATTAATTTTTAATTTTTAACGCGAAGCAATCATTCAATTAGTAGACAAAGTTTTTTTTATCATTTTTTAATTCCATTTTATCTTTGAAATACCTCAGTCATAACTTTTTAAATATCACAAAAATTGTATACGTATTTGCTACAAAGAATAATTTTTTTTTCTTCTCATTTTTCTATGTCAAGTAAAAGTAAAGATCGTAGTTTTTTCACAGTTATAAAATTAAAGAATAAAACGTTTCTTTTTTTTTTTTTCTTTACAATGAATAGTGCAGTTTGCAATTCAATTAAAAACAGCGCGTACACTTTAAAAGATACTTGCGTAATAAGTAAACGAGTAAAAAACATATACGATACCGATTATTACAAATTTTATCGGAGACTTGTGAGACTCATAGGTTGTTGGCCTTATCAAAAGCCTTATCAGGCGCGTTTAATTTTCGCCTTTTTGTTTGTTTTTAGCTGGCGTTGTTTTGCATCACAGGTTCAAAGTCATAACTAGATACAACTCCAAACAATGTTTAATACAATATAGATTTTTTTACTTGTTGAAAAATTACAGCTTTATTACGCGTATTCCTTAACTATCGATCAAATGGACAAGATTCTCAGTAATGTCTTTTATATATTTGCGCATTTTATTATCATGTTGATACGATTCGATTACACTATTCTCAAAAAAAAGGTAAGACATTTTGTGAATCATTTTTTTCAAGCAAAAAATCAAAATTCACAATCAATCACTGTTGATTATTTTTAATTATTTTGTTTCTAATGAATTAAAAAAAATCTATCGATAGAAACGTTTGTTACACGACAATTTACTGCATGATTGGCAAAATATTGAAACTATTGAAGACTATTTAATATTACGAAAATTCTCTGCATACGCGCAGATGTACATTGACAAGTTGTCCTGTAAGTATATATTTTTGAATAATTGGTGTGTTTATTGATTGATAAAAAGGATGATTTGAATATTGAAATGTGATCGTATTAATCTATAGCCGTTAATAATATCTAATATCTGAAATGTATAGTCGACACTTCTTCTTTTAACAGTTATGTAGATGTGTGTGTGGACCAATATGAGAGTGCGCGAAATTAATTTCTTGTCATCTAGATTAAATTGAAGTGGCTATACATAGGTATACCTATAGTAGTCTATTTTTTGGCTTTTGGACATTCGAGATGGCTTTAACGGCAATGGGTTAACGTTGAACTATTCTAAAATTTAACCAACTCAGTTAACAAAATTTTGTTGAAACCATTTTTTATGTTTATAGACGGATTATTTTTAATAATCGGATTAGCTTTCATATCGCCATTCATAGGTCCAGTTTTAGATTACGTAAAACCACTTAATGAAAGTCGTCCTGATACTTTCATGTTCGATGTAAAGTTTTACGCTTTCGCAAAACCCGAATGGTTTATGAAATTCATGACGACAACTTTTGGCGCAAGCATTGCATTACTTTTTTTGATTATGAGTTTTGGTCATGTCAACATTTTTACAATTCATTATGCCGCAAAATACGCAATTGTAAAGTAAATGTTTTTTTTTGTTTCAATTAATTTTTTTTATCATAAAATGTACTACAATATTCTGTATCTTGTACGAAAAATACTATTTCGTAACTCACGCATGGGAGTAGGAGTTTCAGCTGTCACCCTTGGGAAAAAAACACGCCCGAGGGAATAAAAAAATCTTTTGTATCTTTAGATGCACAATTGAATATATTTTTATACTATTTTTATTATTTATTTCAACGCTGGAAAGTTTTAGGAATCGACGTGTTGAAATTGATAATAAATATACAAAACTTTTTATACAAATTGAAATTGAGCATTCATTATAAACAATTTTTCTTTTCGTACGGGATAGCAAAAAGTGTAGCTAACTAGAAAGTTTTAATACAATTTTTTCAGATCAAGATTATATTTAGCAACAAAACCATTTTATTTAATATGTATTGATAAAACGTTGGGTTCAGATTCTGTTAAGTCTGTTGTTCCATTTCACCATAATGCGATTTCGTACGTAATGCTAGTTATTTGTATACAATTTATGATCATATAATATAATTGAATAATGATTATTTAATATTCAAAAAAAAAAAAAAAATAAAAATAAAATAGATTTGGTTGCCTTTTAACAAGCGCTATAGCAAATCTTGTAATATTATGTACAGTGTCTGGTGTTTCACTTATTAGTTTGAGTTTTTATAGCGTAAGTTAACCGTACCTAGAGCAGGCAAAATTCAACTATATATTTTGAATTATAAACACGCATTACATCAGCTGTTTAAATTCTCTAAATAAAGTATTTTTACATCACAGGATGACGAAAAACACCATTTACTCTCCAGAGACCTTTTTCGAAAATGGCATTTTTCTCTCACCTGTGATGTAAAACTATGTTTTCATCTTGGGAAATGTTCTCAGGAAATAAAATTCCTCGTTTCGTTTCGCTGAGTTAAAAATATATTGTATCTATTATTTGATAAATTTTAATAAACGATTATCAAATTTGTTTGCAGGTTCAGCGAAACATTTATGACGTTAGAAAAATGATTAGCCATTTTCCTGGGGTTTATTGTTCACTAGGGTTAATTTTGTTAATTTCTCATACAGGTGAAAATATAATTCAGACGTCAACGGAATTGTTTCAATTTTGGTTTGCAATTTTATTTAATTGTATATTATAAAGATGATATATTATATAGAGATATATTTCGATAGTTATGAAATACCATGGTACTACTTGAGCCATTTAGACGTTCAAATTTTACAAATCATGATGAAAAGAAGTGAAAAAAAAATTGGAATTGGTGCATTTGGGATTTTTATTTTTTCTCACGAGGGTTATTTGGCGGTAAACAAAGAGATAATGCCCTAATTATGCAAATTCGGTCTCGTACATAATAATGAATATTTTCCGTTTCTAGATAGTAAATACTGCTTTTACTTATTACACGATGATGTTTTCAGTCAGGGAAAAGATATAAGCTAGCGTCTCATATTTATTAATAATTAAATATAAACTGCATCAAATAATGCGCATAAATAATGATATTGTTTGTGTGAATTGTCATTAATATTCGTATTTTCACTTTCATCATTGAAATATATTTTTTTTTTTTGAAGAAAAAAAAAATCAATATTAGTAAAGAAGTTTTGAATAATATGACCCTTTAAATAAAATAATGTATAATTATCAATAAACATTAAAAGTATATTTTATTATTTAAACAAGTGAAAGAGTGAGTCAAATTAAATTTAACATTAAAATTTAATTAAAAAATATAATAAAAAATCAAAGTTTGTATAATGAATAAGAGTTTAATTAATGTTTAATTTTACTCACTCCGCACACTTTCGTTTCATTTCCTTATTATTTTTGAATTTTCATCACGTTATTTCGTTTGTAAAACAGAGCCTACTAAACCCTATTTAAAATATAATAATAAAAATTGAATTCTTGTTCACAATATGTTGAAAGTTGTTAGTTGAGTGTTGCTATATTCATACTTTTCTATTTCACTTTTTCACATTGAATCATTTATTTCCATAATTTCTTTATGTCAATACGCTTATACAGTTCTTCCAATTAAAATAATAACTATACTTGATCGTTGAAAGATACGTAATGCTATAATTTAGAATAAAACGAGTAACGATCGACAAGACGAAGCAATAATTATTGAAAGCATTTTAGACATTAGGGTTGGTTGAACGACCCTTTTATATTAAGCATGCAACGCATTTATCACATTGGCATTATCAATATTATTGCGGCGCGACTTTTACTCATTTCAAAGAATACCTTACGTCACGTATCACACGATGGAACAGCAAGATATGAACTACTTTTCTAACATCCGTAGAATTCTCAAATTGTTGAAATTTCTTGCAGCAATCAACTTAGTTTGGCCGCTAAGATTTAAAGAGAACGAAACAATTAAAAAAATTGCTGTCCGATACTACAGAGTTGTTTATATGTGTATTCTGTTATCAACGTGGATACCAGGAGCAATGTCTTTCTATGTTTTTCGCAATGATTTCGGTCAACTCGTAAAATTACTAGCAGAAGTCATACTTCTTTCAGAATTGATAATCAATGGCCTTATTATTCATTACCATGGAGGTAAAATACGGGTAAATTTTAAATTGTGTGAAAAAAAAAATTTTTAAAAACTCATGCATTGATTGTTTTTACCAGGAAATAATATTTGAGTTGGAAGATTTTATAGAAAATGCAAATTTTCAAGAGATGCTCATTATAAAAAAATACGTTGATTGTCATTTTTCTTTTATTCGTGTCACTTTTATTTCATTCATATTTACTGGAATCGTTTTTATTATATCGCCTTTGTTTATGGAAGATCAGCAATTTCCTTCTGACTTTAAATATTCTTTTTCTCTAGAATCTTTTGGAGTTAAATTTGTCATATACCTGACTCAGATCATGACAATAATTTTTATAGTGATAGGTTTTACTTGTGATATCATGGTGGCGTACATCTTATGGGGAACTACTGTCAAATTTGAATTGTTGGCAAATCAGTTTTTGAATGCTCAAACCGGATGTGATGTCAAAAGGTGTATAAAAGAACACCAGCACTTGATTTTGTAAGTGATCCAACGCTTTTTGCTGCATTTTCATCAATTGTTTTGACATATCAATACTTTTGCACACAGGTTTCATGATAAAATAAACCATTCGGTAACTTACACAGTATTAAAGAGTTATATCATGATGTCAATAGTTATCATTACTGGAGGATATCATCTCATAAATGTAAACAAAAAAAAAGCACATCATCATATCATCATGTTTATTCAACTGAGAGTAACAAATTTCTAATTTTCAGAGCGTTTCATTTAGTATAATTGTTCAATTTGTCACGGTCGTTTCAGCAAGTATTTTAAGGCTTTATGTTAATGCCAAACCTGGAGATGATTTAAAAGATATAGTAAGTTTATTACATTCACTCAAATTTATTTCAAATAAATATAATTTTTAACCACTGATGATTTAAGACTGATGAGATGAAGCAGTCAATTTTTGAATCTAACTGGATTGTGATGCCTTATACAACAAAACTAAGTTTAATATTATGTATGAAAAGGTTAGATAACCCAATGGTTCTATCGGTTAGTGGCATCATGAATGAGCTTAGTCTGAAACATTATGCAATGGTAAAACAACTCGATACAGTTTTAATCATTCATTTATACACAAATTATTTTAATTTTTTCTCATTTTTCTGTTACAGTATTTGACTACAACAATGAAATTATTTGCCAACATAAGGATAATTTTCGATCGCAGACATTAAAATTCAAGTTTGTTCCTTTTCTTTCCTGATTATAACATTTTTATATTTGTGACAAAATGTATTTTTCATAATAGAATATTTATTCAATTGTTTCGAATAAAGCAACGGTTTCGATTATCATATCTTAAGTATTATATGACAGAAAAATAATATAAATTTACCTGTTAATCACAATTGATTACTTCAAATCGCGATCAATGAATCGGAATCGCAGAGGTTTATTCGGCACGTTTACCATCAGATATTTTCCATTGATGTTAGCGTAATCATATTCCAGTTTAAACTTTCTCATTAACTGTATGAAAATAAAATAAAGAGTTGTTTCTTTTTGTTTTTTTTTTTTTTTTAATTTGAATTTAATAATTTTTAACTACCGTGGATGTCAAAAGCATAATCTCCATCTCTGCCATGCTTTTGCCAACGCAAGAACGAATTCCATGTCCAAATGGAAGGCAACTATATTCGTGATGCTGACTGAGTTTGCCATCCGGGGTCAACCATCTTTCTGGTTTAAATTTTTCCGGATCTTCAAAGTTTTCCTCCCGGCGAGAAGAGATGCCATTAGCCATGATAATATACGTCTATAACAAAAAGGAGAACATGTTTCAGATTCAATTCAAAACAAATATATTTCTCAAAAATGATGAAATGAACTCACCCCTTTAGGGATGGAATACCCATGTAACACAATTGGTTTCTGCAACATCCTTGAAATATAAGGAAAAGCTGGATACAACCTACAAATAAAATAGTAAAATTATTGTAAATCAAAAAATGTAACAATGTCAATTAAATCATCTTCATATTATAAAACCTCAAGCATTCTTTCAAACAAGCTCTCAGGTAGGTCATATTATTTAGTTTCTCTTTGTTGACAGATCTTGCGTCTGGAGCGATTTTAATTGTCTCTTCGTGAATTTTGTTCTGAATTCTTGGATTTTTTGCAATGCAGTACAGCAAAAACGCTTGGGTGTTGACAGTCTATAATTTTCAACATTTGATCACTCGATTCCACTTAAAACTTGAAAGAGAATTTTGTGTGTCAAACATACCGCTAGTGTACCCAGTAAAAGCGAATCCATCAGCAAAATAGAAATATCCTCTGGTTGCAATTGTTGCTTGAAAAGCAATTGCTCAACGATTGAACATTCCTTGTCGAATTTTTGTTCAGCAATATTGTTGCGCAATCTATTCTCAGCCTGTCGAATGTGTTTATTTACAAATCTAAAAGTTACAAGTGTATGTGTGTTTTATTTTGTGAAGAACTTTCAGAATCTATAGTGTAATATAACTAATAACCCATCGATGATGTCGCAAGCATTGAATAGTTTCTTCGAGAATGGAGTATCTATAAATCTCCAAACTTGAAATCCTGATTCGCATATACTCATGTACTTGTGAGCCTGCATTATAGCATCAGTGAGTTTAACTTGTTCCGACGAAGCATTGTATCCGGATGGCTCCAAAAAACCTAGTTTTCGGTTCAACATCAAAATTGCGAAACATTCAACACCCCATCGACTTAACTCGTCCAAAAATTCAGCCGGAACCTAAAATATATGATAACAATGATTAATTATCTGTACAAATTAACTCTTTTAACTTAATTCTTTTAAAGAAAAAGCCGAATGTCAAAAATGAAATACCTCATCTTGCCTATTTCTGATACTGCAAATCCGTTGAACAAGTTCATCGCAAGCAATTGCCACTTTTTCAATTGTCTTATAAATCTCTTCGTTTAGTGGCTTATCAATTTTCTTTCTCAATTCAGCCCACTCAGGTTCTTGCCTTTACGTTCCAGAGTTTAATCACAAATTTGTTCAATTAGTATTCATTTCTTAAAATTGTACAAATTAATAAGCAATAATAGCACAAAAGAAATTTACATTGAAAAGAGTCCAGGGAGTTTGTATTTCCTCAGATTAACTCTGTAATGGTGCAAAGTGTCGAAACCACTTCGAATGGGACTCTCACTTTCCTGCCTTAAAACTTCTGCGGTGTGTTCAGGCCTGCGTTATCAAACACTGTTGTCAAATTGTTCATAACAAATATTCAAAGACAAAAAATGTGATTAACCTGTGAATCATAACAACGTCATACATCAGCGCTCCATGAATTCGAACAACTGGCCCATACTCGTCAAACAGAAACTTCATCGGCATCAAAAAATTTATGTTCCGTCCCCAAGTTAGTTGGCCTGAAAAAATGAATCTTTTTATAATGTATAAAACAAAGCATTTTATACTGCGTTTCGTCGGAGCTCAATTATTTTTGACATCAAAAATGAACTTATATTTTGACCATTTTTCCTGTCATCAGACATTTCTATTCTTCAATTTAAATCGTTTTTCTATAATAATAAATCAAATAAAATAGAATAAATAGAATCAACATTTGAAGCCCCGAGTTATCATACCCTGGGTAAAACCGTTGATAAGCAGACTGCAAAACAGTTGCGTACCCAAAAGTGGCACATATTTCCAATATTTTTCCCAGATTCGAAGAATGATCGGAGTGGGAATCTCCTCGAATGGAAGAGGCGTTTTTTCTAACACGGGTTCTACTTTGATCAGGTCCTTAGAAATTTCGATAGTCTCATCAAATAGAGTTAATCTCTGTTGTTTTACCAGAGGAATCGGCTCGATTTGGTTGATCAACTTCTTGATTCTCGCTTGGTTCTCCGAAGCTAACAATTTAATATTAAAGATTCATTAAAACAATAGTTCCATTTAATCCAGTTGAATGTTTGGTTTGTTTTTTTTCAGTTTAACGCCTGAATCAATCTGAATAAATATACTAATTACATATTCCAATTTCAGGATCGACTTTGACGTTCTTTTGGTGTTCAACAGGCATCGACGCTAAACCATAAGTTTGGACATTCTGCAAAGATTTGAACGTCGCAGGAGAGAAGGCTCGATGAGACGACAATATTCGATTCATCTTCGTCAATTTGATTATCAACTTTCTTTTCCGTACTTTCCGATTCTGTTCCAAATTTTGTTTTCACTTTGGTTAACTGAACTTTACGGTTCACAATGCAAAATGAACATTATTATATATATAAAAAAAAAAAAAAAAAAAAAAAACAAATGATAGACGTCATGGCAACGAAATTCTCAGCGTTTCTTAAACTTCCAAATATTTGAATTCTCGTAATGCAAAGTTGAAATCTCGAAAATCGAAAATCAAAATCTCTTGAATAATATTTTTCAATTAAAGTATTATAATTAATAATAACCAAAATTGACATAAATATGGCCGTTAGGGAAGAAAAGCTGTGTTTAACATAAAAAGAGAATCATATATTTTCCATAGATTTGTAATAATTTGTACATTCAACAATAGCGTTTTATTATAAAGAAACATAATTTTATCGTTTCTTGTCTTTTTATTCGCGTGCTATTTAGTGGAACCGACCGTGTCGTCATTTGACGTGGACTCTGGAATGTTTATCCCATTCTCGGTTTCCTTAGAGTGCCTCCACTTCATTCTTCGGTTTTGAAACCATACTTTTACCTTAAACAAATTTGAAAAATCAATAAGAGCAATAAAATGCAATGAAAAACAAGTTGAGTTCAATTATTTGAGTAAAGAAGTAAAAATGCTTAAATTATTTATTATTATCAAAATTTATGTTATTCACTTGTGCATCTGTTAAACCAAGAGTGGCTGCCAGTTGTCGTCTGTCTGGTTTGGTGATATATTTTTGTAACGAAAATCTCCTCTCCAATCCTTTACGCTGAAGGGAACTAAAAACAGCCCTCGTCCAAGATCTTTTTCTTCTTGAGCCGTTCTCATTAACAGTTTCTACCTCAGTAGACTCAGCAGGAACTGAAAATTGTATTTAAAATATTATTTAAAAATGCATCACTTTTTTTTCTAATGTATAAAATGCATCAAGTTTAGTATTTAAATTAATTTTGCGAAAAAAAAAAGTTCGAAAAGTGTTGATAAATGAAAGTATAAAAATAATAAAAGGAGAGCATCTTTTGAGAGCGTTTCATAATTATTGCCATTCAAGAAGCATTTAACAAAGCGTAGAAAATAAGCGCCACGACCGTTGTTTAGAAGAAGGATAAACTTGCAGTGCCACTCAAGAAGAGATGTCGTTTAAACAGAGGCAGGAAACACGAGAATACACTCGTACGTAAATATTTTGCCCTACATGCTCACACAGATATGTCGTGCGAAAAGTCGCTTGCACAGATGGTAACATTTGTTAATGATGCTATTCTCATTTTCAGCACCTGTTTCATCTCAAATTGATAACCGACAAAAATACACACAAGTCAAACGTTTATTTGAAACTTTTTGTTTTTATCTACAATTACGTTTCAATTCAGTTTGAAAAATATTCATTCAAAATATTTAGTTATTCATCTGTTAAGTAGTCATTCGCAATTTTATCACTTAGGCATTAATAGCTCGACAAAATGTATTGCTGCCCATATGTCAAGCTCAGATGTTTAATCAGTGTACAACAGATGCCCGTTAATAATTGAAACATTAATAAGTTATTTCAGTTCTGCTTCGGATAATTAACACATTTCTTTTTCTATTGATTTAATGAAGAAATTTGATTGATTGAAGATACAATTTAAAAAAAAATATTATTAAATTAAATCATGATAAAAGAAGAAACTCAACCAAATCAATGGAATCAAAGTTTTTCACTTTTTTATGACATGATTGATAACTTACATCTTGCCACAGGTTTGATAGGTTTCGGTTTGTAAAGCCTATTTAAATCTTCAAACAAATTGATGTGAATTGGTGTAGTAATTGCATCACTGTAACTTTGTGAACGAAGTGCATTGCAATAAAAAATGGAACACCTTGGACAAGACCCAGTGTAGTTGCAAACTAATGGTGAACAATATGATGTTTCTTTTGACGTGGATTCTGCAAGTCAAAAATAATTTTCCATCAAAATCAATCTAAAACTCTTATAATAAACTTGCAATTGTTCTTTTTTCCTTCAATTTACCAATTCCACTTTTGTTATTTTCCTTTGATAAAATCCAATCCACGCTGAATTTCAATTGCTTTGAAGTGTCCACTTCAAACGCTGCCACTTCAGAGCCATTGTCTTGCATTTTTTTCTTAAATCACAACCACACAACAAGTGTAAATAGAACAAATAGAACAAACGTACACTTTTGGATAGGACGAATTATACAAATTTTTTAAACACAAACCAAAAAGATTCCCTTTCAGTTTCAAAGGCAGACCTAACTCAAATGGATCAAGAAATCTTCAAAACCCT
The DNA here is from genome assembly GCA_030523145.1 of Trissolcus brochymenae. NCBI lineage: Eukaryota > Metazoa > Arthropoda > Insecta > Hymenoptera > Scelionidae > Trissolcus > Trissolcus brochymenae. Next base: position 112,638 of record JAQQRF010000125.1, read on the forward strand.
CAAAGATTTGGACCGACGAGAAAACACTCACTCTGTAAGCAAACTTAACTTTTCATTGGTTTCTGGATATAAAGAGGGTGAACCTTCTGTACCATTGGTTTGCCAGACGTTGTAAAAACAAATATCCAAAGTACAATATTCGACAGAATTTGTTCTACGAAATCATCGCGTCAGTTTAGAAATACTAACCACATTTTTGTACAATAAATCACCAGCTCATAGCCCTGTGATGTAATGCATTCTATTTGCAAAAAAAAAAAAAAAATCAATAAAATTCAGCAATTGATTAAATAACTCAATTACCACTTTATTTTGTTGGAAAATATTTATTTATTTTGTAATAATCTTAAAAAAATGTGTACATAATAAAATAAAATCTTTTAACAAACAAAAATGTCTCTTACAAAAGCAATCTTTTAATTTTGTTGGAACGTATTTCAAGTTAAACGATAAATAAAAAAAAATGTCTTTTTAGTTTATCGTTATCAATTACTAGAGCAGTAATGTTCGCCTAATTAAACTCCAGAAAGCCATATGGTTAACTTCGTATACACGAGAAACTTGTATACAATCAGTGAAATGTTTATTTGATCTTCCAGGTCTGAAGAAAATTCCACCCACGACTTGAGAACTCATATTCATGGATGTCTACACGATGCTATCTATTTGATTTTATTGGCTATCAGCGGTTAAATTTTGCTAAGAATGAGCTCTGATGTTTAATTGAGTTTCGCAAAGTCTTTTGAAAGTAAAATCATTCCTCTGTAAAACCTCTCAGATTTGCAACCGAAACTGTACTTGTGATCAAAAAATGTCATCCTTTTTGGTCGTTTAAAATTCTGTAAAATTAAAGTATAAATTAAATTTGTTGCATCATTTTTAATTTGAATTGTGATTATATATTGATTCTTATCAATTACCGATAAATAAACTATGTTGGAGGGTGAAGTTTGATTCATATGATGTTGATTGATAGCTGTGACGACGAGTGTGATCAAGTAACCACCGAAAGCAAGAAACGACAATGCTGATATCGTTGTGTAAAAAATTTTCGAAATTTTATTGCTTCCCTTGCTTTCTTCCCATTCTTCGTATCGCTCCACTGGATATCTACTTTTTGTACTCCAAAAATCAAAATCACCTGAAGATTTACCACGAGGGTTATCCCAATCAAAAGACTGATTTGACAAATCTAAATTGAAAAGAAAGGAACAAAAATTAATTAATTTGATAAGCACCATGCAATTTTAAATGTTGAACAAACGCGAAAAAAACACTTACCAAATTTTGGTGAAAAAGAATGTTTGAGTTGCAACAGCTTGTGCATAGGTAGTTCACTTAGAGTGCGAATTCCATCGAAATGAATATAATCATAATCATTGGATTCAGAACGACACGACAAGCAAAGTAAAACAATGCAACAAATAATAATTCGAGTCATTTCTTAAATTAATTGATAAAAAAATCAGGCTTGAAGTTTATTATATCTTGATCACGTTTTTTGCGAATACTAGCGAGAATCAATTGTGCCGTTGCACTGACAGGCAACATGAAATGTGGTCCATCTTTATGCTTGGGCAACTGAGCGAATCAAAAGGTGCTAAGTACTTTCATACGGGTGGGAATTCGAAAAACAAAATACGCTACTTTTATTGTCACTTGTAGCTTTTAACAGTAAAGATGAAACAATGTTGTATCGTTTATTGTTTAATAGTCATCTTCTGTATGTTCAGTTTATCACAAGAAGAAAGCAGAAGTGAGTACACATTCGTTTCTAAAGTTACTGTTAATTAGTTTGAAAATAATGTTTAATTGTTATTTTGTTCAATTAATTAGACATGATAGAAACCATCATGGCAACGGTAAATCACGCTAGGACGTATTTCGACGTGGCAAAAGAAGTAACCAATTTGGTATCCGAGAGTCTGAATTTTAAAAATAAAGAAAAGAATGACATGAAATCTTTGAAGGCCGATAATGAGCACAGTTTTCTGAAGCACAGCTTTGTCGATGGATTTTTTCGTATGCTGAAATTGGATTCTTCGAAAGTCATTGCGATTGCTGTGAACAGTGTTATATTTTTAGCACAGTTGGTAAATAATATTCATTTCTTAAATTAGTTTAAGAAATTCTTTTATATGCAACTTCAAATTTGTGGTCATTTCATTTTGATACAGATAAGCACTCTTTTTGACATGAAATCAAACGGTGTTAATCCATCAGAAGATTTTGATCCAAAAACTGAGACTTCCAGTTGGGACCCATTGAAATTTATAATGGAAAACAAAAATGAGAGAGTAAGGCAAAATTTTGTTTCTACAAATTTAAAATATCATATTAATAACTATTTGATAATTTTTAAATAACAAAAATTTGGTACAGATACAACGTTTGGTTCGTCAAGCTCAAGATCCAGAACTTCCAAATGAGTTGATCAATCGCGCCGAAGGATTTGAATTGCCCTGTGTGCGGCTGTTATTGTGTAAAATTTCGCCGATAATTCGTGCAGCTCAAAAGTCATTAAAAAACAAATCTTTATTCAGAAATCGTCAAATGACGACGTGGCTGCCAAGTTGGGATGAATTCGAGGAGTACGCGGATAATTGCGAGGATCGGTATACGGACTGTAATTTATTTCCACATTGAAAACATTCTGTCAAAAGTTGTAAAACTGAAGCTCACAATATTATTGTTTCAATTAAGCAAAATAATTTATCGGGGGCAATAAAGACAGCCCGAGGATACATAATGTGTTTCATTTTATTCAATAAAGGAAATACTGATGATTATGACTAAAATCGAAACTCAGCGATCAATCGATGAAGACGATCGGGCTCGGTATCATAAAGAATAATATTATTTAATTACATCAGTTACACACCATGAACGGTCATTAATCTGTACAACAAAATATCACACCTCTACTTTTGGAAACATGATTGTAAATAGATCTGGAATATACCTTTAAGATTTTTGTTTATAATTCTCAATCGTAACAGGTTATATGACTCTTTTGCATAATAAAAATAAGTACACCATCAGTTATAATGTAATGTAATATAATATAATATAATATAATATTGTATAAGGACGGCCCTACCGAGCGTCGCGCCCCCGAGCCGTTACACCTCGTAAAACAAAATCATCACCTAAGTCATATAAAAGATGTTAAATGTTGACTAGTGCTTTTAGAAAGCTTGAAGGGCGCGGCGCATAACGCTTCGCATCAATTTCGATAGCTAAGTACCCGTCTCGACGCTCTGCGTACGTAATACTTATCATGTAATACTGGATTCAACTTTTGCATCAGATTCGTCAAAATTACACGCTTCTTTCGCATCACAGATACCCTGGTCCGAAAAAACAAATATATGCAAAATTCGTTAACGTGCGCGGCAAACCGGCTTATTCGTTGACACGATCCATTAATCATTTTTTATTATTATTATTAATTACATACCAAATCAATCGGCTATACAAAATAGGAATTCACAACTCGAACATTCCCAAACAATTGTATACAAGAAACTAGATCAAACAATTGTACAACATCATTTTGGCATCTGGGTATATAGTTTATGTACAATGCCTTTCATCATTAATCTTACATCAAACTATAATACATTGTATTTATTCATTCACATATGTATATTTATATATAATTATAGAGATTCATTATATGTCTGAGCAATTCATTTTGATAAGTATACATATGGATGTAGGTAGACTTTACAAAATATAATCATTTCATAAATCTGGACTTCTACATCCGGAGGTGATGACTAGTATTTGATTATAAAATAAATTAAACGAAAATTCGTTATTTTATATTCAAAAGACATGTGTATGGACAGTATGATGGGTCGTACAAGGTTCAATTTGTTACAATGTACAAACAAGAGAAGGGATCATATCAAAATCAACAAATTATTGTAATTGTCATGTGTCATCGTCCAATCAGCTACTAATTTTATTTCAGTCTCGACCAAGTAGATTGTATCCGTCGGTCCCGTCTGCTAAAAATTATATCTCACTCGTACCCGTGACTAGGTAAGCGTTCGATATTATGTCAACATTCCATCCAAAATCCTCTGTACGCAAGCATAAAAAACGTTTCACGTTAGAAATGCTAACTGATCACACTTAGGAGCAAAACATTGAGATATATATCTATCTATATATATTATATAAAAACATCATCCTTGAACAAAAATGTGTGATACGCTGAAAAAAGGTCGGTGCGGAACAAAAAAAATAATAAATAAAATAGACATGTACTTTCATGATCGACGTTTGGTTATTTGTTGTTTCTTTCTTTTGCAGTGCACTTTTTTCAGTGTACAATAAATGACTTCACTATCATAGATGAAGCATACAGATGAGTGCAAGGGTGACATCGAAGTTATGATGCAACTAGCTGTGACTGTTTGATTGGTTGTTGTTTGATTTCGATTGCGACAAATGGATGTGAGATGCTTTCAATGGTGACTTTGCTTGGTGAACAGCTCGATAAATCTTTGGATGCGCTTTCGTAGGCGAACCCACAAGTTCGGCCTAATTCAAAGAGTTGCTTGACCGGGACTAATCAGATCGGAACTTTCGATACGTGCCTGCCGAATCCAATCGCGGAGATTTCTCGTGCGCTCCATCAGGTTCGAAGCTGACCCGACGTTTCCGACGCTCGTTGTGTAGCCACTGTTAAGACCGTACTGGGAAATGATGTTATGCGTCGTTGTTGCGGGAGCTCCCACCGCACTTAATTGTGACAAGATATTGGACTGGATGTTTGGAGTTCCTATTGCAGCAGCTGCAATTTAAAATATACAATTTAACAGTTGACCAGATTCAAGAACAGATTATTAATTATACTTTATAAACAAAATAATCTTTATTTTGGTTGATGTATTAACATTTTTAAATTCAATGAAATTTCCACATTTTATCGACTTCAAAGATTTCAGACGATTTATAGATGGATTCGTTAAGTTGGATAGTTTATTGGCATGATGGTCATTATGAAATGATCTTGTCTTTTGTATTGCATTATTGTATGGCATTAATTAGATTAAATCTATGTGTTAGTTTGTCTAGTTGTTTTGTTCAAAGACATTTGTTTAACAAAATTAATTTTTGCATCATATAGTATGTGATTTAGAAAATCGTAATTATAAAAAACATGTTCCAAACCTGGAACAGCGTTAGATTGCGTAGTCAACTGGGGATAAGTAGTAAGCCAATTCAATTCAGGGTACATCAGAGCAGGTGGAGGTGGTAGGATAGTGTTATCTTGTTTTTTATTTAATACGCCCCATATTTCTCGAATCTCCGAATTCAAATTTTCCAAACTTGCGATGATTTCGGTCGATTCTTGATAATGATCAGGTTTATCTAAACATATTAGAAAAAAAGTATCAGCAAGTTTAAAATTTTGTCATCATATTCATGACAATAGGATAATTAAATTAGCGCGTTTGTAAAAATCAACGAAACAAAGATCAAAAGAAGCGAAAAGTCATTTTAAAAGTTGTAAGCAACTGACCGACAAAAGTTTCAGTGCCCAAATCAGTAGAACTGAAACCACTGCTTGCACTTGACATGTCACTAAGTGTGACTTCCTCATTCTTGGCAACCATGGGTTGCGCCGCCGTAGAAATTTCGCCCTCGTGCTTTTTAGCATTGGCCACTCTCTCCAAAGATTGTTCCAGGTGTTTCAAATGTATCACTTTTTCTCCTAACAAACTCCTGGTTCTGTGCAACGTAATCTCCATTTCTGACAATTCACGTTCCTCCTAGAAATAATTAGAGAAATAATTTTATTAAACACATAAACATTATTTATATGATTCAAATAAACAGAGGCTTATCCGTAACTACCTTGACAAGTTGCTCTAAAGTAGCTTTTGCGCTGCGCTGCTTCCAGGCCTTCTGTCTATTCTGGAAAGCACTTTTTTGTTGTCTCAATGCCTCACGCGCCCTCCTTACAGAATCTCTTTCCACGTGGATTCGATGTTTAAAAAACTCAAGTTCCGATGATACATTTGCTAGAGCTGAAAAAAGTTAAAATGAATGTTGAAATTCAATTGGCATATATTATAATGAAAAATGTTTGATGCAAATAGAAAAACTTACACTTATCGTGAAACGGATAGCGGACAGTGTAAGCGGATTCATTGCCAGGCAGCAGATCGCCGATATCCTCGAGCTTCTCAAGCTGCTTTCTAATATTTTCAACTGAATTGCCGCTAAGCCCGGCGTTAACCTTGATACTAGTTTTTTTGGTAAACATTTTTTTCTTTTTGGGCTCGTTCGATTGCGTCTCACTGGCGGTGGTAGTGTTGTCGTCAGACTTGAACTTGGACGACGTTTTCGCGGCCTCGTCCGTCCCCGGGAATTGTGCTCGCTCCACAAAGTCTTCGCCCGCGTGCTGGTAGTCGCTCGCGGTTCCTTGGGACTTTGAGTTTGTGATGGAATTTGTATGACTTTTCTTCGGGGATGATCTGAAGTTCCGAGTTAAGGCCTATAGCCAGACATTAGGCGAAATTGTATGGAGATGCAAGGGCACCCTCACAGATCCGAATAAGCAACTTGCGCTTAAAGTACGGTGAAGGTACCGGATAGTTTGAGAAATGGTGGTGCGGGTGAAAATGGCAACAATGGCAGAGAGGCGAATAAAAAGAATCAAGAGAAAGACGTTCAGATGATTAACTCTAGGTGTGCCGATTCACAGATTTTATTCAATAAACAATCTTAGATTAGAGTAAAAGAAAGAAATAATACACCGAGAGGTCATATATATACACACATATATGTATATATATATATATATATGTATACACACAGAGTTCAAGCATCATCATCAGGTGAGATGAAAAATGTTGTAAAGTTGCAAATCAAAACAGAGATAAACATAGAGTTGAAGAATTTAATCATTGATGATTAATTTGATCTCACTTAGAATACAAATTAATTATATTTCGATTCAAATTTGTTTTTTTTTTGTACAATTTGATAATATTGTCTACTTGTTAAAAGTTGACGTATAGATTCAAGAAAATGATTTGTAAAACATTTTCTGTCCTCCGGGATATGTAGTACGTTTTGGGACTGTTGGTAGAATTATATTTATTTACACCGATAGGGACGAATATACGTAGAGTTTATACAAAGCGTGCATAAAAGAGGTCGAGGGTGTGTGTGTGTTATATAGATGTCACATAGATGTTTAAACGACTCACTTCTGGTCGGATGATTCGGTTTTTTCCGTCCGCGTGCGCACTGAAGTTGACTTTTCGGTCTCGCTCGCGGTCGCGTTGCCTTCTTTGCGGCGATTCCTCCTCTCCACCAACAACCGAACTTCTTTCTTCAACTTGAGATATTTGTCCTTCAATGTATTATACTTATCTTCGAGGAGACGTTTTTCGCAACGAAGCTTCTCAAAGTCGATGTTGTCCTGCCGGGTGACGCGCTCGTTGTGTTTCTTAGTTTCGTTCTCCAAGTCCTTGGAAAACTCAGTCCGAAGTTCTTCAAGTCGCTGCTTGTAGACCTTCCTAGACAACGTTTCCTGAACAAAATATAATCAACATTAAAATAAAATCTCACAGATACAGAAGGTTCGCTGGTTTGTTCAAACAATGATTTTGAACTTACGTCTATCCTGAAATCTTTGAGAATCTTGGCAAGATTTTTCTCATAATCATCAGTTAATTTGGCAACTTCTTGCTGGTGGCGGAGTTTAAGCTGATTTTTCACCTCCTCGAACTCATTTTCCAGCTCTTGTTTCAAGGCTTGCAACCGTTCGTTGTGACTCTTGATAATTTCAAATTCATTAAGCTTTTGTTGCCTCTCGTTATCAATATCCCTCTGAAATTCGTTCTCGAGTTTGATTAGTTCGCTGCTTCTCATGTCCAGCAACTCCTGTCTCTTTCTATCCAGTTCGATTTTCAAATTGGCCAACACTTCCTGTCGCTCTTTCTCGTAACAATTCTCGTGCTCGCTTCTGATCTGTGCGAGGTTCTTGACTCTCGCCACGTCCATCTCAGCAATCAACTTGTCCTCCTCGCGTTTCAGATCCTCGCTCAGTCTCCTCTCGGCGTTCTCTATCATCGCGCATTTCTGTTCAACGAATTTACTTTCCAACTGTTGTCTCAGCTTCTCCAGCTTGGCACTGTACTCATCACGAACCACCTGCATCCTGGCATTCTGATTCTTCGCCTCCAAGATCCTGCGTTCGTCGTACTTCTTCATGTCCTTGAGCATTATCTCTTTCTCTCGTTTGAGCATGCTCATGTCAATCTTGAGGTCATTGGTGTTGCAATCATCGTCATCATCATCGTCATCGTCATGACATCTTATCGAGACGATGTCAATTTTTCTGACACTCACAAACTTGTCCGGCGTGTAGTCATTTTCGAATTCGCTTGAACTGCTCTTACCCATTTGACTGATGTTGTGCTCCGATTCCGAGACATTCTCAACGAGAAATCTGCCGCCAATCTTTTTGCTAGCAATCCTCTGGCTAGCTCCCTGCTGTTGCTGATCATCGTACGTGATGCGAGAGAAGGCCTTGCTGTCCGACGACGATTCCGATTCGCACTCATCTTCAGATCCAATGGATGCGCACAAGCCCTCCTGCGTGTTCAAGTCGAATCTCACGCTTTTTCGCTCATCATCGTTTGGCTTGTCATCTGAGAATTTGAACAAATCACATCAGACATTGACAAGAGCTGTTGCTTGGGAGGTCCTACCGACCAGGCAACAACTCGACACAAACGATCGATCCAACAAACATCAGACTCTACTTTTAGGCTCTACTCTTGTCCGTTATTCAAACCAATCAAACAAAAATACGCGACCAAACAACACACATTACATTGGCGATGCAACTTATTTGTTATCTGGCTCCTGCGACCTCATCACATTCTTAAATGCAACAATACAAGGTGCGATTGAATGCTACAGTGTGAATATTAATGCTACAACAAGCTCGAACGGGATCAATCGGGGTCAAGTTAGTTTATTTATTTATTTTTAACTCTTCCGTTTGGAAACAATCTTTACCGTCTTCAGGATTCTTGTCGCGGAGGATTGATTTAAGTTTTTCGACGGACTTGTCGCTGGCAGCCAGCGAACTTTGAAACTCATCTTGTCTGGCGTCTTCGTCGTTGTTCTCGTTGTTGTCATTGTTGTCGTCTTCGTCTTCGTCTTCGTCGTCGTCATCGTCATCGTCCTCGTCCTCGTCATTGCACGAAGTGTTGTCTTTGCTGCGGTTGCTCTTCAGAAACATATATCCTCCGCCGGTCAAGGAAAGTCCTTTCTGCTGAGTCAACTGCTTCTCGATCACTTGAGTCGTTTCCAGTTTCAATAATGTGCTTGCACTCATCTTATCGATGTCTATGATCCCCCCCTCGCTGATGAATCTGCTGTGCAGTTGCTCCCAGTCTTTCTCATAACGCGGGCTCATGGACTCAGACCTTTTCAGCACCTCCTCCATCTTGTTCGTCGAGTCCAGTAACTTTGGACTCTGGTAAAACTGGGGATCTTTGTAGTCCAAGTTCTTGTAGTCGCGGCAAGCTCGATCAGTTATCAATGAGGAGTAGTTTGCGAGACTTGATTGCCGCTCAAGGGACGCGTCTTTCGTGCGTTCGCTGTATTTCAAAGACGCTTTACTGGTCATAGGCGGCAGCTTCACTGGAATTTTCGTCGTCCCCGAGAACGACGTGCTCGGCCCAGATTCTTTTGGTAGACTAGCTTCTTCATGAGAATCAAGTTCCTTCGCTGTGGTTTTTGAGTCTTCATCTGGAACAATCATTTTCATTCTCTAATGTAAATTCAGCCTATTTTTTTTTAATTCAAACAAACGACACTTTAGCGTATATTGTTTTCGAAAACCCAATTATTCAGATTAGTTCCATTTAACAAGCATTCGATAAGCCAATTTAAGAATTGATCTCTTTTATTCATACGGTAACTTAAATTTGAAACAATTCTTTAAATTGTTTAATACAAAAATAATCTAGCTTGCTACAATTTTAGAGGCAAAAAAAAATAACCTTGGTCTGACTCTGATGAATAATTAACAAAAAATAGTTCAGTTTATTCGTAAACAAATCTTTCGACATTTTTCTTTTTTCATCTTGATGTTTTTGACAGTGCAAAAATATATATAACAAAAATAGGATACTTGATCTCAAGCCGTTATTTTAGAGCAGTGTTAATGTCAAATTTATATCTTAAATATTAAATTATATAATAATCATCAGCCAGTTTAAATGAAATTTCGAATAATTTGGTATCCTGTCAGAAGATAAAGGTGCTCACCACCTGATTCGTGTTACCATAGTTACAGGGAAAACAATAATGAGGGGTTCAGTGAACATTTTGACTATTTTTATCGTATCAAATATGATGAATTAGTTCACATAACAGATACACTTTCTGCGGAATCAATGATTTGTTCTTTTTTCATAACGATGACGTTAAATGCAGTATGTATATAGTTACAGTCACGTTGTTAAGTTTATCGAAAAATTTAATACAATTTCCCTTGACCGTGACCGTGTAATCATAAACTTCATTTATATTTAACTAGTTTAACTGATTGAATTTTCTTATCTATAAACAATTGAATATTCTAGTGTTTTAAATTGATTATAAATGAAAAAACGTGAAATCACTGAAGCCGAATTGAATGAAAAATATTATAGAATGTAGTTTGTTGAAAATAATGTTACGTGGATGCTTACCAAAACTTAATCTTTTGCGTCCACGAGCCTCGTGGACGAGTTCTTTATAAACTGAATCTAAGGGATGTTCCCATTGAGTTTCATTGGTTGCTTCGTGGTAGTAATAATACATCGGGCTGTTTGCGCCTGGTGAATTGACGATGCACGGTTTCCATCCCTGGGGTAATGGGGCCGTGAGTCCTTCACGGGCCAAATGTAGTAAATGAGGTTCAGATTCTGGATCAATTCCCAAGCGTTTCGCATACTCAATTACTTCTGTAATTACAAATTATTCTTCATTTATTTGCCAACTTTTAAATCAACCAATTCATTCAACTCGACAATTAAATTTTATTTTAACTAATCGAGTTATTTGAATTTACTAATATATATTACTAATTTATCAATCTGACCTTGAATAAAAATTACTAGATGTAATTTGGTTTATCAATTGAAATTAAAATCAAACAATTGAAAATCATTTTTGAATGCTGTTTTGAATGCACGCTAAAGTACCAGAAATTTGGGAATCGAAATGATATATCGCTGTGACACACATAATCTGCGAAAAGGTTTGTAAAACAATTTTGTATTCATTAATGGAGTAGAGTCGAATGTTATTGAACAGCTTTTTTTTTTTTACGATTGCATTTTCATTAGTGCGACCGGTCGTCGTGGAGTAAAACGCCACCGCGACCTGTCAGTTTCAATTTGATTGACGCAAGCGCTGAATTGCCTCACTCGCTTTGCTCTCTCAACGAACCGCGCAGTTTAATATTTTGGTAGCACGCGTGAATGAATCTTTTGTCTCGATACAGAGTCCAATTTTTGCTTTCCTGTGTCGTATGGCGCGACACTAAGGTGTATCTAACGCGACACCTTCAATGAAATATCCCTTTTTTATATTCCATTCTAATCAGAATGCTCGCAGCTATAGGTTACTGGAGATAATTCTCTGAACTCTATATAATGCCTGTGCTCATGTTGTGAATATGCAAAAAATAATATTTTCAATCAAATTGTTAATTAATAGAGTAAAATATTGAAAACGTTTCGAAATCTTTTTGTTGCATATTTATTTAATTGAATAACATATTGATTATTCATTATTCAAAATAGATTTATAAATTAATGGTATTATCATTTTCTCAATAAACCAAGGTCAAATGATGTTTCTGGAGTTTTTTTTTAATTAAAACGTTTATATGTATGTGTGTAAAGTTGAATATATAGTGAGGTATAATTTGTTGTCACTGACACTCAATCATATTCATAATACAATGCTATATTTTTCAATGATATTAATTAATTTGATTAATTTACAACAATTAGCAAGTGTTTTGAAAAACAATTGGAACGATTTTTGTTTTGAATTTGTCCTCATGTTAAAGAATCAAAAAAAAAAAAAAAAAATGTTGGTTGAATTGTTGAGACATAAATTTTCAGAGCAGCAATCGTGCGAATGTACGGGCAACCAAGCCCTCAAAAGAGTGCGATTAAAAATGCCATGATAGTTGCGCTTTGACAGGTGAGTTCACAGAATGGGAACGAGCTAAGGGGGTAACAGCTGTCTGAACAGCGACAATACTCTGAGCGCAGGTCCTCGATTGATTTAGCCTCCTCCTGGTTTTAATGACTGCCAAGTATGGCGAATAAATGTTGAAGCCTATAGCGGATATGATTATTGCTTTTTGAAAGCAACCAAAAAACATCCCTTAAAATTGCGAAAGCTTTTGGAAACAGCGCAACCATTTGCGTCGCACTCGACAAAATTTTCGCCGCAGTGCGGCCCATATTGATTTTTCCTCGACTCCCTGGCGCGCGGCGACTCGAGGTAAATAAACATGGAAACCCGACGATATGTATTGTCCACGCAATCATCAGGAAGTCAAAAAAAAAGAAGTTAGTTGATTGATTGTATAATTTCAAAAATTAACTGAATTCTTTGGTAATGTGTAACATTAATAATAAGAATAATTATAATAATAATCAAAATGATGATGATAATATATATGATTTGATGAATAGAAAACGACTTTGGGACAAGTTGTTTGTTTGTCGTTGGAGCATGCATTTTGGCAGAACAAGCTAAGAATTGCGAAATCCGAAAAGCGATCTAAAAGTAGATCGTGGTGTGTTTCCGCAACTTGTGCCGTCAACTTTGCTGCAGCTTGACGGTCTCCGGACCAATCGATACGATTACGGTGATGTAACTGTCGGAGACAAACATTTCTGAATAATCACAAAATACGAAATTGTTCATTTGAATTGCAAGTTTACATTAGACTTTGCAAGGACGCAGCACCAAGTCAAGTCAAGTCAAGTCATTGTTTCACCTTTTGATTACACCCCATCGTATGACATCATTCAGTTATACTTATATTTCACATTATTTTTGAAATTACAGAATGTTGTAATTCAAAAAAGTCGTACCTTCGTTTGTCGGAGGTGACGTTTCGTCGAAAACCTCACGGCATACAGTAGTGGCAGTGCTGTCCTGAGAAATACTCATTTCTCATTCGACACTCCCTGGACGATGGTAAAAAATCGTGATCGACTTTACATCATGCTCCAGTCGCGTGGACCCCGCACGTCAAGGCGGCAAAATTTGCGTTGCACTGACATGTTCACGAATGCGCGTGAACCGCGCCAAACTACGGTCAATGTTGAATTCAACCGAGGGTAGGAGGCCACAACTACACTGGCGCCGCCGTTCACCTCGCAGCGTCGCTATCATCAGAAAAACTTGTCCCTGGGACTCTCTCGTTTCATACACGACATTGTTTCTTTTCACTTCCATTATAACACATTCATTTTATTAGCAATTTCAGTCACAAGCTCAACACTTCAATTTTTTTTTTTTTATTTATTCAACACCATTTTTGAATAAAAAATTTTTTTTCCCCACCATTTTGCAAATTTGTTTGATTAACATTTTGAAAGCTACAAGATTATTTCTTGTTTATGCTTTTTCAGGTATTGCTCATGTTTAATTTTAGTATGAACAAAATGTGATATTTTTTTACAACTATAGAGTGAAAAGAATGTATTTTCTTCCTTGCCGACTAATGACAAAGTTGAATAGTGGTCACTTTATCTGTTACCGATATATTCGCTGCTGCAATATTAGTGACATGGATGTTTGTTCAGATAGCAGCACTCATGTGGATAATATATGTAATCTTAAAGTTATATTTTTTGGAATGTGCAATAATATGTAGAATTATTAAAAAATAGATCAAATGGATTAACAATTTAGGATGATTCTTGGTAATTGCGACAAATATATTGCATATATTGTATATAGTTGGTTGTTATTTTTTCTTACTCTTTCATTCAGGAGAAATGAAAACAATAAGAAACATTTTTTTTAATGTTTTATTTTAATGCCCAAATAGTGTATTATTTTATTCTTCATAACAAAATGTTCATGAAAATGAACGCTTTTCCAATCAGTTTTAATTGCTAGTTCACCACAATATTTTGCGGTGAGAAGAAAATAAAATGTTTATTTTGGAGTTTGTTGCTCTTATATGAATATATGAATTTATTTTATTTCAAGTTGTTTGACTTAATATGGGAAACGTGTCTCTATGATGCTGAATTTAAATTATATTGTATTAAATTTTATCAATTAAAGAATTAATTAACTTATCAATTAAAGTGGGGTGTTATATAAAAGCTGGATTCATTGCGTTATTGCTTTTTTGCAGTAGTGTTCGCCGGTGGTTTCAAAATCGGTAGATATGAGATTCTCTAATGTGTGGACAGAGACATTGGATGTCTAGCCTGGAACATGGCGAGTCCAACTTCAACATTGGTAATAAAAGGATTTATTTGTTGACATATTTCATTTTAAAAAAAAGTGGTATCTGGTTATGCGCTCGCTGATCATGGTAACAAAATCGGCCCCAATAAATAATGGCCAAAGATACAATACAACTTGTTGAAAAAATCGTTCTATCTACTTTCTCTTAGAAAAATTGAACAATATTTGCGAGAATTACAGTAAGATGTAAGCCATTAAGTTCACTAAAAATGTTTATTAAGAATATCAAAGAGGCAAAATGTGAATGTTGCTTTGGCTAAATGATTCGTTTTGGTATCTTTATCTTACAGTTACTACTTAAAAAATTCATCTTTTATATATAACCTTATTATCACGAATTTGTACAAAGAATTCAACTTTTTTAATTAAAAAATTTTTACTTTTGAATCTTTTCAATAAGTTCAAAGATATAAATCTGAAAGGAATAGTTTGGATGGTGATCAAGTAATCAAATCATTGAATTCAACTGATCGTTCAAATGAGATGGAAAGAATTATTTAGAAATTTGAAACTAATTTTGAAATACAGATGAATGAATTTTTCAAATTTTATTTTGACGTGAACAAACTCTATTCTGAAAAAAATAAAGCTCAAGAAATGTTTAAAAACATTACAAAACGATTGTAGAAATGTGAAGACAGTAAACGCAAATGTGAAATTGAAATTCAAGTTACAACAAAAAAGAAAATATGAAAATTTGAAAAAATGATCAATTAAAAACATTAAAAATGAATTAATAAATATAAGAAGAGGATATCATTTAAAAAAGCTGCTTGTTAAACCATCAGGGTGTAAAGTCCCGAAAAAATGTTCAATACTCACGATTTTTTGTACTATTTCGAGACGTTTTCATACATCGGCCTTTTTCCATGAAATTAATGACGCTTAGTACTTCACGTAACTATTTTTTGGTTCAATTAAATATTTTTTGAACTCATTAAATAAATAAATTATATTCATCCGTGCACTTATGGTACAAAAGTTTCCGACTATCGGGTGATGAATGAATCGAATTAGAAGAACGTGTTAGTATAGATTTACGGCTAAAGTTCGCATTGAAAGCAAATGTTTTTTATATCCAAAATTGTAAATGATATGGTTAAAACAATCAAAAAATAGTATTTTTGTATTAAATCCGTCATGGAAGCTATTGCATAGGAGTGCAATAATATGAATTTTGCATTGGCCCATGCCTTACAAGATTAAAATGATATACTTTTTATACAGCCTTTCGGTGAAAACGAGAAGACATGTTGAAAATTTTGAACTGACATTTCTTGGTTATGTTAAAAAAGGCTCTGTCACTTTGTTGTAGCGCACTGAAAAGTCAAGTTCAGTGAAAATACCAACTTAAGACAACTGAGATTGACATTGAAGCTGCTATCAAGTTGAAAACTTCATTTACTGCATCATTTTTAAAGTTATTATTTTTTTTATGCACAAGTGTTGCTCCAAGTGTTGCTACAAGCATTGCTAACTTATTTATTCATAATCAACTACTTAGTACATTTTTTTTGTAATCATAGGCAACAAATTTTTCAAATGGTCTCTTAAATGTTACGAACAATTTATTCAACCGATCCTGAATGAAATTAATATTCGATGTTTATTATTTCTATCTATATCTATGTGATTAAAAACAAAACGTAATGAATAAATGATTATATTAATTTCGTTATTAATGAAGCAGACATTTGCTGGAGAACGAGCAGCAATCATGAATCAAAAAAAGATTGAGAAAAACTCAAGCATAAGTTTTGCCAATAAATATCATTATCTTTTGATTTGCATGATCTTTGCGTCAACTTGAATGCTCATATTATAATGAAGCTTTCAATTATTTTTCAATTTTTTTTAGCCAAGTAAGCGAATAATCAGTGTATTGATGATCATTATAAGTTTCTACTAAGCGTAAAAAAATGTGCTCTTTATGACGAGAAAGACGATATAGATCAATTTGTCTGCCTTTTTATGCACATAGATGTGTATTAATTTTAACAAATTTTTTATTGGGTAGAAATTCTTAAAATGTATTGTCTATATCATTTAGCAGTATTTGTTTTTGACGTACGATTAATTATAGATTGATGAAATTATGAATGTTGAAATATTTTAAAATTTGTTTTATAAATATAAAATCTTATTATTGAATCGCTATACTCGTTTATAGAAATTTTATTTATTATATTCCAATTTAAATTGAATGTTCTATGAAAAATTAAACAATATTTTCACTTTTTTCCTTTATTGGCATCAAAACAGTTTATGATTTATCAAAATATATAAGTTCTTATAAACAGATATTATATATGCTTTAAAATTGAATCTCCCTTTCAGGAACACACAGTTGCATTTATTAATGGACTTGATGGAAGATTCAAAACTGTTTGTCCTGGGTGAAAATTCTATTGGTTGTCAAACCCTCGAGAGCATACCAGGGGACCTTTCAATTTATGTAACAACATAATAATGACATGTTAAAATAAATGTCATGGTGAAAATCACAAGGGTATAGTGACAGGCAAACTTGAATCTCAGCAAGGGCTAGCCCTCCCCCTTCCAAAAAATCATGGGCTAACGTTTGATTACAAGAAAAATTACCTGCTGTGGCATATTTCATGTTAGTTGACTTTTTTATTTTGTAACTCGAAATTATTTATATTATACTAGTCCATGAAAGTAATATTAATTATTATCTCTTTTGTCATTGAAAATTTAAGTGAATGATGATAATAATAAATAATAAACACAATATAATAATGAATAATCATAATATATTATATAACTATTGTATACGTAAAAGTCATGATAGACATAGATAGTAAATATATAAAAATAACAAAATTAATACGACAAATTTGGGTGATTGTTATTTTATTGAATAATTCATTGCAGTACTGAAATATCATAGAGCGAATTAATTAATTAATTAATTAATCTTGATGTAAAGGGCACATGCCTGATGTGTTATATGGGCGCCATTGCGACGGTGTTCCAAATAATGGCCATCACATAAATTTGTGCATTTTTAAGATTAGAGATTTGAATACTTGTTATAAATTTAGAACAAAGAGAAAAAAACGTATAACTTTTAATTTCGGACAAATATCAACCGCCCAATCTCAAAATATTAGACAAAATATGGAAATTTCACATGAAATATCTTTTACATTCTCTCTAAATTCGAATAAGTCAAAAGTCATTGCAAAAATTGAATTATGACTTACGAATGTTATGTTATAAAGTATACTATTATAATAATAATAATTATTATTACATTTTTGTAATGAAGTTGAGATTTTTTTACTACTCTGCAATATATCGTGTCGCAATCCTTATAAAGTTTATATCAAGCAGGGTGCATTTGACAACGTTCAATATTTGAATGAATTTCTAAGGCGAGTTTTGCGTAAGAAATCTTACACAATCAACTTGAATATCCAACAAAAAATGGATACATATATAGTTGATCGAATATTCCTGGCTTCGTCTCGCATATCGGCAGACATCTCAAACTGCCAGGACTTTTCCCTTTGCGTTCAAACATTATAATACAATTTCTTTTCGTATATCACAATGTAAGATGCTTATCCTTGTATTGATGATGACTGTAACAAGGTACGCCAGATGTTTATTTCACACTCAAATTACCATGAAGATGGAAATCTATGTATTCCGCTTGTTCGGGTTTCAAGTTTTTCTGATTTAGGCAAGCTTCGTTAGAACATTAATTCAATCTAATATAAAATGATGTGTTGCAATTTTGCGAAATTCTATCCTTTGTTCATAATTTGTTTGAAACTAAATTGTTGTACATTTTATTGTAATTTTGATATCACATTAACATCATCAAAATTACTTGTTTGTGAATTGTGATAATTAACTATTGTACAAAAAATCTAGTTTTTCGAGTTGTTAACTTTGAGTCGTCTCAATTTAAGTGTGGTGAGAGTATGTTTAGATCGAGTGATTTTTGACTTCATATATTTGCAAATAATCAAGTATCAGAGTCAGAGTCATTAAAACAGCTAGAGAAGTCGGCGCAAGTTGGCGTTTTCATTGACCGTATCATAGTTATCCGCGCACTATAATCATATCATGAAACAATGGGCGATGGAAAAATGAATAAGCGCCGCTTCTCTCTATAAATACTCATTCTAAGAATGATTGTTCGCTCATCTAACTGTGTGATCCAATTGGATTTCGTCATTCCAAAAAATGAATGAGGGAGTTGGAATAAGAGAATGCGGTGTGATATAATCGTCTCATTACACGTCCTAATCAGCAGACGGCCTAAGACTGGACACATTGGCAGGGATTGACGTCATTTCCCCGGCTCTTCATTAAGAGACATTTCTTCGCGGCGACGGCGGCTTGGATGGGCGATCCTAATGCGTACGCCCGGGGCCGTGCAGCAGAGTGGACCCCGGCGCTGCAATGAGCAAAGGCATTATCAACGTGGAACAAGAGAGGGAGGCCGAGGATGATGAATATCACAGAGCAACAGTCGGCGGGGGAAAATAATTGCACTTTCCGTCAACGCGAAGAGCTCCGAGCGTTTTTCTCCGGCGAGATATAGGAGCGCGAAATGAGCAAAGAAGCCAAAGAGAGGAACGACGAGGACGCGTGACAAAGCGCGCGAGAGCCCAGTTCCAATTAAAAATATTACACATTATACTCGCCACACGTCTAAAATGTATTTACTATTTCAACAACAGCCGAGTTTTGTGCACTTATCTCTCACGCGCGCTCTACCTCTCTTCTTCTCTTTCTTCTCATCCCGTTTTATAGTTTTCTTCCATAATGCCATATCGTAGTTTTCAAATTAAACGAGCACAATTGCACTTGATGATAGTTCTTTTTTATTTTTTTTAATTTTTTCTACTTTTCGTTAACGCGATGAAGCTTTTGTTCTATTTCGAGAGCTCTGCGTCAACATGCCTTATTTTTATATATTCAGGCTTCAATATAATATTTCTGTTAAACCATTTTTTTTCATTGATCATTATAAAAATTTTCACAAGATAATTTTCTCAAGTAGACTATTTACTATGTTGCATTTTATCCCTTTTGTCTTTGTGAAATGTAGAACAACTTTTCCTGCTACAAACAATTTTAATATTAAGGGAGTGGAGGGATGTTTTTTTTTTCAATTTTTGTAATTCTCGTGTTTAAGTCAGACCTGCTTAATTTTAACTTTCATTACTCAAGACAGAAATATTATATACCTATGTCAACAGAAAAAGGGTTACTTTTTGTAATGTTTTATGGATTCATAGTTTACAAAATCACAGACGAATGTTTAGATCTTTAAAATATATATTACAGCATTTTTAAATTTGAATGATATATTTATGTGTATACCGAATCCATAATATCATGAAAAATTATATGGATCGAATGAATTTCATATTAAAAAGATTCGGGTGTGTAACCAAACTTGAAGTAAACTCACATATATATTTCAAAACTGTTCTGATTTTGTTCTGATTTTATTTTTGTTCCATCTGTTAATAATTAAACAATAATGAGAATAATTTTAAATCAACCTTTCTTTCTAAAACTATTACATACAACCACATAGAGCTATTAAACATCGTTGAATCAGTTTATCAGATATTGAATATGACATTTTTATGTACAAATAAGATGAAAGTATATTTCTTATCGTAGCAATTAATTAATTTACAAATTATATTCAAGCAATATGATTTATAAATAATTCTAAAAATAAGGGAAAAAAATAAAACGTAATGCAATTATAAACAGTTTATATAAAAGCTTGAATGTAATAAATCGACATTCAGATGAAAAAAAAAAACATTGCCAAGTATGAATGAGGATAAGTGAGTTTGATTGATCTATTAAATATATGATCATTTTCAGGACATGAAAATTGCCGGCTACAATTGAGACGATACCGCGTGCTTAAATCAAAACAGGCAAGGTGCGATAAGATTAAATTCATCGGTGATTCTCGCAGAATAATAATTGGACAACAGAAATTCTCAGCAATTTCCGAGTTGGTAATCATAACTGATCAATTACACTCTGATTAATTGACGATTCGATCTAGGTGGAAGCAGTCGAGTTGCAATTAATATTCATCAACCGCTGTGTAAGACCCATCCGACTATCGTATTGATATTATTTGTGAACAAGCTATTATCCAGATCAAGCATCCAGTTTCATTTCTCATAAAATTTCATCCACCTCGATCTCGTTTATCAAACGAATCTCTCGTCAGTTATTACTATCGCAATCGAGTGCAAACCCTTAATTAAAAAAACTTTTCGTTCTATCCAAGCGTAGATTTTTGCGTTATTAATATCTTCGGTGCGCTTGATTAAGAAATTTTGTATCCTAAGAGGGGGGAAAAAAAATGAAACCGACATAATTCATCAATTTAATTTTTGGATTAGCAGTGATGCAGTACATTGAACAGATTTTATGTGTATGTGTGCTGTAATAGCCTTGTAATGAATTCCGTCGATGCATCAGCGATAAAAAATGGTGAGTTTTGGGAAATGGAATACCTTTGTAAAAAGAAACGGAACTCTTGGCAGATCGATGCCTACAACCAATATTGAAAGTGACATGTTTTTAAACATACCCCTTTTCTTTGAGTATACTTGAGCTTTGGTTTCTTCCCACGTGCTGCTAAGAAGGGATACGTATCGTATTACCAGGTATTATTTTTCTTACGCCTCCAACCAGGACCGGAACAAATTTTGACCGGAGTAACTTGATCTTCAAGGCGTAAATTTGCAGTTGTATTGCTGAATTATGAACCCAATCGTTTAAAATTGATAGCAAAATCCGACGACAATAAAAGTAATACAGCAAAGACAATTTGATGAATAAACCTTTCATTTTTGTTATAGATTAGCAAAAATAATGTTGTTGTATTTGTTGAACTTGTTGATGAACAATGTTGAAAAGAGAAAGAAATTGATCGTAGTATCATGGGTCGTAGTGTCAAACCATTGACAAACATCCGGATATCGAATGATGGAATTGCTTTGAAATTGAGCCATATGCATATCCATGGTTCTTAGAGAAGCGAAAACGAACTCGACATTACATATCCTGCCTAGTATCCGTCTGAATAAGTTAATTTAAAACAGGTCGTCGTACTGAGACTCGGGTGAAAACAATAAGGCTCGCTGTCAAAACCAAGCCAAAAATGAGAGCCATTCATGCTAGAGCTCCGTGACACCTACACTTCGCTTTTTCTGCAAAAGGGGTATTGAGAGCGGACGGGATCGTATCCTTCCCAAAAATTCTGACGATCGACAAAAAAGCGACAGGAAATCGGTATAACTTGAACGTGTGTGGTGGCTCTGCTTGACGATTCAGCATCGATGTTTTGACAGTTCGATATTTTTTTTTCTGCGTTGGATTTCAATGCGCCTTTGTTAAAAGCATAACAACAACAGATTTCCTTTTTTTCAGCTATGCCTATACTAACCTATGTCTCACATTCAGAGCACAAAACATGTTATCACATATTTTAATATTCATTTTAGTATCAAATCAAATATATATAACAAATATCATTATTATTTTATTCTTCTATGATGTTAAAATTGTTTCATTTCTAAATTTTGGCCTGCGACTAAATGTTAGGGCTAAACGTTAATCAGTGACTATATATGCGCATTTGAAATGTCTGTATGAGCTTGAAGAAAGGTATTTGGGTGAAACGGTTGAGATTCATTAAGATACTCTAATGCAGCTTAGGAGGCAGCCCTACCATGCATCGTTATGACATGTTTTGCAATTGTTGAATAGCCATGGTGCAAGGAGCGGTACTTGTCCTTGCATTAATTAAGAGGCGATATTGTGATATAGTATAGTCGTGGAAACATCAAAGGGACAAAACGAGATCCTGACGTTCGCTAATGACGTAATAAACCTCTCGCCATATTCAACGGCTGATTGCATCGGATGCCGTATGCAAACGTAACGCCACACTCTTGTCACCAGTTTGTTTCATTAATTCTTCAAATGTCATGCAAATACTATTGATAAAATAAATATTCAATGACAAAATAATTTTAATGAGATTATATTTTTTGTTCCACAAAAGTACGCTTTCAAAATAAATGAGTTATATAAAATCTGATGAATATGTATACATTTTCAAGTTAACTAATACCATTAATATCATTCAAGTTTACTTTCGACATTTTGCGTTGAAAACTGAAATCTCAAACAAATATCATTCAAAATGGATTAATGATGAAAAGAGAAATGGGTCGCTTCGCTTACATTGATGCGTATAACAGCAAGTTAGTAGCGTTGCATAAAGTTTAATGTCATTATATTAATAATAACTTGACGTCCATCAGCAAAATTGTATAGATTCAAATGAATCAATGTACCACTTCATCCTTTCTGCATCTGATATTTCAAACGAAATATATAATATATCATAATAATTAATCGATTAAGCTTTTCTTAATGCTCACTCTTATGATTTCTTGCTTATGATTACAAACCTACAATTAATTACATTGAACCACCGCTGAAAGCTTTGCATATTCCTTCGAAATGATGAAATTAATATATGTTCTAATAAATGAGCAGAAAAAACAAATGCAAAAAATTTTGAGACTAGAAAAGGTATTGTCTGATTTGTAATTATGTGTTAATTTGTGACGATCGATCGTCGCAGTTAGAGCGTGGAACATGTGTGCGAGTAATCACATCACATGCATTCGGATAATCATGCGACGTGTCGCTGCATACATTATCTGAAGCGTGCAGCAAAGAAGAGCAGAGGGTTGACGGATAGGGTGGGGAATCCGTACGAGGAGGACAAACACATGGAGAAGCCCTCAGGATGGAAAAAGCGACGAGGCGCGATAAACGGAGAAAAAGCGCGAGCAAGATGTAAAAAAGAGAATTTTTCTTTGGGTTGTGATTGGCGGTTGCCGTGGCAACACCCGGGTCTCGGTCTCTAATTATTTCCAGACACTGAGAATCGAACGAGCGCGAGAATAGCCCGGCTCGTGCAAACCCACAGGATCAACCCGACGTGTGCATCAACACATCACCGCATTCTTTTAGCGATACGCGAGCCCGTCGGAAAGATGCCAACAAGAGGGCACCTCAGATTCTCATCATACAGCTCCTATAAAAGCGATGAAAACATTACTCAAATGCAATATTATAACAAATACGTTTTATTTTGATTTCTGTCATCTCATCCCGATTCGACCTGATGAATCCAAAGTTACATCTATTGCAATTTGTTGAACATTTTGTTCATCAAACTCGGAATTTCAATTGACTAAATGAACCAAACAAAATTTTGCTCTGATCAATTTTAAATACAGATGAAATTACTGCGATAAGTACACCTTAGCACTTCCATGAGCAGAAATTTGCGTCGATATAATGCATCTTACAATTAAATACATGAACTTACCCAACAACGTACATACAAAACAACAGCCCAAATTGTGTCGCAACGATTTCTTTTACGCTGGATGAACATCTAAAGAACTGCGTGTTTCCCCCAGCAGTCTTAATTTTGCAGAAAATAATGTAAACGCGTATTTTAATTGTTCCCTTTTTTTTTCAAAGTGAACAGATTTAGTGAATTTCGCTGAAATAATGCACCATTAAAAACGAGGTATTTTTTAAATTAAATTTTTATGTATGAAGGAAAATAAATAAAGTCATTTAAAAGAATTTCACTAGATTGAAATTCACTAGTAGAAACAAGTTTTTTTGTTTCATTAAACGGGCCTGTAGGAGCCTATAGGAAAACGTACGGAATTGTGCTCTCCAAAAAAAAAAAAAAAGAAAACTATTGTTAAAAATGATGGAAAAAAAATGTGTTTTTCAAACATTTTTTGTTCAAAAAGTACAATACTTTTTTTTTTCCCAGGTGTTGAAAGACATGTAAACCGGCAAAAGGTGGACTTGTATGCAAGCGGGTTTCAAGAAAAATGGAACATGGTGACAATGCGTGCCACTATAATAGCCATTTTTGACGTTTAACGACGCAAGTACACCTATTGTACGCAGGCCGAGATTTTGCAAGTGCAGGGTAGTAATTACGTGCATTAGCGCACTTGGTGATTCCTTGGCGGAAAATGCGAGTGCGCATTGTTCGATGGATTTAAATAAATGTTGCACCCTTGTCTTGTCTGTGGACGCTAGTGAAAGACGTCGTAGTTTACCAAAGAATCTCTAATGAAAAAACCCCTCGCAAAATTGTTCTGGCTTATCCAAAGCAAAAAGACATCGCAAAAATATCAGCCATGTGTTGCAAAATTCGATTTCAAGTGTTATTTAATCTTAAATCTGAACGTTTTAAAAAAAAAGGAATATTTTGAAAGGACCTCAAGAGACCTCAAATAGTAGGGAAAATATGACCGCAAATACGACACCGTGTTTAGAAAGTCCAACCGATTAAAATATACCAGCCCAGAATAACAAACATGGGTTCAAATTGTGGCTTCTAATTTCAGTTATTGTACGATTGAAAAGATTTGGACGCGTATGTTTGCACTTTTCCGTTTTCAGTGCACAAAAGACGAAAGTGTGTTAAATAAATATGAAGAGAGGTATAGGAAAAAAGCGTGTTACTTTAATCGAAGAATAAAAATCGTGATTCGCAGTTGAAAGCATATAAAGATTGATATATACCTTTGCTGGAGAGCGACACGTGAAAAGGCATCTTGACAAGACTAAGCGAGTTCTGTTGTCTGTTAACCGGCATGCTCGAATTTCTAGACGCGCGATTATGCCCGATTGGCTTGGACACCATAAGAGCTCACACGCGTGGGATATTTCGGTCTTGGTCTCATATCCGATACGTCATTCGGTCAAAACTATTCACACCTTAATGATACTCATCATTAAGCTGACTAATTGATTATCATTTCACGCAATTCTAAATCATGATCAATTTATTAAAAAAAAAAAAAGGGATTCAATGATTGCAATGACACGCTTTTCAAATAATATTTCTGGTGAACAAACTGTTATGAGCAAAAGATATCTTGGGTTATGGTTTATAATTAATTTTCATAATTACATGCGAATTATGATGATGATGATGGTTGTGTCCTGTCAATTGCACCTCGTTATACCATGAGCGAAGGTAAACGCGCACTTGAATGTATACATTGAATATTCGACGAAATTAAGGTAGGCACGATAAGATGCAGCTTCGCTTCGTTGGAACTCAGTTTGCAAGAAACGAGCCGCGCGACCGTAAACTTCAAATTTCATTTGCAGTAAGCACCTAACTATCTCCATATTAGATTTCTGAAGTGTCTGTAGAAGCGGAAATGAAATTTTGAAATAGCGCGTGTCTGAATGGTACATTAAGAAGTTATTAAAAAAATTTAGTTGCCAAGTACTCTTAACGCGGGTGAGCGAAATACGCTTAGCCGCTGATTTATACGCTGCTTAATACGCTGTTTCGTATGGATACTCACGCCATCTCGTTAACTTATGCATTTGTATAATTATTCCAGATTAGATAAACATATGTAAAATTTATGATATTTTGACAAATCACTATTAAATTAGTTATAACGAGATTTTCAATGAGATGAGAAAAAATATACCTGTTTCATGATAACAGGTGAGAAAAGAAAAATATATATTTTATTTTGGATCAATTGTGGAAAACATTAAATGGATAAACATATATGTGTATGTACCGTGGAAACAAAAATATAATTTCTTTGTGATTTTGTAAATAATTAATATTAATCACAGGAGTATTATTTTATTATGTTATATAGAATATATCAGAAAAATTAAATATCAAAATTTTTTTTAACATTATAAATAATTAATTGTTTGACAATGAAAATTTTCAATTTTATACGGAGTACACCATTGAAGATAAGGGGTATGTGAAAAAAAAATGGTTTTAGTTGCCGACGGGAACTGGATTGTATATGTTCCGTCGCATGGTAGGTTGTGTCAAATTGCTGTTTTGTATGAGCAAAATCAGATATTGTAAGAATGAATGTTAGATGAAGCATTTTAAGAAACATTTCAGAATCTTTATCGATTCGGTTTTAATAATAAGATGAAGACACTGGTCAACAGAAAACAAACTTTATTATAACTTTAGATTCTTACAAGTCTAACATTGCTAAACATTTTCAAGCAATAATTTATTCAACATTAATTTGAGTAAGAAAAAATCTAAATAATTATTTTTCCAATTTTGATCAACTGTATTCATTATTCATGCAATACAACAATTGCATGCAAAAATATGCTCAGCCAGTAAAAAAATCTATTTTTTAGATAATGATTTCTCATGATTCGAGTTGGAATGTCAAGAGCTGAAAAATTGATCCTTCGAAAAATGTATATACAAAAATTTTGAATCTGGGAAAAAATTTTAGAATATATATTTGTATTAAAAAATTCTTGTTTTTGTTATTTTTATGAAATTTGATGAAAAATTCTTTTCTTTCTTAAAAGTAAATACACTTTTGAAGTAAAATTTGAAGTTTGTTTAATAACATGATAAAGGATGATAGTAATAACCGTCTTTTTACGTTTGGGAAAATCCAGTTTCAGGTTGAATAGATACATGATATGATATAGAAAATGGCGTTTCAATACAGATTTCAAATCCATTAAATGAATAAAGTTAAGATTGTTTTATGATGCAAAATCGTTGAAAAAATCGGATTACAATTTCACAGAATTACGATATGACAAAATCATTAATAATAATGAGTTTAAGTTTTCACACAATCAAATATATTTGAAATGTCACACCAGGCAATTGAAATTGTTGATGAGTGTTTAGATTTAAAATAAGTATTTTCGATATATTCTTGTATTTATTTTCTGATACGAAGAAAGATCTTTGATGTTTCCATATTACACGTTGGTATTGCATACTTTCGTATTTCTTCACATTCTTTATTATTCTCTTGAGAACTTAAAAGCCACGACCGAATTTAAATCTCAGTGGACAAAAGTTTTCGAAGTGTCCAAATATTGTTGAACGCAGATGTTTTTGTGGTTGGAGATTCATCGTCAGACGTGACAGAACCAAAAAAGAAACTTTTCGAAAATCACGTGAATTTATACACACAAAAATTGATGTATATGCTTATGTACCCGCGTGTATTTGCGCAATACTTTATTCGGTTGAGACATTCGCAAGGGATTTTCCATACAGCGAGTTTATTTTATATTCCGTTAAAATGAAAAGTAAATTTTTTAATCAGTACGACCAAAAGAATCATTATACATATACACATTAATTAACCACACATTTCAACGTATCCAACGTTAATCATTTTTATTTCAAAATTTTAAAAGAAACAGAAATAATAAATAATATTTAAACTATTTTCTTTGTACATTTATAATTTACATGTTTGTAGAACATTTAAGAAGAATAATTTGAATATAAATATTTATTAGAGTTCACACAGAATCGTCGAAAGATCGTCACAATTGGTTATACCGTATTTGACATTTAATTGTATAAATTGGAGATTAAGATTTATAAACGCTTTAATGATTTGGTTTCTTTATTTTAATTTTGACATAATTCATGATTAAGACTGATACGCTCGCTAATACTCGAACAAAAATTCTAAATATGCTGGCATGAATGCCGACATATATGCGATATATATCGAGCCATTTATTTTGCATATATGTTGCATATATGTATATAAATGGGTATACTTTTGCAGGATATATATTGCCATTTGTGCAACATATATGCATACACAAATGTTGCATTTATATCACACATATGCAAGCATGTAGAATAAATAATAAAAATGCAACTTATCTGTATCAACTTAAATGTATCCAAGCAAAAAAAAGAAGAAGTTATAACTATAATTTTACATAGAACATGTTTCTTGAACATTTGTTTCTATTTATTATATATAATTTTTGACATGCATTTTTATCAAAATCAATATGTACATTATGAAATAAAATCCATCATTTATATATATTATAATTTAGATTAAATGAAAATATAAAACTTACTAATATATTATTGTTTTATGCAGCATAATATCGTGGCGCCATTTTAAGTTCCAATCTATACAGCGAACTCAGATTTCTATATTTGTCATAATATTTTGTTATGTTTCATGTTAAGTTCAATCTAAGTCTATAAATTAATTTGTTTACACAAAATTATTACCATTATGTATTATGAATTTTCGTAAAAGATAATTACATATGTATAAAATGAAATTTAGTTTTAAGAACATATCAAATCTAAATAATAACATATCAAGCAAGCAATTTTTAAAAGGAAAAGACATCATATCCTCAACTTGTCTTAAACTTCATGCATTTTTTATAGCTATTTGAATGTCGCCTTCTCTCATAATAAGAGAAAAATTGTTATATAAAACAAACTGAAATCAAATTTTGTCACAATTTTGTGTTTCAAATGTTTGAGTTTCTGTAAAGCTTTTCCAGAAATTTGTTTCTATACCTAATTTCTACCTGTTTCAAACCTACATTTGTTATATGAATATATATGTGTAAAAATGTTCATACATGTTTTAAAAATTAATTTTTAAATTAATAATTATTGAATGATGTTTATCTTGACCGTAACAAAATTCTTAATCATGATAAAAAAATGTTGTAATCCAACAATTCATCAGTTTCAATTGAAAATTGCATATAACACATATACAATAGCGTAATCAAAATTGCCAGTCAGACAAGTCATCACAAACTCAAGCAAAAATTAACTGAAAAACATACCAAACCTCAATGAAAAAGAACAAAAAAGTCAGCAGGGAAAAAACTAGCCGTGCGTTTATCAGCAGCGGTGACTTGGAACTGGCCGCAGATTCATCGGCTGGCCTCAAAAAAAACTCGTCTAATAACACCCAACTAATATACAGCTTGCATCTCTGAAAAAAAAAAAAAATATATATATATATATATGTATTTGTATATGTATAACACGGGAATTAATCTAAAACTGAGAAAGAAAGAATGCTGGAGCAGGAAAGAGATATATAAATAAAAAAAGGGCTGGCTCAGCGTGTAAGTATATGGCTGTTTGTGGGTTCGCGCTATTATTGGGGGTCCATATACGCGTAACGCACACAGCAACGAGAATGCCCGTATAATGGGCTAACGTGAGGATAATGCTCGTGAAGGAGAGGGAGGGGTCTAAATGAGCACGATAGCGAAGCTGTTTGTCGTAGCGCGGCTGGTTCTCTGTCTGCGATCTCGAAGAAGAAATCATTAAAAAAATGCGGAAACAAAGATGAGAGGGCGTGCCTCGAGCCAAGATGGCCGTGGCAGGAGAGTCGGCTGGGAGGCCGGGGCTTTTAATTACCGCCTATGCTTTTCATCGTTCAGACTTGACTATCTTCGTGGGATTTGAATTTCGCGCGCGCGGTATTTTTGAATTTGGAGGGGGTGCAATTCATTTTGCGTATTCGATAGGCTTCGAGGGGTGGCTTTGTGCGTGCAAGCCCTTGGATGCCGCTTGTCGCGCAGACATTGAAGGGACAGGAGGGGAGAATCGTGATAATTACGTGCGCAAAAAAGGGCACCAATGAGGGGCGTACCTGGTTTCTGCATATGATTGCGGGCGCCAGCTTGCGTACAGTAAGTCGGCGTGCTTAGCTGTTCAAAAATCAACATGGCAGTGGCGACGAGATGGCGGTCTCACGGTCCCCTAAAATTTAAATATGAAAACGCACTTAATTCTGACTTCCGACTCGTGCACAATTCGTCTAAATAACGAACTAACGAGCTGAATTAAGCGCAAGCCCTCTGATTTCGTTACAGGGGCATTTGCATCCCGCGGATGGCCGCCATCTTTGATCCCAGGGTAAATGGTAATCTTGGCCGCGTGCGGGTGCCATTTTCGTAACGTCGAGGGTGGTTCGCCGATTTATCGTTTTGTCCGTTCGTTTTGCCTCAAGTGTCATATGATTATCATTGTTTGGTCTTGCCCGTTACAGTGCTTTTTCTCCCAAAATTCAATTTTGGCTCAAAATTAAACGACAAATTTGATCTTGACCCACCACAATTGCGTTATTAAGATTGTGTTTGACTTGAGATTGATTTTTTGACTTGCTCAATTAAATGCTTCAAATGAAATGCCATTTTTTTACTTTTACTAAGTATTTTTCATTCAACATTTTAACATTCGAGTTTTCGATTTACTCTCTCAAATATTTTAAACAAAACAACGTTGTTACTTCTTTGCTTCCTGAAAATTAATTTGTGTCTTTTGAATTGTAATCATTCATATGTCTATTCTGAAAGATTGTGCTATTATTGTACAAACTGAAAAATGTTTAGTACGTCTGATGTTTTCACTATTGTACTTTCATTTGAACGACTGGTTACAGGTTCATAAGTTTCAGAAAATTTATACATCATGTGACACTATAACACCATATGAAATCATATATGATTATAGATTATTCAAAGTACAAATTTATCTTGCATTTTTGACAACTGTCGCGAAATAGTTTCAGTGAATGGATGTTGCTTTGAAGTGGTAAATGTTTTGTCTGTTCTCGTGAGTGTTTACAAAATGATTACACGCATCGTGTAAAAGTTTTCAAGTCGCAAACTGTTGCTTGTGTCATACAATGTGAGCAAGTTTTTTTTCAATCCTATTCATTTTCTAAAGTAAATATTTAAAATACTTTGGCAGGAATATAGAACAGGGGAAAAAAGTGATAATAATATCTTCGGAGTTAACGATTAATTAAAGAGCTTGAACATATTTTTGAAAAATACAATGATACCACTACAACAAATCTAACTTACAATTTTATGAAACGCACACAAGATTTAGTTCTGTAGTACTTATTCCCTCCTGAGTATATACTTCCATTTACAGACTTTCTATGACCAAAGTCCTGGATAAAGTTTCACAAACAATTCTTGTAAGTTATAAAAAGCATACACACAGATGACTAATAAGAACCGGATCTTGCTGAGGTTGTTAAGTGACAATCATGGCTTGAAGTGCGATCAAATTACCCCAAAAATGCCTCGACTAATTCAACTGTAATGTATCCGTTTAATTCAAGTTGACTACAAATCCAAATATATTATCAACAACTACTCAGTAGCTAATCTGATGCTGAGTTGATTTTTATGTTCTTCTTTCTATCTTTAAGAAGTTGATAAGTACGCGGTTTTTATAACATATAAAAACCTGCTATAGTGTTTGAACTTAAATTCTGTTCAAATTGAACCTGAATCTGAGCAATCACCTTAAGACTTCATATTAAATGGAAAGATGAAAATGCGGATTGTATCAAAAAACGTTATATGAGAGGAAACAGTGCGGAAAGGAAAAAAGTTTTGTGAGCTCCTTCTTTTTTTTTTTCATTTTCATGTTAAATGCGCGCATTTGGAATTAAAATAAGATATGTCTGAGACAATCATGAGATAAAAGGGTTTAGGAATGGCGTCCGTATTAAAAACGAATAATAACTAAGGGTGGGCGTGTAAAGAGAGAACCATTAGGAAAAAAATATTTTGCGAAGGGTTCTTTTGAGTGGTACCAAGCATAAACCCTTTTAGTGTCGCAACAAAGACTCTTGAATCCATAAATGATTTACCAGTCTGTGATGATAGAGACTTTAATGACAAAATGGCGATATCGCCAAGTTGCCCGGGGGATTCTAACTTCCTCTAAAAAGTTTCGCGCTATTTACTTTTCAGTTGATTCCACCGTTTAATGCATTTCTTTTAATAACCATTTGAACAGATGAGAAACTATTTTTCTTATATTGAATGATTTGATAGGTGAATTGATAGTTGAAAATCAGGATCCGAGAAATGGTATGGATATGAAAATGACGTTGCTGTCGTGTGCGTATGGAACCAATAGAAACGATTGATAATGGAAAAACGATTAAGGGGTGGAAGTAATATTGCAAATGCGCGTATGAAGCGAGACATGTGAATCATTTGCCTAAAATGACGCGAGAGGGTGCAAAAGAATAACTCTCAGGGTGGTGTAGCCCTTGGATCGCGTCTCTTGTAGCAACCCTCGGAACCAGCTTCATCTTCATTTATTTGATTTCTTCTCGGAAAGGAAATGGCTGAACAGCCATTCGCACGAGACTTCCGGTTCACTGGGGGTAGAAATGGAGTCTTTTGCCATAATGGCCATCATGCGGAAATTGCCGTAAGCTCAAAATTGATAATAAATTCGATATTTCGCGCCAACCTTATAATCTTGTGAGATAAAATGCCACGATTTTATTTTGTTATCTCATTAAAACTGACCGTGCCAAATTGTTTTCTTTTTTTCTCTCAAGTGTTGCTATTGCAATTATAAAAGATCGCTATTAAAATTTTAATTACAATTTTTATAAACACTTTCATATTAAAATTAAAATGTTTGAATGAAATTAATTTGAATGCACAAATGGCGCGTGTCAAGAAAAAAGTGAAAACGAATCAAAGTTTGTTAAGCATACAAAAAATCACACATCAATCCATATGAATACTAACGTACATAATGGAGCATTTTTGTCGTCGCCATTTCACCACCCTTAATTTTCAGATCCAATCAAAATGACTCACACAACGTTGCCGAGCGACTCGGCTGTTTCTAAACTGGTGCCCGTTCCCCTGCTACGTGGGGGTTGCGTACAGCAGTTAGGAGTGATGTAATTACGTTTAACTTTAACGAGCTAACTCGAGATAGAAAATGGCTGTATGCTTCGTTGACTGCAAACAGTAAAGCCATTACAGTTTAATTTCTCGTACTAGTTTTGTCACATAAAAGATGAATTCAAAAAGAAATCAAAAATGAAATAAAAAAAAAAAGAAGTGTTATTGATCAAAAAGAATAAAATATATAGAATAAGCGAAATTGAGGGCTAAAATGTGCGGTCATTTTTGTAATCAAGCGTTTAATTTTGTGAATGAAAGCGCATCCATTTGTGAAATTAAACAAGTCGCTATCAGTAATTTCCTAGTCATCATGCGCGTTTGAAAGCGAAGCAATCTTGGCTTGTGAAGGACTAATGTGAAAAAGTTATTCTACGACCGCTGGCCATTGTGGGTATTTTTGGCGTCTTGAGAATCAAAAGGGCGGTTTTCCGCGACATTTCAGTCTCGTAGCTTTCCAGTCAGGAAGCGACAAGAAGGGATTCTTGAATGCTTGTCAGGGCCAGACGACGTCCATTGTCGTCCGCTAGTGGTTCGGAAAACATTGTGTGTGTGTTGTACTCTTCGATACCTTAGAAATGAAAGCCCCAGTAATATTTTCCGCTTTATATACTTTCAACGAAAAAAGATATCTCGACGATTCAGCCGAAATAATAGCGAGACAAGCAAGTAGTTTCATTGACAGAAAGACTAATATCATTGTGAACAATGTTTTCGATTGATTTGTTGAGTGGATTGGTTATATATATATAGGCTGTTGAAATGTTTTTATTAGTTGAAATGTTCGGTAAAAATTTTGATGTTCCATTCATAATTTATGAACAAATATTATGTATACTCTATAATACCCATTATTATAGAAAAAAAGTGTTTCCGAATTCTTTAGAATTTCATCAAACTCATTTCAATCGGTTTTATGGATCTCGATGCAAGGGTTCGTGTCATAAGACTAAAAATATCTTTGTATCCTCGAGTACGTATGTTTGGGAGGGATGGTGATTTTTTTCATCAAACCCCTTAGGTGGAAGCAAATTCAGACAATTGCATTGCGGAAATAATACAGAATAATTTGGTTTCATCTCTATATAAATCACCTTTAAAATTATTCTGTTTTCCTCAACGTATTTTAATAACACTCAAATTATTTTATATATCATTTATTTTTCAATTAACAATTATGTAAACCATGAATCATACTTGATGTATTTGTTTTGAAATTAAAAATTATTATTCTCTATTTTATTATTTTTTTTTAAGCATATAATTCCAACTTAGAGAAATGCTTTTTGTTAAAATATATTTCAGGCTTTACATAAGATCAAACTAGAGGAGGGGAAAAAAATTCAATTAATTGATCGTCATAATGAAATAGAACGCGAAAGATGATACTTTGGAGAGAGGATAAAAAATGTGACAGCATTTGGTGACAAACGGAGTAATATGAATCGATACTTTGGGCTTTTCATTTTTGTTGCTCAATCATGTTGCAATTTTTAATGAATACACGTTGATACTGCGTCTAATGTTGCCGCAATAATAGAATTTTTAATGACATATGGACGTGGACGTGAAATGTGCTGTTCTCAGGTTTTGTGATTGAGCTCCATATGTATAGTATAGAGGGAGATAAAAATGTCGGTTGGTCCGGTACAAAGGCTGCTGAATTTTAATAATGCATTTATGCGCATATGTTAGGCTGTCGTTATTATGTCTTGATTACATGTGAATCCTGGTTTATATTTACACATGCGCTCTAAGTTAATATAAACAGAGAGCGTGGATAATCGTGTCTAGTTGCGCCATGTAGACGCTTTTGATTGCATCCGAAACAAATCTCTCGTTGATCAACGATTTCTCGTATTATTTCGCTTTGATGTTACTCCGACGTAATCATTTACAAGTCGTTGATTTTGCGAAGAATCTATATCTGTTTTCCATTTTGCAAATTTTCATTCCATTTGTGCATGTATATGCAAATGTTGGTATAATCAGATACACAAATTGTTGCTGATGAGTGTGTATACAGTTTCATTAATATACACACGAAATATTTTGTCTGAAGTATCATATACATTTATACTTCTGTTAAACTCAATTATGTAGACTTAGGAAGCGAGTTCGTATTTTTTGTATACGATCGTAAGTTTTGCAATGTCCGTTGCAATTCCTACCTAACAGGCTTGTTCGTATACAGTAAAATAAATGACTTTTGATCAGGGACATTGCCTTATATCCGAATTATTACCAACAAATCAAAACATATTTGGAATTTTACGATAAAACCAATACACGCCTTCATGGTTGATTCAATTTTATTATTTTTTTTATCTTTGCATGTATTATCAAAGCAAGAAAAAAGTTTATACGAAGCCGACGTAAAAGAACAAGGCGTCGGCTTTCATCAGAAGCATTCTTCAACTCATTATATGCACCTTGAGAAACCATTCATTATGGTTTTACTACACTGAAAGAACTTCGGAGGGTGCTAATTCACACGCATTGTTGATATGAGATGGAGAATATTAGCCTTTTAAAAAGTCACTAACTTAAAAGTTGAACCTAATTATATTTTCCTGTCAGATTCAAGTAATAATAACAATATTTGACTATGAAGAAGACGAAAAGAAACAAAAATTCACAAATCAAACAAACAGTGACCGCTTTAATGGTTAGTTTTATCCACACCTACAATAGCGCGAAGTAGTATAAATTGCGCGATTATCAGACTACCAAAAATTATTGGTCATTTTATTTTTTGAGTTATATACAGTGAATTATAATATATTCTGTTACTGAAAACAGTTATATTTATTTTACACTTATTTTAAAACTCTGCTGGTAATATATTTCGATGTCCAAAGTATTAATTTTTCACTGAATTTTTTAAATTTTTTTAAATGAAAAAAAAAAAAAAAAAACAAGTAAAAAAAACTAGTAACTCAATTATGCCTGATGTAATTAATTTACAGTTAGTTGCTCTAATTTGGCCCTGAACTTTTATTTAAAGGGATGTTGTAGTGAAACATTCTTTATGACATTGGAAAAAAAAAATATTTGAAAAAAAGCAGTTTTTAAATCCAATCAAATTCATATATTAATTTTAGTATGAGCAATTGAATCCTTACGTCACAAAACATAAAGAATCATTCCTCCTTTCAGAAAACAAAATGAATAGATAAATTAAAACAAAAACGTTTCATATCCTGTGGTTCCTGATGTAGGAATTTTAAATTTGATCCCAGTTTCAGATTAATTTTATTTAATATTTTATATCTGACAAAATAAATAACCTCTGAATGGTCTAAAATTAGCATTGAAATTATGATGAAATTGTGAGCGGTAAAAGTAAATTGAAATGATTGATAACGGTTGAGAGTGATTATATAGTAACAGAGACTTTTAATCAAACGAGCGGGAGGTCTAAAAGCTGTATGCATAGAAAAATTCAGCACGAGCACAAAACGGTTGCACTGGTAGCGTTTCTCTATTGCAGGACTCGCAATTTTTTAACTCCCCTTTGAATTTGCCTGTGAGCGTGCGGCACGGTAACACCCTACACGCCTTCCCCTTTTTCAGTGGTCCTATCGCATTTACCTATCACTTAGCGCAAAGAGCTTTCGTAACAATCTCTGGGATGCGTGGCTGGCTCTCGCGCTGACATGAAAGGCCGCGTTAGCGCGCGCCTCACAAACACCAATATATAGTTATATCTCACGGGTTCGCCTTATACTCCGCCCGCGGGTGACAAAAAAATGCGACTCGGCACAATGCATCGGCGGGGTCGCGATTCAAATGCACTCGTCTCCGATTGGCGGCTTCCCAGGGGTGGTAGGCGTGGTCCCGTGCCTTATGATTTTATATGTATTCTCCGTTTGACGGACCTCCTTCCTGTTCTTTTTCTCCGCTCCTTGCACTTCCGCGCCTTTGCATGCAAAATAGGCCTACGCCCTCTGTTTCTTTGAGCACTGCTCCAGTCGCGCATACACACATACACTTCGCCCCTCAACGCGATGAGCTGTGTATGCATTATTAAAACAGATCACAGACGCAATGTATATATACACAAGTCGGGCAAATAAGCACAGCCGAAATGTTGTCGAGCGTGAAAAAATGAAAAATATTTTTATGTTTCATTCGTGTTTGTCACGGCATCTTTTGTATCGCTAAGATGCTCTGTATGCTGCAACGACAATGTGCAGGTATATACGGATACTCAGCATCCTAATCTTAACGATCAACTCTTTTCCTCTCTCTGATTCTTGCAATAGAAAAACTCTGTCTGCAATATACACAGTTTCAAGTGGAAAGGTTTTTAGACAAATTAAAGTTTTATTTATTTTTTTATTTTTTTTTTCCATTCACTTTCAACAGTGAAAAATATTATTTCGTTCTCATATCATTCAAGTTGAAACCCAACAGCTTTTTAATATCAATGTTTTTGGAAATAATTTTTCAATTGCATGATTCAAGCAAATGAGTTATAGTTGGGTATAGCGCGATATGATGGTTTCAATATAATTGCAGGCAATGTTAGTCATACACCATATTAGACCTGAAGTTTCTAAGGTAATTTGTCAAGTTTACATAAACCGGATATCGAATATGCCCAATGCTGCTGGTTAGTCGATATTTTCGCATCATCGTCTGTTGATAAATTATCAAACAAATGGAAATTCGTATATGAAATAATGAAATTTGTTATGTGCCAGTTATTAAATATATGCATATATATGTGGCATGCCATGGCCACATTATCTA
Organism: Trissolcus brochymenae; assembly: GCA_030523145.1. Lineage (NCBI taxonomy): Eukaryota > Metazoa > Arthropoda > Insecta > Hymenoptera > Scelionidae > Trissolcus > Trissolcus brochymenae. Next base: position 150,606 of record JAQQRF010000125.1, read on the forward strand.
GCAGTAGATAGAAAAATCAATTCAATTATTGATTGAAGCAACAGTGCTATAAACTGTTACATATAAGCAATGAGTTTTACTGAATAAACTATAAACAAGATGATGAATAATATAGTGAATAAGTTTGTTCCAAGCTATATTTTAAATAATCGGGTATAAGCATGTGTTAAATATATATATTTATGTATACATATTATAATCGAATAAACAGCAGAATCTAATCCTTATAACTAAAAATTGAAGAGGAACTCAAACAAAATTTCTCCAATCGAAGAGCCAACGTCTTGGAAAAATGCTTTTCCTGCACTTCAAGAAATACTGACGGAGAGATGAGAATTAATATAGATTGCAGAAGCGGAGAACCCTTGTTCGTTGTATTTAGCCGAATCAGCACATCAATATTCATACTTGCAAAGACTCCTCATCGCCATCGCCATAATTTTGACTAACGCAAAAACTTGTACACCAAGTTGGATAAGCCAAAGCTCTGTATTGCTTTCCACAAAATTTTTCTGAGCACCTTCTCATTGTACAAACATGCTTGTGTTGTTCGAGAGCGAAACAATTCACTCGATTTGCTCTTCAATTCATAAAATTGCTAAGCTGTCAAAAATTTATCACATAATAAATTTATCGTTCAATAAAATGTCATTTAAACAAACGTTTAATATCAATTCATTATTTGTAAAACTTTAAAAACAATTCGGTAAAATGTCAATTTGGTAGAACGTGTTAAAAATTTGTTATTCAATATTTTATTTTACAATTTCGCATCAAATCATTTATAAATATCTACAGTAATAAATTTCACGCAAAATAAACTTGGAATTATATTAGAACATGCTTCATATCGAGTCAAGTATTTTTGGCAACATTTCCGATACATTTTATTATTTGGAAAATCATAATTTTCTTAAAGTTAATGTGAAAGATCGAGCACGTGATTTTCAAGTGAAATAAAATTGAATAATCTGTCATTCAATATATATGTACAGTTTGAATATGTCGTACAAATATGTAGTTTTAATGTTAATGGTAATTTCTTTTCTCTACTATTTCTTTTTCTCGCGAGTTGGGTAAAAAAAATCGACTGTCTGTTGGGGTAACTGGCTTTCTTTTCATGTATGACACTACATGTGTCGAGGCCACTAGACAAGAAGTGCCAGATTCTCGGAGTTTGTTAGTAGAGGCCTGTTGCATCCTTGTGCTCGCCTCAGGCTACGCTGACGAATTTCAAAGCTGAAAGCCTTGAGACGTTCAAGACGAAAGATCAGATAAAATGTTAAAAAGTGTTAGTCTTATATAAATTGAATGATTCAGTTAACTAAATTACGAATAAATAAAATTAAAAACAAAAAGCATCTGCCCTTACGACCGAATTTTTCAATTCGGTTGAAACAACATCTTTTGCAAAGAATCGAAACTGATTGAAGAGAAATTGCAAAACGATTTAAAATTAGCGAATTTTTTGATCTCGTGAAGACAAAATACGAACAGCAAAAAATGGGTTTTCAGTGCTGAACGTTTCGTGACAACGGAATAACGTGTCCAATCAAGCTTGATCGACTCATCGTTGAAAAAAAAGGTAAAGAAAAAAGGTTGGAGAGCAAGCCCTCCTAATATTTATGTTTGCGGCAGGCAATCGCGGGTCCGAGGTGTCAGTTTTGCAGTAAGGCTGACGGACGATCTGCGGGAATGTATCGGATGGCGAACAATAAGATGAGGACAAAAAAAAAGATGGAAAGGAACGATTTCCATTCGTGTCAACTTTAGCACCTGGGACTCTTTTGGGCAAATATGGCCGTGAATGGGCGTGACGGATATTATCCCACGAAAAATACTTATAAGTGTGTAATTACGGGCAAAGCGTTGGCTTTGTTCACGGACAAAGGCTGCCTGGCAGTCCTTTTGTTTGCTGAATCGTTACAACTTTTGTATTGACTTGCGACGCGAAAAATCGTCCGAGGCAATGGAAGCGTCATTTAGTTAACGAGGCATGAAGCAGAGAATAAAAATGGGCAAAAAAGTCGGAACGGGGAATTAAAAATGCACGATTCGTGACTCGAGAGAGACTCCGGGATACAGATAATTTTCGTCGCTTAAGCCCGCCGGCATTACGGGTACGCGTTGTCTACGAATAGGGCTAATCGCGCGGACAAGTCCGCCGTAACTGTTGTCGCATTTTACCCTAACTGGATATATAACGAGATCACGCTGACGTGATCTCTCAGTCGCTTCAGACGTGCGCAGCCCAACATTTGACATGATAAATTAAGCCAATATCTCATTCTCCTGGCCTCTGACGTTCCTATATTATATATTGCACGATATACTTCCACTTGCTGCCGGATGCTATGAATTATACATTCTTTGCTTCTGTCATGTTCTGTTTGTGTAACGTTGCACATGTATTTTATGCATTTACTTTATATACAATTTTCATCATCTGAATCTCAAAATTATAATATATTCCACATTCATGAAAATTTATTATATAACATTTATTTAACATGTAATATGCAATTCTTTCAAATACACTGACAATTAGGACATCACAATTTTTCAATGGAAAAACAATTTCAATTTACAATATAACTGTTGGAATATATGTTTTTCATTTTAATGGCCGAATTTCTTTATAAAAAAAACTTAGCTTTATTTCTTTTGTATAAACGATTTCGTGCAAATATTTTATTTTTTATAGATTGTCGTACATATTCGAAATTATTTTTCATATTATAGAGGTGATTCTTACTTTGTTTGTTGATTTTTTTTTCATACAAAATAAGTGTTATTTTTAATTACAGATTTCGATTACCATCGCACTTCGGTACAAGTTGATAAAAAAAAAAAAAATTCAATATTTATTGAGATTTTTGAGTGATAAATAATTTATTAGTATGAATGAAATCAAACTTGATACGCAAAAGAATATATTCGTTAAAAATTCACTTAATATTCTAAATATTGTTTCACCGGTATTTTATTTTCACACACTAGAGATGAAAACGATTGCTGATAATGCAGATTTCTTGTAGTTAGATAGTAGTTAGCGAATTTTGTATTTTTGTCGTTGCATTAAAAAAAGATTATTGATTGAAATGATTTTTTGACGACAAAACGAGAAAAATTAATTATTATTGAGTTAAATAAGTTGAGACATAAAAAACTGATTAAATAATAATCACCTCGAGTCTCGCATAACGAATTGCAATTTTAAACCTCAAAGACTGTATAGAGGAAAATGTTTCTCAAAGAATATCAACAAAAGAGTCTGCGACATCATGAGACACGTTGTTTGAGGTTTTGTCGTCTTTGTAGATTGCCATAATATCTCAAATATCTCGTTCTCAAGATTCAGCTTGGGCGTCATTATAAAACTCGCGACAAGTAAGGAGACTCGATTCACGTAACTTTAATATTTAACGAGAGGCGATACCCTGCCGAAGTCTTAAAGAACAAACTCGCATTATACTTAATTTCTTTTGAAGTCCGCTTTCTTCGCCCATTAACGTTGCTCAAACTCAACGCTGTTTTAACTTTGGTAACGCGCAGTGGTTGAGTTACAAACGAATTATGATACAAATTTGATCACTGTTCGGAACTGTGGAAATTGTTCGCAATTTTTTTCTCGCGCCACGTTGAACCTTACAATGTTGCATTATAATAGTTGGGATTTTACTTTTTTCCAGAAAAAAAAAACTTTATAGGACAGTGACGAGTGCAACTTGTGCGTAAAAGTGCACTCAAGCAAAATGTCTACGTTGAAATTGATTTTCATTTGCATTTCATATGAACACTAGGAGATCGTCGTTACCTCTGCGCCACCCTGCAGGATGGCAACCCGCCACACTTTTTATATTTATGCAATGTAATGAAGTGGTCTTTTGCATCCACTTCAGTGACACGTGATTGGCGCTTTTTATCGAAATGATGACTTGGATGACATCCAAGTCAGTGAAATTCGCTGTTGATGTCATTTTCATAATATAATAATATATCTTATATTCAGACAAATCAATCAATTTGTTTTTTTTTTTTTTTTATTAGAATGAAACTTCAATTTGCAATTGATTGACAATGCAACAAACATCATTTCATTTGATATCTGTTAAAATAATTGTTTTTATTTATTATATAACTTTCTAGTATTTTGAATAGAAGGCAGCACGTATGGGAATTATCGATCACAAAGCTGGCGCCATCTCGCGACCGCAAAGGGAACTCGTTTGGTCGAAAATTCGGATAAACAATCTGACCATAAAAACAATTAAAAATAATTATCGAAAAATGTCGTCGCTCGTTTGTATGTTTCCGAATATAAAAGTGTGCGCGAAATAAAACTTTTGATTTGTTACAAAAAAAGGGATAAACTTTTACTCGTTGAAAATGTTGAACACGTAAAAATGCAATTAAAAGTATATTCATTATGGATAGAATAGATGGCGTTTAAAAATGTCAAAAATTACAGTATCATCGTCAGACGGAAAGGAGGTTCATTAAAAGCGAAATTTATTCGTTGACGATTTTTTGCCTCTTGAATAAGGAGTGACTACTGTTTTCTGATAAGATAAAAATGAAATTCGACTTTCAATGGGCTCGTAGAAATAACGATTCTATTCCGTTACATCCGGTGAGTGTGAATACAATGCTGCGATTGAGACATCCGATGTCAAAAAGTTGCGTCGAGTGAGAGAATCCGTTGGCGCCGCACGCGAAAGCACTATACATGATAATTCTGAGAGCGACCGCTGCGAGAAACTTGAACGAGTGAAAAGATTATAAGAAAGACTACCAGTTAGCAGTGATGACTGGATAAAATTTTTGAAAGCCACAAATTATCCTGTCGAGGCTTTGACAAGCCATGGGTGGTCCTCGATCTCGTGGCAAAATAAGAATCAAAAGCTGATACGTCTAGATAGAGTACAATAATAATTATCAAGTTTCTCTATCTGCTATATCAAAGAAACCTAGCTCAATCATTATCGTGTTTGGGCTTAAATGCAATTTGGAAATTTAATGTAAAAAAAAAATATATATATATATATTTTGTTTAAATTTATTTTATTAAAATTACAAAAAACTTGTTTTTGCCCAAAAATTGTTCAATTTATCGACGTCAAATCACATGATCCGGGATACATTTGTGTGCATGCAATCCACGTTTTACGAAAGAATACTTAGGATTAATCAAGGGGATCTTCGTAATTGAATTTAGCGTTCAAATGCAGTGTCTCATTCGCTTTGATAGCGGCGTAAAGAGCGTTATCAAAAAGAACCGATAAATTCGATGGGGTACGGCAATAAGAAGAAATATATACGTATGAGAGAGCGGAGGCGTATAATTAGAAAAAGCCGAGCGGATTAACAATTTTGCAAGACTCGGCGAAAACGTCGACTCTAAAGAGGATTGCGCCAAAACGCGACAAGCTCTCTCTTTCTGTGTCATCGTGGTGTGCATGTGCTCCAAGTCTGCAAACTTTATCAATATTCATAGAGAGGGTGAGCTTTTCGTTTATCAAGTTGAGCAAAATTAATTCAACGACTCGTTTCGTCGGATCCCGATTTGCGCGACAAATATTAAATTACACAATTTACAGAAACCAGTTTACAATTTCGTTTCCGTTTTCTGCACTCACAAACTTGATCTATTTATGCGCATTTAAGTCTTTCACCACCAATAATCTGCTCATCACTACGATAAACATTATTTCGCGTGAAATCCTCATTTTGCTGTTATCGTTTTTGTTTCCATCCGATTGTGCGATTATTATTTATACTGCAAAATTTGCATCATTTAATATTCGTCAAATTGTTTTCAAACTGATTTAATTTTTAAAGTCAAATCATTATCTTTAAGTACAACAATTTTAAAATTAAAATATATATCGGCATCATGGTATGATATAATATATATCAATGTATATATATGCACATAAATTGTAAAAATTGCTTATTGAAGAGGGTAAATTTGTTGATAAAACTTGAAGGTTCAATTTCACTAATTATCGATTCACCAGTAGCCATATGCATATATAAGCTGGTCAAAAGAAAACAAAAAAGAACAATCAGTCGAATCATGGTTTGTTTAAGCCAGTTTGTCCGTCACTTTCTCACGTGTGTTTTTCTACGAAATTGAACGAGTCACCTAATTTAGTTAAAACCAGCAGTACGGACTAATTTACACCTGACACATTTTTCGTCCTCTCTTCACGTCATAGTAGACGCGACTCAATTCATTATACATATATACGATTCGTCATTTCCTGCGCTTAAATTTCTGAGAATAAAATTAATTGATCGTGGCTACGAATTGACAAGAAAATCGCGGAAGCATATGGATATGAATTAACTGATTGGTAATAATTCAAATAGCGCGCAACCATTAAAAAGACATGGCTTTGTTTCGCACACACTTATATCCCACACACACACACACACACACACACACACACACACTCACACAAAAATTTATACTTTTCATTCGTAATAATTGCAGTTTTTTATCTTGTTGAACGCTGTCGGATTGGTAAAAGAAAGCTCAATTTTTTCTTAAAGTCTGCGAATCGGATTACACGAACAATCTTGAATGAAATACTAAATTAAAACTCAGTCTGAGCAGAGGTTCGAGCAGAATTGCATGATTAAGAATATACTACCACGCCATTAACCTAATCCACGCAAAGTGGACTCCAAAGTCGGGATGAATTGAAAGATTTTTTTTGTCACAATGCAAGAAAATTTACTGGCAAATGACGTAATCTGCTTTAACGAGAGCAGATTAAGCACCAGAGAAAACCTTTTAACCGAATTCACGACTTTTGGATTCAGCAATGAAAAGAAGAGAATAAGTGCGGTGATGAAAAACTGCAGTTTGTGATTGAAAGAGGAGCATTTTGGAAATGAAAACAGAATTTTGCTGAAAATTGAACATTCTTTGACGCGAATAAATTGCGATGTTGCTACCAAAAATCGCCAAATTAGTGGTATGAATTGGTCGCGTCCGCGAAAAGTCCGCGGAAAGATTGTTCGTCGTAAGGTCGAGAATCAAGAGACCGCAACGTTTAAGGGGTATGTTATAAATCGATTTGCGTTGCAGCCAATGAGGGCAGCAAGTGGCGCTCTCTGGTTGGTTCGCACACCGGCCACTCCCACATCATTGATGAAGTTGCTCAAACAAAGCCGGTTCTACAATAGCAAAACAAATGCTACTAAACTTTTGTTTCTAGTTCCTGTGATATAACAAAACTTGGCATACACATATCAAACAACAGAGACACTTTCGCGCCTAATTTTGAAAAATCTTTCAAACCAATACATTTGCAATCACTGACAATCACTTTCAACATGTATCCATGTATATGACCAACGATACACTTTGATAATTCATCTCAATTATATAATTGGTTATAAAAAAAAAAAAAAAAAAAAAGAAGTGATTGAAAAATGATTGAAATGTTGCAACATTTTGACACAAGAGATAAATAGTTGAGTAACTAGCAGCACCTTGAGTGAATTATGGTCGAATAAAGAAGGACGTAGAACAAAATGAGTGATAAAACGTGGATTTGCAGTTAGCGATAATGCCAACTGCGAATCAGTGCTAGCGGTGGCATCATTGCCGTAGGCGTGACCCCTGAGCAGGCGTCGACGTTGGCTGGAACCACCTTCCGTCTTAACTAGGGCTATGTCTGGCCGGGCATAGTTATCAAAAAATCGACCAATCCGAGATGCGAGAGGGCCACTGCCGCGTGGGCAAAATAAGCAGGCGCGTTGTGTGTGTGTGTAGTGCCGGCTCCCCCTCCAGTGTGGCGTCGCGCTCTCGGGGGTTGCCTGGAGTGGTTGCGATGAGCCACCCTAACGCGGCTCAGTCTCACGTCGCGACTACACACGCGCCTACGTGGGCCTGTCAAATCAGCAGACTGTTACGAACAGTACTCGACTAGCTCAACCCGAGTGACGTACAGTGCGATGATTTCGGTGCTGATGCCCAACATGTCACGCGTCCACGAGTTAACTCGAAAATAACACATTTTTGCATATTTGAAAACGTCGCTTGCGTTTGAGAGTGGTTCACGCGATACAACGAAGTACAGACCAACAACGAAGCAACCCTGCTAAAACCGAGAGGCTTCCGTCGGCCGTCGCGCTATATAGTTGTCTCTATCTGCCGGCCGTCGAAATAAGTGTTGTTAGAGTATATAATGATAAGCTGTCTTGTGTTCGGGTTGTTCAAGTGTTTGGGGACTAAGACAATCAGTCCCTGCGGCCTGGTAGTATAACCAGACAGACTGCTTGCTTCCGTCGGACGCCGACGGCTGACGCGCGATCCCGAAACATGACGCAGCTATATGCAGCTGTGTCTTAGATTCAAATAGGCTATGCATTAGATCTTGAGAGATTTGGTTGAAACAAATCATTCAAGATGCCGCAGCGATCGCCCTTCGCGATCCAGGAACTTTTGGGCCTCAACGGCACCGGCAATGCCAATGCCGACCGGGGCTCGCCCCAGAGCTCACCGCCAGCGGGCATCTCTGCGGTTTCCTACGCTCCTACGGCGCCGCATCATAAATTATGGGAATACATGCCGACCCTGACCAATCATCTAGGCTCGCTGGGCAACCTGGGCAACCTCACGGCCTCGAGGATGGCCTATCTCAACGCCCAGGCTGCCGTCGCTGCGGCCTTCTTGCCTCCGCACCATCCTCATCATGTGCCGCATCATCAGGTACACCAACCTGGACAGCTCCCGACCTCCCCAGGAGTACACATCTCTTCACACGCACAGCATCTAAGTGTTCTTCCTGGATCTGCTAGTTCGGCCAATCACCAAACGAGTCCGACTCAACATACACCTCCACACGGTAAGTCTTCCCTCTGCTTTTCACCCAATATAACTAACAAATCACACCATCAATCGCTCTATCATTATTTATCTCTATAAAACATCAATTCGTGTGAAGATAAATGTAAACGTGTTTGCGTTCCTCATGTCTCGACTATAATTATTATATTAACACGGTACATCACAAATTCTTACTCAATTTATCGATAATAATTGATAATAACCCCTCCCGTATAAAGGTATCAGAGTCAATTAATAGGTATATCACTCTCTGTAGTGTGAAACGAACACTTAGCTTGGTACTTATAACTATATCACTTAACAGACAGCCACTCAAGATTATGTTACAGAAAATCAATACAAGCTTATTGTTTGTACATTAGAAGAAAAGGTCCTTTGTGAAATCACTTTTTGAAAGAATGTTGGAAACGTAATCCACAGCTGGCCAGGGATCTGCAAAATCCTTATACCCTTCTAGAGTCAAAAGTTATGATACTAAAGCTCTCTCTCTCTCTTCTCTCTCTCTATCTTTTTCTTTTTATATTGAACACATTGAATAAAATTCTAGTAATGATAATTGAACTGACAGGATTTTGTCGATAACTCTTAATAGATCTAAAACTGAGGGTACAAAAACGTTGAAGCATATTGCATTATACTTCTTAGTGCTGGATAAAAAGCTTGCTTCGTTTTATTAATTGATTGCTCGGGCCTGGGCATTGAACGGTTAATTTTTTCTCGACAAATGAAATTGTCCCGCAGATAATTTTGTTAATTATTCACAACTCCGTTCGATTCTCAATACTAGCCGATAGTGGAAAGAATTGTCTTGAGAAATGAAAGTGCAGCTCATTGTTTTGCTGAAAGGTCTCGCTGACAAATATAGTTAGCGAAGTTGAATCAAGACGGCATAATGGGAAGATGAGGAAACGAGACGGGGACAACAGGGGTGGGAATTTAATATTTTTGCCACGAATAATAATAATCATAAGCATGATGAATAATTAGTGGTATAATGAGGTGAGTGTTGGGCAGACCTGCAACGTCTCACCAACGCACAATAGGCCTGAGCAAAACGAATAATTGAATCCTACCTACAACGCTGTTCTCAACTGCAATTCATGGCCACTTAAAATTGACTTCAGTTTAAATTAATTATTCGCGATTTTGCCATACAATTCAATTCTTTAAATTGACCCCAAACTCAGGTTCCTACATTATCATTTCTACTCCAATCAAACAAAAATTAAACAATAAACAATGTTTTTTTTTTTTTACTTTTTAAAAGGTAAAGCTTCTTCTATGTATTCCAAGTAAGTTCGATAATGATCAAAATCAAAGTTACAAAATAGTAATTAAATGTAAACATTATGGTTCTAGTTAATTTGCAATTAAAAGTTTGAGATTTTTTTATAACAAATCATGAGGAATTACGAGGTCAAATCAGACTTCGTCTTACGCGTTCAGCGGAATTTTGAGAACAATTTTTAGGTGTCGTATTTCGGCTGCTGGTACAAAAGAGCCTTCCCTTCTTTTCAAACGTCACTCTGGCACCTCGTCTTACCAGAATGCGTTTGTTTAACGTGCTTCATTTATTTCACCATTATTATTATTATTGTTGTTGCTGTTTGTCTTGAGGGCAGACTCGTGCAAAGAAGCTGTGTATACGACTCGTAGACATCCTGGACCGAATATAAATCTAATACCTTAGATTTAATTGAGCACATGTATATCAGAATTGATTGCAATGATTTGAATAATTTTTTAAATAAAAAATCACACATTCATATCAGTTTGAAACTATATATTATTGTTGTTGTTGTTGTACTATTATTATTATTATTGATATACTGACTGATATAATAGTTATTTATCTGTTTTTGATCAGATTTAATAGTCATTTCGATAATCATAACTAATTATACGAATATCCAACTGAAAGGCAATTTTATACATTAGTGATCGAGTTATTATATCATGCGTAATGCGAGATCTGTGCAAAGTTGATTAAATTGATCAAAATTAATCTAATTTTGGAGATGAGTTTGGAGATTAATCGAAGATTATTTTGATTAACAATAATAATAATAATAGCGACTTTGGTCTTCAAAATTATCACCATTCTAACACATACTTTGTTTATTGTAAAGTTCCATAGTACAAAACGCACATATTGAATATTTGATGACGAGGCACAGCACTTGAACACGAACAACAAACCATGCACCCTTCAGAAAATTGTCTGAAGCTGTTTTTGCAAAAACCGCCAACTCAAAAATTGATGTACCGAGTGCATTTGTGTTGACACTTGAAGTATCTCTGGCGCCCTTATTCGACCGGTTAAAGTTTGCAATCAGCTAGATTGCCTATGAGTGAACAAGATCTGGGCTCAGCCGTTTTCCCTCGCTCGTCGTTCCCTCCTTGGTTCTGACCCGAGCACAATCGCGAGTGACGGAAACAGAACCGCCCTCTTTACCTGGCGCGCAAAATTTCTCAACTAGCTACTCGACGCCGGACGCTTTTGTCCCTGCAAGGCTTATTACTTGGCCCGCGCCCTTTTGTTCAGCTAAATGGTTGTCGCGCTAAATAGATCATTAACGCGATGCGCTCTATTTTGACCACTCAGCGTCTCTGCAAAAGCGTCGTCCTTTTCAATCCGCCCGACTCTCTTTTAGTCCGCTTTTTTATCCCCCGCGAGGTTTAAACTTCAAATCGATTTTCAGCTCGAGTCATTTAGAAAAGATGGACGTTGAAATAAATACGTATGCGTATATATGTATATATGTTTATAGTATACCACAAGAGTGCGCGTCACAGTTTGAGTAACTTTTGAGCTTCGAGTGTATTATTTGTATTTGTGTGTGTAAGCGTGTGTTAACACACACTGCCGTTTCCGGAGAAAGTAGCTTTTTTCAGTTTCTCCCCAGTATTTATGAATCTCGTGAGAAAAGCCGTGAAGAACACCAATTTGACTGCAGCGCGTTCCCGCATTTGTTTTCGCGACTTTTTTCACAGACATAATAAAAAAACTTAATTGGAGTTTACTTTTCTTTTTTTTTGTCGCACACGATGCCCTGGAATGAAACATTCTCATACTGAAAATCTTGTTTAAGCCAAAATTTTGTCTGGAGATTTATTTTGGGGTCAATTTGGACCAAATTACACTAAATTTGATACAACTTATTGGAAATATCGTTGCTATAAGTTTGCAAGCATGTCTTGCATGTGAAACCAAGAATCCGCATCGGTTGCGAATCGTGCACGGAGATGCTCGCGAAATCCGATCGATACTGATTAGTACTTCAAAGTAACTCGCGCACCCTCTCCATTCAACCGACGTACAATGCGGGGGGTGCTCGAGTGAAAAAAATAATCAAACAAGAAAAAAATATAAAATCTTGAACAAATTAGCAAATTATACATTCCGATATTGCTTTGTTTGAATGAAAGTGCTTGTGAAGAACTCGCGTCGCCGCTCGAGTTTCGCTTTCACGTACTTGTACATCAGGGAGATTCTTTGTTTTTTTTTTTTGTTTTTATTTTAACTGTTTTGCCAATTTTTTCAATGTATTCTAGCAATATTATTAATAAGTATAATAATTGTGTACCTTATTTTCAGATTTAATCATATACCTAAGATTAATTTTGTTTTTCAAATTTTCGTTCATTTTAAAGACATGATGAATGCGTGAAATCGAATGTTTTAAGTTTGATTAAAATACACCATACGTTTTTAATTGAAATCTCTTCGTATAATCGTGTTTCTGAATGAATTCAAACATGAATCATAATTGAGAGCTAAGTTTCATTAATTTACGCATGAAAAAAGTTTGAAATTTAAATCAGCCTTTTTTTTGTTGAGTCTCGATATACACTGTAGAATGAGGATTTATTTGTTGACAAAAACAAAAAAATGTCTATTAGTATATTTTCGTCTATTTATCAAACGGCACCAAAACGTTGTTATCAATTGGCAGAGTTTGATGAAAATATAGCATCAGGTTTGCGGATTCCGCGACGACGATCGATGGTGTGACGTATTGTCTTCATACATTTGAGAATATGCAAATTAAATGAAATTAAACAGTTAATTAAAGCGTCTTGTACCTCAGTGGAGTTAATTGAGATTCTTGAAAGATTTGTCGCGTGGAATGTCTTAATTTAGTCCCTTAAACGTCCTAACTCGCCTTAACAACTTAGAGTAATTGGATAACACAGCCTTGAGAAAAAGGAATAGAAAAGAAATTAAATTATCACAATTGTAATTTTAACGGCGTGTCTAAGATGAAGGATTAATGATTGTTATTTGATTGAAATACAACGCAAATGTCTGCAACTTGCGAATTAGAATTGTTCGTTCAATTTGATTGAAAAAAAAATATCATTCTATGGACTAAACTATTTACAAGTTGAACCAAAAGCATTCCCACAATTTCGTTTGCTAAAAATTTGCATTCAAATGTTTGCAGTATTGCGCCAAAAATGTGCGAATTACTTCGAGTTATATACGAAGTATCAATCGACCTTTCTACTGAATACTCAACCTCGTAAATTTTCACCCTTTGACACACGCCTAATGCGACCCCGAGCTTGGAAGGGGATGGCTGCTGGCGGATCGACTGGCTTAGGTACTTACAAGCCCCCTCTGGCTTCCACGGGACGTTAATGAAATAACACGGGGATTAGTCTCGGACATTACCAGCAAACAATGTCCATTACGCCACGTAACCGAAATACAAAATGCCTTGCTGCGCACAATGAAGCGACTTGCTAGTCAACACGCTTTTGTCCCGCTTTTTTCCGCTCTTCTTTCGTATTTTGATTTTCGTCATCAAAACCGAGTGCATATGAGATATTCAAGTCATATCAGGAAACATAGCTGGTGTCACCGGACAAGTATGACAAAAAATGAGCCGAGACACGACAGTATCTTATTCTTATTCTGTGACAACAAATGTCACATTTTGACCTATAAAAACACTTAGAATAACAAAAAAATTAATGCCTTTTTGTGTGCGCATTGTGTACAACCCGCAGAGTATAAAGCAAAATGAAAAAAAAATCGAGATGACTAAATTTTAATAGAGAGAAGAATACGGGAATATATATATGTAACAAAAACAAGCAGCAAACTTAAAAAAATGTCTGAATTTGACAGAAATGTATACTCTATTGATAACTGCATAATAAGAATGAATTTCAAAATGAACGTTCCTTTTGACTTGTAAAGTTGCTGATTGAGAGAAGCACGATAGAAAAAGTAGCGAGTTGCGATGAAAAAAAGGGACAGATTTTTGAGTATAAATATATCTCAACAAGCTGAAAAAAAACGTGTGTATATTTTAATTACCGCGACATTTAAAATGAGGTAGACAAGCAGTCCGGAAGAATGGTTTTGACACGTTTTTGAATTCTTAATGCCTTGTCAAAGCGTTGAGAGCAAGAGTAGCTTAAATAAGAATTAATTAAGCTTGAATACGCGGCTGACAACTAATCAAGGAAGTATAAGTGCATTCGTGCGGGTGTGCGCATCTAAAATGAAACGCATTGAGCGTTTCATCCGCTGAAAAACCTCTTAACACTATTCGTCGCGACAATGTAATTAACGGGACCTCAGCGCGCGCATACTAATTACCCCGTCAAAGAATATTTATCAATCTTTGAAAAAGCCAGTTGAATATGCAAACGAAAGCTCTATAAATGCCGCACCATTGCTAATATCCGATAAGCGAATAAAAGTCGCGATTTCTTTTTTGTCGAGAGTGCGCGCGGTTATTATATCTGTCATCGATGCAGTCATTATACGTGCGAACGCACCTGCGTTCTTGTTATATTCAGTTATCAAAATCGGTCCAAACGATCGGCAAGATTTTACTGACAAAGTATACAATATTTATAAAAAAGGAAAACAAAAATATAGAAAGATGAATTCAAAGGTTGAAGATTGCCTTGTGAGATTTGTCACGGCAAAGGTGAAATAAAATAAAAAGAATAAAAATTCGTGTTGACTGAAGCCCCAAAGAATTTTATTTATATATTTATATTCTCACATGCGCTTAAGTACAAGTTATAAGTATACAGAGAAGGTGTGAGCGAGTGTTGTGAGCAGCTTTTCGTCGAACGTATACCGTTCGAAAGTCCCTTAAATTGGTATGGATTTCCAGTCCAACACCTCGATTGTCCTCGGTGAAGAGTGCTTCGCGAATATACGTGGCACACAAGGCAGCAATTCGCGTGCACGTACAGTCTTGCAGCGCGGCTGTGTGGCTCAAAAGAAACTCACAACTCTGCGTGCATTTATGTAGCCGCTACGGCTACAGTATGCACATGCACAATGCGCGTTAGAAGCACCACTCATACCGGGACGATTCTTGATTGCCTGTTGATGAATGCGTTTCCACCCATTTTATAAGTGGCAGCTCATTCCGCGATGTTCTCCGACTTTGAGAACGTAAAGTCAAGGCGTTTGCCAATGCCTTCGTATTTTTGAAAATCCAAAATACAATACAAACAAATTCGGCCCAGCAAATTTCTGACGAATGCTATCGCGCAATATCAAAAAAACGTTCATTGATTGTGACATTCATTTTGTTGATTGACAATCAAATCCAATTTTACACCATCATTGTATATAACGTTCTTGAAAAATTGTTTCATGATTCATGTTTTGATTTAAAGTAAACATTGCGGGGCGTTTTATTGTGCGTGATAGGTTAGACATTTCATGAATGATACCAAATGATGAAAGGATTTTTTCTTTTGACATAATTATAAGGGATAAAGATGAAAGTACAGATCAGACCGTCTTCGTCAATGAGAACCATCAAATTTTGACCTGCACTTTTTTGTGTCTGCATTCAGAAGGCCTGATAAAAAAGATCCACCATTTGACCACCCACGTTTATTTTCTTTTTAAATAATGGAAATCAGACGACGGTACTCATTTTGAGTTTCATTTTTTTATTTTTTATAGTCAATGATGGTAGTTAATTGATAGAACGAATACGATGACCGGCCGAATAAAAATATAATTAATCTGATAAAAAAAAAATTCTTTTTCATATGTAAAATGAGCGCAAAATGGAATAGGTTTTTTTTTGTTGCTATGTAAAAAAAAATAGCGGACAAGATTAAAATGTCAAGAGATGAAATTAGGCTTGCCAGATTATACCGGCATTAATAAAAGCGTCCAACAATTCGTCTATTATAACCATTCAATTTTGAAAGTAACCATTTAGAAAAATATAAGTGTTGTATCAACATCACGGCGTCTGATATATGGACATAGGAAATACGTTTCAGCTAATTTTGACATTTCAAGCATATTCCCTCGATCAATCAGCTGATGAATGTTTATTTTAGTTCCTCGACGTGTTGCCACCTTTTATACAGTTGTCTTTTTTATTAAAAATCTTCGAGGATGATTAGTTAATTGTTGTTGTTTATATTTCAACTAAAACTTAAAACAACATCAATGTTTGTTTAAAAGTTTTTTTTTTTTAAATATATTTACAAATTTTTAATTGACAGATTATTATTGTGTTGATTCATCATAGATTGAATATGAAACTCATGTTTTTATGTAGCGTGAAATATTTGTTTTGATAAATGAATTTTAACAGTCATTATATTAAATGATGCGATCGAATAAATTGATATTACAAAACTGTTTAATCGCATAGTTTGAATCTTGATTAATATCTGTAATAACAAATTGAATATGAATTGAAAAGATAAATGAATATTGAATGAATGAATGAATGAATGAATATGAATTGAATATTATTGAAAAGATAAGAATGAAATTGTATGTGTCAACTAATTTTGGTGTTCTTGACAAGTTTGTTGAGTCGAATAATAGACGGCGAAAAACGCGAAACCTCCAGTGTAGGGACAAAAAGCGCAAATGGGAAACACGCACGGTTTCACATCCGTGCATTGACTTGAGTTAAAATGACTCACGGTCGTGTAGCTTAAACGCGCGTTTTAGTGGAAAAAAGAGACGTGCGATCGGGTAGGAGGAGACGGACAAATTCCTTTGCAAAGAGTAACCGCAAATCCGAGTATAATACTAATAGGGCTATAATAGGGTCAATGGGGCTTAGCCGCTTCGCGACAATGGAATCCTGTCAAAATACTCTAGTAACACGAGACTTAGGAAGTGGATTTTCTCAATGGGCCCCGTATCTCCTTATCCCTCTCGCTCGGGTCGAATTCTTTGTCAGCTTTTTTGAAAAATACGAAACCACACGCCATTTCCCCAGATCGAGGCTTCAGTTACGTCTCGGATTGCTCCGAAATAGCAACGAAATGAAAGCGACACGCGCGATTATTGCAAGTGGAAGTTGCGCACAAAATTTGCGCAGAAATACGATGACGAGTTCGATAAATGCATGGCCGTGAATGCGATGAGCTCTTGAGGGGTAATACCGATGAGTTAATGAAAGGTTTTGACAATTTGGAGCGTGCTCTCCCCAATATTTTTTTCACACTTTTGTTCGATGATTTATTGTCAGGGGGGATCGGACGAGCGGAATTAATTCTCAAGATCAAGTTTCCTGCCACATCTTATTCCTGTTCAAAATGTAATATCCAATTTGTGTGCCATTCGAACATCATTTTGTGAAAAATCAAATTCGACGCCCTGTTGTTTCTCAGACAGACAGACAGACAGAGACAGTCAACTCTTGTTATGCACTTTGCGTGTGTATTTGTTCGCGAAAGCAGGGGTGAGTTTCTGCGATCGAGGGGAGCTTGTTAGTCTGCGACGCCGTTTACACCTAAGAGAATACATTTTCTGGGTTAATTTGTCAAACAATGCGCAAACGCAAATCCTCCCTCGTTCGTGTTATCCGAAATATTTCTTCCTCCCCCTCGACTTTCTTAGAGTTAAAATCTTCGCTCGACCATTTTTCTCCCTCGAAGTTGATCGCACTTTTACACCACTTCCACCGCGGCATGCCAAATGACTTCATCAGAAAATGGTCGGGTGTAAACGTCTTAATATACTCAAGCAAAAATACTTGGGTCTTTATTTGTGTTAGTGTTTCAGTGAATTAATTGAAGCAATGCCTCAGCAAAGTTGAGAGGTAGATATTCTAGAATTACGCGAGTCAACAATTTTTACATTTTGAACATTATGAATGTTCTAAACCCAAAAAATTTGTTTGTTTTTTTTTTATTTTTTTAAATTCATTCTTGTAAGCCCCACTTCGTTGACTATTTAAATTACATACGATATGTGAAAATTCAATTCTAAACCGCAAAAAAAATTCATAAGTGAACGGGTTAATATATGTATAAAACTGAATTTCATAGACCAGTTTATATAGTATGCTTGAACACTCGTTTGCCCTTTTTTTTACATTTTTACGAAAGACTCACGGGCACGATGTCGACTAAGCTTTTTTTAATTAATTCGTTTTTCCCATTCATTACCGGCGGTTGTTTGCCTCATATAAAAAACACGCTAGAATTATGGCGCTTTTACGAGCAACAGCGTTCGCTGAATGCAAATTGATGAATTAACGATGATAATGTTTAAACTAAGAGCTAACGGTTTGCGCAAATAAAACTGGCGCAAATATAAATTTCAAATTTGAAAGAGTGAATATATTCATGAATTATGATTAACGGCAAAAAAAAACGCACTCATAATGCTTTGGTATGTTTTCAGGTTTCTCGCCATCGAAGGGAAAATTCGTTGTGAGCTCGAATTCAGGTAAGCATTTCATATTTCAAGGTATATGTTTAGTCAAGAAAACAAAAGAGAAAATGTTTCATAACATTCATACAAGCTCCTCAGCCGGAGCGTCAGCGCTTTAGCTTTTGACTTTTCAAGTGTTTTCGAACGGAGAGCTTTTCCTAATTGTACTTGCTGATTCGATGAAACCCTCGGATTTGATCTTGTTTTTGCGTCTCATCGCACGACAAATATATTATACATGATAATCGACTCGGTCCACGTAACTTGCAGATGGCTTGATCGCAATGACGTCACTGAATGAAGGGAAAAACTCATTTGGTATTCATACACGCTGCTGCGCATGATTCCGATTTTTCCGAACCATTTAATCTCGCGCTGACAGGCCGCGAATCGATGTTCCTGCAAACTCGAGATGACAAGATGAAAATGATTACAGTTGATAATTCTTTGCCGGGGAAGGGGGAGGGGGGCAACTGATGGGCAAATAACTTAACAGATGTATACTTTAAGCACGAGTACTGTACAGCTGAATTCTCTTGTTTCAATAAAACGAAATATAACATTCAACAATGTGACGATCAAATCTTAAATAAAATGAACCGAAACTATTTTAATTTTTATTAAATCGTACATGTTTGTCAGGAAAATTGCGCCAATTGTTATAAAAATCGTGAAATGTTCATCTCGTTGTATCGTTCGTTAGTTTAGACTGATTTAATTGGATCAATTTTCAACTACCGCGATGTTTAACGAGGAGTAATTAAATTTGATATTCGTACAAGGATCTTGAGTTTCGTTTCGCCAACTATTTCAAAGTTGGATGGAAATTTAAAATGCGCATGGCACGTCCTTATTTTTCTTGTAAAGATAATCGGTAACTAGATATTTCCTTTACGAAATTCGATGTCGACTTCGTTTGTCAAAGAATGGGCTATGGTTTCCTGACCGAATTTTTCAAATTAAGCGAGATAAACTGATTTTTTCAAATTGACAGAATTCTCATCTGTTATTGCCACCTGAAAATCGCTGGGGGAAAAAAAATGAAAATAAATCCGTGCGCGTATACATCGCGAAATGATGCCACGATGCAGCTTTCAGAGGGAATTTAAAAACACCAAATTTATACATCTACATAGTCGAAGGAAACTCTCACAGTTACTCTAAGTGCAATCGGGGTTTTTATAAGCGCTGTGTGTGACGAGAAAAACAGAGAGTGTGGGTTGTGCGAAATAAAATGTATACGCAATAGTTTCGTAGTGTGCATGGGCGCGCGATACACTTTGTGAACGTAATAGTCCAATTTGTTGACAAAAGAAAATGTCAGAGGATTCTGCGGAGCTGTGTTCCTCCAGGCAGAAACTCGAAGGAAGGGAAAGTGGGAAATTGGAATTGAGAGAAACACACGCGCTGCAAATAAACGACAAGACTGCGCGTTTTCCAATCCAATCTGATGACTTCGAAGGTTCTTCAATTATTTAACAAGTCAATTATGACGAAATTTCTCTATCAACGTGCTTTTTTTCATTTATTATTATTCTTTTTCTTTCAATCTTTTAAATAAGATATGATTTCATTTTACTTTTAATTGGATCTTTTAAGTTTGTAAGTATTCCAATTCTTTTTTAATAACATTATTGAATAACTTGTTGTTGATCGTTTAAGAAACATTAAAAATGTTTTTTCATTAAAAAGCGGCAATAAATTATATAAATTAAAATATGTTTGAGTAAATTTATTTTCGTCCGTGAGGGATCGTTGTCAATTCTAATGAATATAAAATTGACCATAAAGCTTATATATTTTTGGCTCGTCGAATCGCTCGGAAAACGTGGTGAAACTCGGTGCGAAACATTGATTGAGCACGCAGCGTTTCAAAAAAGCACATTAACATTATTCCGGTGGAAAAACACGTCCGCGATTCAGACCGCGAAATAATAACGTGACGAACAATTCAACTGAACTGAACTGAATCGGATTCGTTTTGTACACAATTTGCAAGCTTCATTGAGTCACTGGATAAAATACTAAGGGATAACTTTTTGTCTTGTTTAATAAATACGTTATGTCATAATGCGTCTTCTGAGCTCACACTTCAATCAACTTTCAGTTTTTCTTTTCACTCCGTATAATTGAGGTAAAAAGATGAATGGAAGAAATTGTTACCACAATTTATGAAACATTTATCTAATGCTTCACTTATATCTTCTCTTATATTTACCTTCAGTAAATGACAATTTTAATTTATGTTGTTTTTTCTTATTTAATTTTTTTTTAATTGACAAGGAAATTTTTTATATACGCTGTTGAAATGTCAGTTTCAGATAAGAATATTATAATAATAGATTTACATTTACTGTTGAAACTTTTTTTTCTAAATATTTGGCAATGAATATATATAATATATGTATTCATTGACAAGTGTTTTTGAGGAGTGAAAGCTGACGTAACTTTTCTTGCTGATAAAGATATTAATTAAGAATTAACAAGCATAAACGCAGCGTCATTAATTAGTGGCAGGCCTCACCTACGGCAACAGTTTTCCCTGTAAAACTGGGCTTTGCTTGTCGTAAGATCGATATACATCAGGAAACGCAATTACAGATGCTGCTAACTAAAGTGCAGACCAGCTTTCTTCGCTCTAATTGCATTTTGTTTACGCCAAAATTCACGATCTAATCAGTTTTTTTTTTTTTTTTTTTTTTTTTTTCATTTAAAGAAAAGAAACAAAATAAAACAAAAAATTAACAAATTCTGGATAATGCAAGAAAAGAAAAAAAATGCCATGAATACCAGTAATCATAAAAATGCAAATTTTTGTTCAATTAATCTGTTATTATTTATAAAAAAAATGAAGGCATCTCGATTCATCTGAAGATCGATCGAAGAACAATGGACCGAATAACGCTCCCTCCAGATGAAGCTCGTTTCGTTCTTAATTAGTAAATTGCATACGTGAAAACCATGAAATTGGCGTAAAAAGGCTGATCAAGTAGTTGACATGCGTCAGATTTGCGCAACCTTTGCTTTAGTAATCGATGCTATATTGGTGAAAAAAAAAAAAAAAAAAAAAATTGCAACTTCATGACGTCACATGCCGGAGGCCATTTTGGCTCAGCTGGTCGCGACAAAAGGACCTCGATGGCAGGACGCCATATATCCTGTACAATGAACAATGCTCTCGAGCACGCACACACGCGCAAATGCTTTAACAAAATACTCCCGATGGCTCGTTATATGCACAATTTTCGAACCCTTTTGATCGTTGGAGCGCGGGGGGAGGACAAGGGGTGACGAAAAAGGGCGGGCGGCAGAAAATATTGTGACATCGAGAGGCGTGGCAGTACGGCCCCGCGAATTCAAATTTTGATAAAAAAAACGGGACCCAAATGAAAACCTGATACAAGCTTAAGACTCTTCCCTCAGCCTAGCGAAGGGTTGACGTAAAGTGAGAAATTGCCTGGAAAAAGTCGACACAGGATTGTGGATTTAGTTCTTGTGGCGCTCAACCCATTGTTGCCTTTCATCACTTGAGATTCTCATCTCAACGCGATTTCAGCGATGCACTGAATGAAATCCAAAAAGGAGGAAAAGCGACGATGAATGCGAGCACAAGGTGCAAAGGATATACCTGCATGAAAAGGCAAACGTCTGCGATCTGTCGGGCAATTTTTCTTTTCCTTGCCAATTGATTCCTTCGAGTAATCCATTTTGAGTGTTCGTGTGCAGCTTTGTATAACATTCAGCCAATTGTTCACAGCCAAAAATCGTTTTAGTTTTGATTTTCACTGTCATAAGATCGCTAACCATCACCTAATGTCACAAAATAAATTAATGTAACGACAAGAATTTAACAATCATCAAGATAAACATTTTGTTACAATTTCAAAATATATTTCAATGTTTTAATTATTTTTATAATGATTATAAGTATGATTTCTTTATAATAATTACAAAGAACCATATACTGTTACCGTTCTGTTTCTTAAATCTGTAGTTTATTAAACAATTTGTTCTCTCATTCCTGAGACATTTTCTCCACTAAAACTGATAGTAACCGCTTGACAGATTGCTTACCGAAATAGTATAAGCGTAAGAAGAACATAACCAAAGTGGTGCGATGTCGAATATAGACTGAACATGTGCAAACACCGTGTCTGGCGCCAATGAGAAGAACTCACGGTGACAGCCTTGGGAATATTAGGTTACTCTGCAAACATCACGGTCAGCACCTTACTGAAATGTGGCATATGCTTTTACACTGATTGACGACGAGAAAAAGCTACTTCGAGGACCAATAAAAACACCGGAACTCTGGAACAGTTATTATTACACGCCGCGAGGTGACTCTACAGTCAGTGCAATTTCAAGGACAGCACCAGGATATTTGAGCCAATTAGACGGATGGTCTGAATTGTTCACATACAACTGTTGTCCGCTGGTTATTTTAAATAAAGTGTAATAAGTTAAATAAGTAAATTTACGTCACTATTCTGTAAAGCAATTTAATCTCACGACACTTTTGATTGATTTAATTTTACTTTTTACCGTTTTTAAGTGATTTCGTTCATTTGACGTTAATGAAAACAAAATAAATAAAACAAATGACAGTAATAGAATATATAGAAAAACGAAAGCATAACACCCTTCAATATCAATTATTATTTTGATTTTTGTAAATGTTTCAACTGTCGCGACACGTGACCACAAAGAAGTTTTAAAGTGTGTGATAATGTAATAATTTAATTTAAGTAGTACTGTCGCGGGTAAACTGTAAAAGAGGTGCAAAAAATGCAAGTCAATTAAAAACATTTTTAATTGGCACGCTCACACTACGGTAAACACGTTCAAAATTAGTCTAGGTAAAATGTGTCCCTTAAACGTCGCCGATTTTTTGAATTCGTCGAGTCAAAAATGTTGTTTTTAAAATTCTGCAATTAATTAAATTCCGTGTGAACATCAGGACGGTTGTAACGAGTGCGACAAAGGTGGGGTACAATAATGAAAACAAAATAACAACTTTGAAAGCGATGCCACTGAATTTGCTGTTTTTGGTTCAAGTTTATACATAATTAATTCTTCCACGCGCTTTGGATGATGCATCGGGGGGTTCCGAGGGTCCTAGCTACCCTTCAGCCGACGTTTGCGCAATCGTAATAGGGAACGAGAGACAGAGTTCAAAGTCATCGCAAAACATTAATAATTGAGTATGACAAAATTAGACGGGTAGATAAAACGCAAGGGACTGTAAAATACTCTCATCGGGAGTACATATGAAATTTCTAGACTGATGAAGTCAAACATCCGGGTGTCAGGTTTTCGATCTGCCGTGCTCACTCCGCCCTGTCATAACAATTTTTTTTTTCTCTCTCAAAATATAACGCCTTCACGAAAAAAGACTTGTTTTGCTTGAACAGAAAATAAAAAGAGAGAGAGAAAAAGCGGCCAAAATTGAATCTCACTGAAGCCATATGAAATGGGAGAGCAATTTCTATCTAATTATTTGCACACCTCGTCAACACAGCTGGGCCATCACGATTTTCGTACTCTCTGTTTTTGATCATCGATAACCGACAATTTTGCTGGTCATCGTGGCAGCGTGTTGTTGCCATGTCAGAGCGATGACACGTGGAGTAATGGGGTTGCTATCAAGACAGTGCGCAAAAGCTCTTAGAGAAGAAGGGGGGAAAACAAAAATAAAAAACGTGGTGTGATAAAAGAGGGACAGGTGGAAGCCCAGCGATGCATACAACAGCACGCGGATAGGACAGTAGAGAAACGAAGAAGAGGAGTTAATGGGGACGAACTCGAGAAGTGGCTCTGGCCTGGAGCCGCGTTAGGGCCGGAGCCATTAAGCTTAATGACATAATGAAGTAAATGGCTGTGCATGCCAAGCTAGGAACTATAGCTTATAACCACCGCATCCCTGCGTAATATACCGCGTGCCACAAATTCCTGACTTATGCCTTTAAAACACTGTCCATGCCGAAAGGGGTGAAACGTGCGCCCTTTCGCTGCTCTTTGCGCGAATCATTATACGAATTTCAATTATCCAAAATTGTTTCTCAGACGAAACAACACATTTTTCGAGATTATTCTTCTACTTGCTCGTATTTAGATCTCAATATACTTTGAATTCTCTCCATAAGAGAGAGGCAGAGAGAGATTCTAATCTACCGCAGGTTAGAAATCTTAATCTCACTCGAAGTACTTATTTTACTACAAAACGTTGATATTCATGCATCTGGCCGATCGAGAGGCACAACAAGTACCTCGCCTATTGAGGTCTAAAAAAGAAGATTTCTAGTCCCACCCTAACCGCATCACTCAGACCCAATTCTTGACTTGTCGCGCTTGCTTTAGCATTCGACGGTCCAAGCACGCTGAAAAAGTGTCCACGATTGTGCCCGCCACTTAAACAAATTTGTCCTAAGAACAAAGTGTACGCACTGTGCTGAGCTGAAAAACACTGCGTTGTTTGCAGTCAATCAACACTTGGTCCATTGTTGCGAGCTGGCACCTCTAAAGCGGTTGACACCATCATATTCACACCGAGTTCTTCGAGTGTCGGATTTCGAGTTTTGCCAGCGTGCTCAGTTGAATAAGTCCTGCCACGTTTCAAAAAACGAGGTGTGAAATTGAAAAAAAGGGAGTGCATTATGGAAGCACAAGCGACGTTGCTCAACTTCCTGGAAACATCCTTTTTTTTCCTGGCAATAGTTATTTAAAAAGAGATAGAGAAGACGCTGTTCTGCAAGTGAGCTTCGTAGTTTGCCGATGAAGTGATCAGTCACATCAGGTTGGATGAAAAAAAAAAAAAAAAAAATACTTCCCAGCAGATCGTTTTTATTGCGCAAAACTTTCGTTTAGCAGTCCCAAGGGACGTCGCGCTAGATTAGGGACCCCAGCTCGTTTCGCTACACCATGTAACGTCGAGTAAAACACTTGTAATGCGCGCTCAGCGACTTGGGGTGTAAGCTGCTAATGCTACCACGATGTTTATAGGGCCGAATTAATTTGGTCAATTCGATCGTGTACCAGCTCCCTCGGTCCTCGGGGACGCTTCCTGGCCACACGTTACTCGATGGATCAAATGAAAATGTGTGAAATTGATTTTGGGGAATTGTTTTCGCGGGTTGTTTTCATTTTAATTCATCCACGAGCAAATACACTTCAACGCAATTGTCACGTCTATATGCTGTCTCCATCATTCATATTATAATGAAAATCTTTCTTTCTATTCACATACATTATCATCTGCAATTTTAAAATTGAATATATCAAGGGGATAATCATTGTTCAAATATGTTTTTGCTATTTGAATTAAAAATAAATATTTTGAAAATTTGTTATCTATTTATTGGTAGAGTTAATTTGAATGATTTCGTAATAGGTGTATGCAGCATTCATTCACAATTGCAAAAGCTTAAATTTGCGGAACATGGGACAGGTTTTTGTAACAAATTTCCAATTACGTGACACAAAGGCGCGGGTTTTAAAATATCTTGGTACTCGCTATCAGCAAAGTTTTCAAAAGATTTTCAAATTAAATTTGAGGATTAGTACTCGGGCTTAATACGGACAAGTGGCGTTAGAAGATGTCCCGCGCCTGGTGTCCTCGGGGATCTCAACCCTCGCAACACTTTCTATTTGGCCTGTGTAAACTCGCCTCTCGTCATGCAGCGTAACCTCCTCCTCCTCCTCTGGCGTGCATATGTCGCGGCCGTGTACAAAATCGATTGCAAGGTCTATTCATAGGCCGAATTTCGTTCAATCCTTTCAGACACTGTTATACGCTTTAATTTGTTTGCTCTGCTCCCGAGATTCTGTCCGCGTTGTTTAATCTAATTACGAACACGAATGCAATAGAGAGAAGTGTATTGGATTTTCAAGAGACGCTGCGAAGGTGTCGTGGCGTGATTTTTCGAAGTGCTTTTTCATTTTAATTAGTTGTTGCGATGAGTGAAGCAAAGTGTTTGGATAAAAATACCATTGATTATTATTCATATGAATACTAAATTTTCACACTTTCATAATTATTTCATTTTCATATATATATACAATTATCAAGAAAATTTTTTCATAATCATAGTTAAGTGAGTTATTAATTTGACATTTAAAATCTCTGAAAAGTAATAATAAATTGTTTCCTATTTTAGTCATGGCTGACTTAGGTAAAATTAAATCACTGATTTGCTACTTGAATGCAAAATGTAAATTAATTTTTCATTGATTTTTTGTTTCACTCATTTCTATACAATTATATCTATACAATTATATCTATATAATTATCTATATAATTTTAACGGTAACTTATAACCCAAATAACATCGAGAAATTCCTCATATGTTTAATTAATTCTCATTAGATGAAAATCCTTTTCTTGCAAGAGGAATGCGGCTAACTGGAAGCACGTTAATTATTCATTTTTCAACGAGCTTGTGACAAATAACTGCTTGCAATTAAATAATGGTAAAACAAACTTGAACTTTATTTGATTAAATAAAAATCATTGATTGAGGACAAAAAACCAACTTGAAAAATAATTATTCGGAAGAAATCGTCTGACAGCCGAGCGTGAGTCCGACGAGTACAGCAGTTCCTCTGAAGGGAAAATTTATTTTGCTCCTTTAACATACCCCCTTACGCCGTCATTCAAGATACAACTTATTCAATAACCCGAGCGTACTGCTACAACGTCTCAACAAATTTCATCCAGTTTCGTTTCTTTTTTTTTCCAATCCTATTAAGATAGACACAAATAAAGGGAAAATCGAGAAATGATTAAAAAAAAAAAAAAAAAACAGGAAAACAATTGTTCGAACTTTAATCGAACCTTAATCGTTTCTGATGTAAGTTGTATAATTACAACGAACGAGCAATAAAAAATGGAATGCGCAATCAACTCATTTTTCATTAGTAATAATCCAAATAATTGAAAGCCCGATGGATTGGATAATAAAGTTTCGTGATAAGAGAAAATGTATAGGGGGTAGTTGAAAATGAAAGGGGAAGTTTGAGGAGACCAAAGTCGAAATGCAGATGCCCCTACTTGGATTAGAACATCAATTATCCGGGAATCTCGTATGACCCGATAGAGCGAGCGTAAGCTGAAGACCTTAAAAGCTACTAAAGCAAAAGCTCTTTCTATCTTGCTCTTAAACACGTAAAACAAGCCGTGTTAGACGAAGGGGTGTTTTGAGAGCCGCCATTGGCTATTCACGCGCCTTTATTGCCGGTTGCTTGGTAACCGACCCACCACCAATACAACCCTTCGCTTTAGTACCAACCTATACCACCATCATAATATGTGACGCCACCACCCTTCGACTGGTACCCCCGGCCACCCGAGAGCCGAGTTTGAATTTGTCTGTTGTTGGTGGCTGCTTCTTCTTCTTCCTTATGTCTATCGCGAGTAAAAGCGCGCGTTCCAATACGTTTGTAGCTTTACCAATTTGTTCGAACGTGTTTTAAGGCTCACTGTCAGGGGCGCGCTGACACGGGTTTGATATCCGGGGGAGCGACTGAATCTGAGGGATAAATGAAATTAATGAAAAAATATTCTTGCTCTCTCCCCCCCCCCCATCCCTCTGTTTTTTGGCTAATGAGTTGGTTATGATTGTTAGTGCTGACAAGAAGTAGCTTTCAAGGGTCGTCATGATTTCGTCAAGATTTTACAGTATATGAAATTTGACAGGATAATTGATGATTCTTGAATCACGCCATCAGACACTTTTGAGATTTCACAAGTTTTGACTCCGTACAAATTTTTCATACAATCAAAATTGAATGCTTGATCCGAAAAGTATTTTTTTTATATGCAGAAATAAATTTCTTATGAACGAATAAACTATTTTTTTTTTTTTTGCTATGAAACAACGATTTGTCTCAATTATTAAGAATTGTCTTCATTTGTTTTGAAAGTGTATTTGTTATTTCTTACAAATGTACATATATTGAACTGATTGAAAATTTTTGTTCTCTTTCAAAGGCAGAACGAAAAGCTCTCTTGAATTACTAATTTCATTGCAATACTTTGCTGCCATTAATCCTCAACATTTACCCCGCGAAAAAGCAAGCTCTAACAGCAAGCACACAATGACGATCGACTACAAGATGGCTCGTTGGAAATAATTGATTCGCAATTGGTTCCTCGGCAAGGACAGTAATTATCGGGATCGAACCCCCGTTGACAAATATTTCCCAAGCACTGAAGCTTTTCGTTCAAATGAAATCGCATTTCGCGAGAACTTCCGTCACGCCAGTTACCACATCTATAGCCGAACTATGTTAATGTGAGACGATTGTTGTATTGATCGAGTTTCGACAACGCATTGGGGTTTTATTGATAGGTTTTTTCACCGCATCTCTTCTCGTCTTACATTTTGTTCTCTAAAGCACGTCGACTTTTCGTGCGGGCTTGGCTTCCGGCTTGGCTTTCTTTTATTCGTCAATTAATTTCTTCGTGGCTGATCGCTAATTTGAGTTAAGTCGATTATCAAAGGAATATAATGGATGAAAATTAATTAACCCGCCAGGAATAATCGATCTGACATAACCAATAGATATTTGATTAATTGATTTGCAAATTTGAATCTATTAGAATCTGTTTCGTATGCAAAATTATTTTCAAATTCTATTCATTGTATAATTAAGCGTGAAAAAGAAATAGGAGAAACGAACAAACGACATTACGAGGGGGAAAAATGGTTCGAGAAAATATTATGGCCCATGGAAGCAGGACGAAAGAAAAGAACACACGGTAAAATGAGATGTTGTATGTCAAAGAAGACAGGGAAAAAAGTGAGCCTTTCAAAAACAATACTCGTTTCGACTGGCGCCATATGCTCACTCGGTTATTTAAATTTCATTTGGAGCATCTTGACATTTTTTCGTGGTACAAACAAAAAATGTGAAAACCCTCGGAGACACGCAATATCTCTAATTAACGTGCGTAATTGCATAACTTGAACTGTCAATGCAATCATACAGTACTAAATTAGACTCGTGAATCCACGTAAACGTATGTTGATGCATAATGAATAGTGACTTTGACGTACCAAAGCGTTTTTTAAATCTTATTGAAGCGAAAAATTAAATTATACATCATTTTATCCAGAGTTCAATTTAATTCCGTCAAATATCACTTTGGTCATGATTTTATTGTTTAGAGATTTGTGTTATTAATTGAACAAGTTGTATAATATCAGTAATGTTTGTATGTTTCAGAACCCGGACTGCCTCCCATCGACAAAGAATTTAACGATCTCAGACCCAAACCTAAACCAAAAAAGAAACGTCGTCATAGGTAAGTCTCTAAACAAGATCCATTTATTAATTTGAATAAAAAAATTAATTAAATAATAATTACTTAAAAACAAATATGAATATTTTGATTCTAAAAGCTTTTGTATGAAAAATACAAAATGAAAGAATTCTCTTGAATTAAGAATCATGGAGCTTTTCGTTTCTCAGGATTTAAATCTTGCGGTTATTCCGTTACAAGCGCCATTTCGAGCATCCTTTTGAAATGTGTATTTTTTTTGTACAATTGCTACTCGCATCACGGCAAAGGGAAGTCGGAGTTTAGAAAATTGTCAAGCACATGGATACAAGTATTGCGCATTGTGTCAGTCCCTCATTTGTGCAAATTATATGAAAAAGACGCCGGTAGCGCGAAGTTGAAATGTAAGCCCTGCGCTCGCAGGAATACATAACTAATTTTTGAATAAAAGAGTGAGCATAAGAATTCCGCTCAGGCTTGTGCGACAATTTTCAACCACTAAATGAAACTACTTCGTCAAAAGAATCGCATGACACATATTGCTGTGCATCGCGCTCGCTTTTTTTACTATACTTTTTCATGCAACTATGTAAATTTAATATCATCTGCTTTAACAAAATGTATAATCCGAATTACAAATTCTAAGGAAATTTGTTGAATAATTTTTTTTTTTTTTCAATTAAATAAATTTTATATTGGTATAAACTAGTCTCTTTTTTTTCAAATCTTAAGTTCTGGGATAATTTATTTGCAAATCATATTAGTTTTCCAGCATTTTTTTTCCTCAAGTGCAAACTGTAACTTCACATCGCTATCGTATTAACATTACGCGGATAGATTTTGAAATGTGCATTTTGAAAAATAGCTCTCCAAACAATTAAAAACAAATTTCTCAAAAAGAATATTTGTCTTACTGGGATTTTACAGATTCGAGGAAAAAAGTATATGTTGCATTTATGCGGCATGTACAAACACTGACAATATAAACTAACAATTAAATATTTTATCAGCTAACATTATTATAACGTAAAAATTTACGTTACATAAAAACATACACGTTAAACTCCTGCAGTTTTATATTTGTACACATGACATCGTAGTGACCGCGAGGCTTATAAAAACATTGTACCAAGATAATACTTCGTTAATATCAAGTTAATACCAAGTTAATACAATGCTGATTTTTAAAACAATAACATTACACAAAGGTTGCTAAATTCTGTGCATCTGTAATCTGATGTCACATTTTGGTTATTTAAATTTCTACAACTTTAACGGTTGACAATAAACCGTTCAGTCAAGGATATTCTATAGGTATGGAATTACCTTCACTAAACTTTATTGTTAAACGTTCGAGCTGAATAGAAATTTAAATACACGTTACATGAAACTCATTTGCTAAAATTTTCAACCGTTGATGTATTAAGTTATTTTTCAAAGGGAATGTTTCACGATTAGTAAGTAAAATTTATTGTGATATAAAATTTGCAGATACTAATAAGTACCATTTGAATTCGAAAGAGATTGTTAATTTTTATAGATTGGTTAAATGAATGAATCCTTATTATCTTAGTTTATAAATGAGGGTTTTCAGATGTATGATTGATCGGTCATTCATTAATATTATTATATTACATTCCTTCAATAATTATATTTGTTATTGTTTAATTTTGAATGAAATGATATTCAATTATATTTATTTTTAATTTGTTTTATGATTATCAAATAATTTGAAATGTTGAACGCTGGATAATTTTATTTGTAAAATAATGATAAAAAACGGAAATCTGAAGAGGATGACTTGAGAATGGCAGATGTCCTGGTCGACCGACGTGCTCCGTCAACTTGTCACTAATTGGATGTCTCGCGTTGATTTTATTCGTTAATTCAGCGTGACTGCAATTATGTCACAGTCCACATTAACTTATCAATTTTCATATCTCAAGTCCAATTATGATTTTGTTGTAATCGGCGCTTGAATGTCACGTAATTTCGCTACATATACGAGCTACACTAATTCGTCGACCTCGTACTAATTTCGCGACTCTCCCATGCAAATTATTGTATTGCCTAATGAGACATTCGTATCATCGACTATCGCAATTAATTGACGCAACTTGTATAATTATCTTCATTTTATTTTCCAATAGTCAAACCAATTTGTATGATTGCTAATTCTATATAATATAAATCTTTTTATCAAAATTTTAGTAAAAACATGACAAATCTTATCTTATTTTTTTTTTATTTTTTTTTTTTAATATAAAGTGTTGATTTGAATTATTGACAAAAATGACAATAAAAATTTGATGAAAATGAGTGACGCGGCTTATAGAGTTAGATATTTAGGAGTAAAACTGTAATGGCATATAACTAGGTTCATGTGGTTGTTGCTCCAGGACGATCTTCACGTCACAGCAGCTGGAGGAATTGGAAGCAGCGTTTAAGGAAGCCCATTATCCTGACGTTTATGCCCGAGAAATGCTCAGCATGAGGACCGACCTTCCCGAAGATAGGATACAGGTAATTTGATACACCCATGCTTTCATACGTTTTCCTAGTAAACATATTTTCGTGTTCTTACACATACAAGGTTTTTTAGAAATAGATTTCTTGAATCCATTTGTGTTCATTGTAAAAAATCATTTCAAGCAATATCAAAGTTGTTATTAATTTGTTGAAATCAAGAGTAGATCAAATATGAATTTGATTAAATGAAATTCAAATCTGAAAAAACAATAGAACAGATTCAATTAAATGAAGTTATGTAAAATCAGATCAACGTAATTTGTAGACATGGTCAGACCTGAATAATATATTGAGCCTAATAACAATGCTCTTGAATATAGTTAAAACGTTTCAAAATATATGTTGCGACTAAAGAGGAAATGTAACATGTCATTGTCATTGTAAATTCGAGGAATTCTGCTATGAAGCTTATTGGCACAAAGTTACCACAAAGCCATTTAATTGTACTTCCCTAAATTTCCTGAATTTCAGGGAATATTAGTGAATGCTTCCTCAAAGTACAACTATATATAGTGCAATGTACACTCGGAGAAAACCAAAGCAGTGCTTAATTTTATGGCATTATAGTATGTCTAATAAGATTATCTAGTTATCAGTGCTTCAATTACAACAGTTGTTGAAATTCATTTAATTCAGAATATTTCATTAAAGTAGTCATTTCTTTGATTTGTATAAAAAGAATACTTCCTAAAGACGACACTGACTTTAATATTATTAACATCGCGAGTAGGTTTACAAACTTAATTTTTTTTTTTTCAATCTCAATAAGTGTAGTTTAAATATATTTAAATAATACCTTGTCTTTCATAATTTTGATAATTATTGCAATAGCGAGAGGTACGCAAAATGAAAGTCAAGTAATAATTTATAATGATAACAAAGAATATCGGCAAATCAATAAAATAGTACAAAGAGATGAGTTTTAAAATAATATCATTTGAATAGCTGATTTGGACTAAAAAAGGGAATGAAAGTCTATATATAAGAAAACCGAATCAATAGCCTGCAGACTCTGTTTTGAAAAACGAAATCGCCAATTGGTTACTGAGGATTAACCCTCAGGGTTGAAATCGTCTCTCAAAGTGAAAACAGGCACGTTGTGAGATACATCGGACAGCGATGGATTGTTTTGTGAGGTACAAGAGAGAGAGAGAGAGAGGGAGGGAGGAAGGGAGGGAGAGTGACAACGAGGTAAGTGGCAGCTTCGTAGGTAAACGCAGCGGTTGGAAAGCGGAGTAATTATATTTTTGATATAATCGGGCAGAGCCGCGGCAGGGTTTTCCCGCCGGAGGGCTCGTTCGGTTGGGGTGCGCACGGCAGCTATTACGCCACGATCTGACGCGTATACGTACCTACCAGCGGCCATTGCAGGGTGGGTGCGGTTCCGTGAGCCAATCAGCGCGACGGGCCGCGACCCGCCGGCCAATCACGCTACGCCGCCGATCCCGTCTTTTGTTTCTAAGTTTCCCGTGAAAGGGGACACAATATAACGAGCCCGGGGGTGCTGCACGCTAAGGCGCGGTAATCGTTAACGGGATATTTTTGTACGCAATTCAACCAGCGCTCCTTTCTCATTCGCTCCTTCCACCTACACCCGATCTGAATTTGTGTGTCGCTACCTCTAGCGTTCTAGCTACAACCAAACCTTCATTTTTATCTCCTAGACAACGCTCTTTATTGTATCCATCTCATTCATCTAGTTCATTTTTTATCTTCTCTATTGTTTCGTTTGCCTTGACGGGTTTTGCAGTACGTTTGTTATATATACGAAGAAGGCTTGGCTGAGAATAGCACTGACACTAATGGGCGGTGGGGTAATGAGAGTTGTTAGACTTTTGCGGATTAGAAGAGGGTTCGCTGGCGTACAGAATTTTAATGTGCGGTCTTTTTTTTTCTCCTTCATAATAATGAAGCCAATCACAGGATAATGCCGCGGCTGGAAAAAAAATGTGTCTTGGCGGGTTATTCAGCGGGTTTCGGGTATTTGTTTCCAATAATGTGAAAACAAATTGATGAGCTCGTTTAGACTTTCAAGCGCCAACATGTACTGGACTGCAGATAGTTATTTATCACGTAGAATTGGGGTTATTGATAGAGTTATCCGTTATTGCAGGTCATTTATTTGAATTCGAACAAATCACATTGTTTTTTTTTTTTTTTTTTTTTTTTTTTTTTTTTTTTTTTTTTTTTTTTTTTTTTTTTTTTTTTTTTTTTTTTTTTTTTTTTTTTTTTTTTTTTTATTTTTCTTTCAAACATTTATACTTTGCAAGTGACTTATAGGCTATAGTTAAAAAAAAGTATGATCCAATTTTTATAAATCTTTTGTGATAAATAATACTGCATAGAGTGATGTGAATTCGAACACCAAACTTAATGGGTAAAATATTTTGTACATGCAAACATACCAACAAAGCGAGTTTCAGTTCAAAAGTTGACACGTGTAAACGAGTTTGTAAAAAAAAAAAAAAAGAATAAAAAATAAAATAAAATACGCGCGAGCAGCTCATCGTAGACAAAAGAAATCCTGTCGGGTCTCCCGCAGCGAGCTTAATCGAAATGTCTTCGGCAGAATTGCGGCGTGTCGGGGCGCAGTCTTGCACGCGGTCAATGTAACTTCCGGAGATATCTGAGCGCACCCTCGGATATCGGGCAAAGTGGATCTAACGAGTGAGCGATAATTCCATCTCGTCAGGCTGAGAGATCTCGTTATCCTGATCCGCTACGTTGACGCGAGGCTGATTCTTGTGACGAATTTGCGGACAAACGGACTTAATTTCGATGGCTGCGTGCGGCAGGAGGAGGGGCTCGTGCGCCAACCAGTCATATATGAATACCGCGTGGGGATGATTTCCACGACTTCTTGCAAGGGTGTGAACATTATACCTCATCGCTGCTGCGTGTCGCGGCACACGCTCTCTTACTTTCAGGATCAATAATTGAGCGCGGAGAAGCTCGAGGATGCCACACCAGAATGTCCGCGAATCTCAGCTAGTTTTTTTTGTTCCTCTTCTTATGTTTTAGAGATTGCAAAGAAAAAAAAAAGAAACATTAAAAGACCGCTGTAAATGAGTGATATTTTCTTTTCCCATTTATATAGTTGAGAAATCTATAATATTAATAGAATCATTGTTCTGAAATAAAAGAAAAAAAAATTAATGCATCAGACTCTTTCAATATCATGACTTAAAGAGAAGTAAATTCTTGAACAAATGAATTGTTGTACGCACTGAAAAACTATAATGAAACTATATGAAATTGAAAAGTCATTGATCCTTTTGAATTAAAATCACGAGGCATCAATCAAGTTAAAAAATCGACTTGGAAATAATCAATGGCGTATCACTTTAACAACGTCCGTTCGGGCTCACGAACAATAGCTTTTTAGTATATCAGGGCCCCACGCATCATTTTCAGCTAATTCATCGTGGCATTTTAACCAAGGTTTAGTATAGTATAGGTTCGTCGCGTCTAATCACCCTTCGTCTTGTATTACCTCAACGA
Organism: Trissolcus brochymenae; assembly: GCA_030523145.1. Taxonomy (NCBI): domain Eukaryota; kingdom Metazoa; phylum Arthropoda; class Insecta; order Hymenoptera; family Scelionidae; genus Trissolcus; species Trissolcus brochymenae. Next base: position 186,468 of record JAQQRF010000125.1, read on the forward strand.
AAAGTCGATAGTCAGCGCTCGTCTACGCCAAGTACCCTATTAGCGAGGAATTTCAACGGAGGACACAATGATCGGTGCGTTGGCCGAGGCAAGGGATTGCTTGGTTGACGAAAAAACTGACTTCAAGTAGCGGAGAACGCTTTGCGAGCCACAAGTCATTCGTCTTGCACTCGAGACCTTGAGTTTTCAGTCCGCAGAGGCGAGATTTCTTTCAAGGAAGTCGCCTTCTTCTCCGCACAGCCCTCCAACAACAAGGCCCATTGTCAGCTTGAAATTCACGCAGGCGCCATCAAGGATTCGTCAAAATAGCCTGTCAGGTAGTCGCCTAAACGAGGCGCTCGTTTTCATTGATTGACATTGGATAATTGATTAAGAAACTTGTGCTTCAGGGGAGCCCAAATTAGTCCTCATCTTTGACGCTTATTATCCTGACAAATTTCTAAATGATAAAATTGTCAACGCCATGTAATCCGACGATTAATTTGAATTTGCTTTGTATATTTCAAATTTTGTGCACTGACAATTTCTTGAGCAGTCGATGCACATTTGGATCACTTTTGGAACAAAAATACTAATCACTTAACTGTTATTACTACCAAATTCAATGTTAGAAATAATGAAGAAGCAAAATTATATTGTACTGAAGCTGAAATGCTCATTTTTGTGCCTTCATCTGAGACAACAAAAGCCGAATTATGCAAGACCATTAATCTAAAGGCATCAGAAAACTAAAAGCCAACGTGAAGCTCGACTTTACTTAGTCGTTATATTTAAGTAATAATTTGAAAACTGCAGGGCTCTTCATTCAGAGCTCGAGTATTTGAACGTTGTCAGTTTTATACGCTATAGTCGTATGCCAGGCAAATGGTTTTTGTATCGTGCAGTTTTAGCACTTGACTGCTTGTATTATTTGTCGAGTTTCCGGTACCGGTTTCGCAAGTGTGTCTTTTCGCAACACCGTAAGTTTCACGATAACGGCTATTGGGAGCATGGAATTCAGCCGGTACACCAAATGGATTTGAGGGCGGGAATATATCTCGCTCGTTGCTTGGCTAAAGTAGGAAACAAAAGAGAGGGGCATAATCTTGGAAGAAATTACGATGTAACGAGGATCCAAGTCACGTTCGCGTGGTCCTTGCCTGAGCAGAAGGGTAATGGCGCGTAAACGGCTCAAATGACCCGCGAATTTTCCGACTACCAACCGCCATGTTTATGTTTAGTAGACTATCTTGCTTGTAAGTCTTTCAAAATTATTCTACAAATTATTATACGTCGCCAAATTTATGCTAATTCGAGGGTAAATTTGCCAACGAGATTGAAAATTGGCAAATTTTCAAGATAAAATTTGAATTCATCGCAATGAAAATTTTGTCTCGGTAAACGACCAATTTGATTAATTTTTCTTTCGTTCAATTCATGAAATTCAGAAGCTCATAATTTTGTAAAAAGTAAATTAAAAATTTACATCACGGCACAAAGTTATTTCTCAGTTATCTTTTTTTTTTTTTTTTTTTTTTTTTTTTTTTTTTTTTTTTTTTTTTTTTTTTTTTTTTTTTTTTTTTTTTTTTTTTTTTTTTTTTTTTTTTTTGATACAATTAACATAGTTAATGAACAAACACGTGCGCATTTGTCGAATTTACACTGCGGATGTCATGTTGCCACTACTTGTGTATCAAGACGTTGAGTAATTTTGCATTATGAATCTGTCAAACGAAAAGCCGCTTTAATTATGATTAAATGAATTGCAGCATGTTCCTCAGTGCGCGCGCAATTCTCGTATTTGAAATGCATTAAAAACAAGAGCACCAAGTTGAGTTTTACCATTACTTTATAAAACTTTTGCACTTATAAAATGGCAGAGTTTTTCAAGAGATCTAAAATGCGATTCATAAAACAGCAATTTTCTCAAATCAATTATATTATTATTATTCATTCAAAAAGTACACACGAGTTAATTAGTTCAATCTTGTAATGATATAAATTTGATTCATGCATTCAATTTTGCAACTGCAGATTATAAAATTAAACTTAAATACAGAGTTTTTATATCAGAGATATAAACACGAGATATATACAAGTATAACGGATCAAAAACTTTTAAACTTGTTTAAATTGGAAAACAAAAATAAACCTCTGAATGTGAGGACTGAAGAAAATAAAATTCGAAATGGCAAAACGATCAAAATAACATATCGTATATCAAGCTGCACACACGAAGCTGGTCCTATTCTTTGATTCGCATAATATGAAAAATAAGCCGCCTAATACTGGATCGCCGATCACAGTTGTCAACTGCGAAATGAAGCACGATTTCGCTTTCGCTTGACGGATATCAGCGTCAATTTCGGCACTAAACTCAGTGGTGCTCTGATATTGATTTTGTCTTTTGGATGCTTCTCCTACAGTACCAGCGATAGAGGGTTTCAGAAAGTCGCACTGTGTGTGTGTGTGTGTGTGTATATCGCTGAGCGGCTTGTTCGTGAAACAGTTTTCAACTTGTGTGCGTTAACGATTGTGTGTAAGTTTTGTACTTTCATCTGTGTGGGTTGCCGATTAAGGGAGGTGGTACAAAGGTACGGCGCATTAAATACTCGAGAATCTCTGTCCTCTGTTGAGCAACGTGATCTATGGTTATACTTACATACATACATACAATGTACAAAACGCACACAAGCAACATTTTGCCAACTGCTATGTTTAAATAAATAAGTCCAGTTTTATCATAACATACAAACAGCCACGATAAATATTTGCAATTTTTTCCACTTGTTTTCATTCCTTCGTTTTTCACTCATTCCATCTTGTTATAATAAAAAAGATTGCAACAAAAGTACAAACTGTTTTTGCCCTTTCAAACTATATTCTCTTATGATGAAATTGAATGAAATAAGAATGCAAATTTGAAAGAAATAAGTTTGTAATCAAATTGTTTTGGCGAAAACAATAGCTAAATAACAGTCTATATAGACCCACTTCGAAGTTTTGATTAAACCCCTTTTGAGCAATAGTCTGAGCACGCATCTGCAAAAATTAAACTCATCATCCGTGGCGCTAAAGTATTATAAAAGTATATCTGAAGCAGGCATTCGTATAGAGCGCGGCGCAGTAAATAAAGCCGCAAAAGTGAATCACTGATTTCAGGCGCCATTAAGCCGCGGATTAAATTAAAATCGAATTAACGTCTCAACGGCGAGTGATTCAGCGGGTAACCATCCAAGGAACGGTCGTGCTGTCCTTTTGTCCGGATCGTCCGTATCGTCCCCAACGTACCTACCCGAATAATAGGGCTCTCATGAATTTTCTATCGCACATTCGGACGATTAAAATGACGTTCCCCGATGTCGCTCTTGGGGTGATGCGCTTTTGACTTTCGCTCCTCTACGATTGTATATTTATATCCCCATCAATTATTTACATCAAATATTTTATCTCTCCTATTCACTTTCATATTTAATCAAACAATTTTCATTCATTTCAACCAATAAATAATACATCAATTTTATTTCGTCTATTATTATAATCGTTTTTATGAAAATCGAACAATTACCTATTTTATTGTTACATCAATGTGGTTTGTTGAGAAAAAAAAAAAAAAGATTCAAACCCTCTATGGTGACTCGGGTTTCGAACGCGTTAATAAACCGACTAGCAGATTATATGCCATCCCTTTTCCGGAGCTCGGCTATTATAACCTATTAAGGATTAAGGGGTAGACTAATCGAAAACGTCTTCGGGGTGAAATTAGTGTTTCGTGCGTCTCTTAACGGTGTGGAATCCGTTAGGTTATTTAATTGGTTATCCCAATGGGGGGTCGAGTGCGGGTGTCCGTCAGTGCTTCATTCACTCTGGACGACGAATTTATACGATTGATGTCTCCACGAAATAAGATTCATAATTAATTATTTATTTATGTCAGTCTCTTGACTATATTATACTTCGATAATATATATTTATATAATAATGGATATTTGTTGTTTTTGGACAACTCATTGAGTACGAACAAAAAAAAAAAATAAACGGAAATTCATTAGAGTATTAAAATGTGACCCCGTAGATGGTTTATTTGAGAATAAATTGGTATTGTGTTTCATGCAGAATAAGTTAGTGGAATGATTCAATTAAATAATTCGGATCTTGTTTTTTTTCTCATTCAGTCGATTAGTATGAAATCCATCTCAAGTTATACTCGGTCTGTTCTGATGAGTATCAAAAGGGAAGAGCTTTGAGCGCGGAAAGAAATTTCGAGAATTTCGGGGGACCAAAAAGTGCACGATTTGGTCTAACAAGCAAACAAAGCGATGAATTCCGGCTGGGCGCGCCTCACCCCGAAAATTGACCGATAATATATATCGAAACAGCGTGGTCGCGCGGTAACGGGTGGCAAATAAATAAGGGTGCTCGAGAGCGAGCAATTTGGGCGTTGCACGAATTGTCAACGAGACCGCTTATAAATTCTAATAATAAAGCTGCTGTGCCAAAGGTTGAACACAGGGCGGAGGCGCCGATGGAAAAACAAAATGAAGCGAGACGGGGGATTTGCGACAACGAGATTTCGCCACGCATAAATCTCGTTTAACCGAATTACAGAGAAACATGGACCGAGAGCGCGCCACGCCCATCCGCAGAGCTCGATGAAACATCATCGAATTATGCCCGCGTGTGTGCACCGCGCTGTAATTTATATATATTTATATATATATATATATTTATACACACACATATGTATGTATACATCGTTCGCGTACAGAAAAACTCCCCGGGGGAAAACATCGAGTTTTTCGCTTCGATTAATCGAACGATTACTCATGCCTTTGATTTTCAAATAATCATGCCGCGCGCGCGGTCCTACCGGCTTTTTTTGCAATGCCCGCCGCTTTTTGGATTAAAAACTTTGAACGGTGGAGTTTAATTGGACTGTTTTGTGGTTTATATATAGCGTTGGTACGCCGGCTTGATTAGTGCACCAATTTAACACTTATAACTCGCAGCCATTTTTATAAATATAATCTTCTCCAGTAAGCTTTATCATCAATATAACCAATTATGCATCCATTATTTTAGAATTTTGTTTTATTTTTTGTTTGTTTGTTTGTTTTTTTTTTTTTTTCATAGAAACAAAATTGTAAATTTGTATTTTCAGTTGATAAAAACCAGAATATATAATAAATAATTAAATACATATACGTATGTATGATGTAACACATATAATGTCCAATTATAAAATAATGATTGTGCCATTAATCGCACCAGTGTATGTTCGTCGTGCGAATTCTCGGTTCGGCAAGTGTATAATATATTATATTACCGTATCACGTATCGTTAGCACCGTAAACTTTGTTACGAGACGTGGATCCCTCGTAGCAAGTGTCCCTCGTAATGATGTACTGACGCGTGGCCCGTCGCAGCAGGGAATCCTCGGATTCTCGGCGGCTCGGCTCGTCTATTTCAGCCTAGACGCACATTTCGCGCGTTATTATTGCGGTAAATAAGTCGTGCATGTCCAAGGGAAATATGACGCGGCTGGTTCGCACACTCGTCACTTATTTATTCGCTGGGATTAATTGGTTACGAGCATCTTTGCTGGGAAACCAATCAAACTACTCTTTTCCCACATTACGATTGCTGCTGCTGTATCGTTAATACTTAATCATGAGAACCGATGACGGCTTCTTGATTTGAACGAGTGCCCCTAAATAGCACGTTGGATTAGTTGTTTTGTGGGTTGTTGTAATACAATGCAATTTGTATAGCCAGTAAAAAATTTTGGTTGTAAAATGTAGTTTATTGCATCGGGTGATGGTATTAATTAAGAACAAGACACCTATATATATTGTTGTTTTTATGCTCATTATGTTTGTGCCTTAGCAATTAGGCATTATATAACGTACCTCTCAAAAGTTTGAAATCAAAAACCTTGAAGCACTCTTTAGCTTTGGTTTCTGCAATATAATACTACTATTTAATGCTGAGTGAATATATTGGTTGATTAAAGAAATAATCAACGATGTAATATTCGAAAAATTCGATATCAAATTAATTCATTCTCTTTTAGGCCTGAATTCTTTCAAGACAAAATTTGCTAAAAATATATTACATGCTCATTTGTTTTATAACGTGATTTTTTTTTTTTTTTTTCCAAGAAAGAAATTGAAGATAAATTCAATTTTCAATCGATCTCGACATTTCCTTCAAAATGAGATCAAAACTCACGAATGGAAATAAGCCATTAGAAGTAGCGAGATATGATTATGGTATTGGTTGGATCGCGACATTTGCGAGGGTTTATCTGCGTCGATTGGATTGGTTTTTTGTCGCGGCTGATTTCGCAGATATGCCCCTTGGCCGCTTCCTTCGCTTATCCCTCTGTCGACACTCTCTTTATTTCCGTTCGTCGTATACTCATCCTCTTTTGTTTTGGCCCAATAGTCGGTTCCCAGTCTGATCGATGATACGCCAACAGGATACTGCGCATGGCTGGCTAAATACAAACTCGATCCTTATTATACGGGGTGTGCCAATAAAGTGTTGTCCAACGAAAGAGGAAACGCGAAAAGAGCCAAAGGAACAGTAGCCCGAGAGTTCTTCTACGGCCACATTCTATATCCCAGCCGCATTGCAGAGTTTGCTTTTAGACGATGCTGATTCCGCCATATCCGCGGACCGAATTTCCGTTAGGGAATCCGTAGAAAATACATCTTATCTTCAACTGAGAATTTTTTCCCCCTATATCCCCCTTTCTTTTTATTTTCCACGTCTTTCACTCAACTTTCGTATAGAATTTTGTATGACTGACCGGATGGGCATTGACAAAAGTTTATACTTTTTTCATGTCTTGTAAATCTTGTTGAAACATTTTCATCTAAAAAATAATGATTTGAATGAAAGTTTTTCTTTTTGAACAATTGAATTCAATTTTTAAGATTATATCAAATTGCGATACACTTGAAATAGAAAAAATTGAAAAAAGTGTTAGTTTGTTCATTCATTCTGTAAGGTCTATCAGGGTGCAATTTACCAATTAATTTCTTATGTGAAAGTGATGTGTATATGTATATATACATATATATTTATATTTATCGTCAAGGACCAATTACCTATCCTTACAATTATTCCATTGAAGTCAATTATCAGACGCATTATAGAGATTTCAGAAACAGTGTTGTAACAATCTGCATAAAAAGTTGTGAGCCGGTCGGATGAGGGGTAATTTGAGGGTGGCGGGGAAAATTGACAGGGCAACGTGCGTTTCTATTCATTCGAATTACGTAACGATTCTGCTGGTGACTTTAGCATTGTTGCTACAAATTGGTGCACGCCCTGCCCTCAAGCGCACCCCTACTCCACGCAAAATGATGCGTGCCTAGCATTTAAATAACATTCAGTAATAGTCACGTACCGGTGTGTATCACCGGTGACAAAAAAAAAGAGTCTTTTACGGTCCGTCGACGCGGTAAAAGCCGATATCAAAATATAATTACTCGATTTGCGACTACAGAGTTGCCATCATTTTATCTCAAATATATTATTGCTATTGTTCATCACCTGTTAGCTCAATTTTCACTTGTTTTTATGTTTTGCAAAATCAACGTATCTGCCGAAACAATAATTTGACTTTTTTTTGTGTAACTCACACATGGCGTATCATTAGTTCGTTTGTGATCAACCTCAATGAATTGAGGTTGATCTTTGCACATTGAAATTAGAGTAGCTCAATTTTAGAATTAATTAGTTGATGATTAATTAATTTGTGCGTAACACATTAGTTCATGCGAGCCTTAACAACATCTGGGTCATTAAAATGGATACTTTGCTGCTGACTACAATGCGGCACGTGCTGCTCACTGGGTGGCTAACAAGTATTTTAATAAAGTTTTGAACTACGACCAGCCGAACAGATTCTGTGGTCTATATAGCACGTATAGATAAGCACAATTGTTGTTTTTTTTTTATATTTTACTTTGTTGTACTCCATACGTCTGAACGCAGAATTCTATTAAGAATACTTAGATTCATTGAATTATGTTTAAAGCGAACAAAATGTGTAATTAATAATTTATTGATGGCAAATTTTGTAAACAATATTCTGAAACTCATATCATTGAGTTATTACTTTGATAATGTTTCAGGTCTGGTTTCAAAACAGGCGAGCGAAATGGCGCAAAACGGAAAAATGTTGGGGCAGGAGTACAATAATGGCGGAGTACGGCTTATACGGAGCAATGGTGCGACATTCGTTACCACTTCCGGAAACAATTTTGAAAAGTGCCAAGGAAAACGAATCCGTAGCGCCGTGGCTTCTCGGTAAATGGATTTTTTTAAAATCCGTCTTTTGTAAAGTAGTTGCACATCACTGACAAAAATATTTCATCAAAAATAATGTGTAATCATTGTCTGCAAAATTGTTAAATGAATGAGTATAATAAAATAATGACATTCGAGTTCCTTTTTAGGGGAAAAAAACATTGAAAGTATAATGATTTTGGAATAATTAGTTGATTGAAATAAATATTGTTGTCAGTGCAAAATCAATGACGGGACAGAAAAACAAAATGATTACTGCAAAATAGATGTCCATGTTTGAATCATCACATAACTACTTTTGACACGTACCGTAGAAATATTGCAAACATGTTTGTCAAAAGAGATTATGGATGGAAAAATTTAAAACCAAGACAACAAATTTGCAGTAAATTATTAACTGATTTTGGTTTCATTTTGTTTAAAATCCCGCGAAACATTGTTGCTCCCCGATTGATTGGGTAAGAGTTAATAAAAATTATTTTTGAGTTGTAACTGCTGAAACAATGCCGAAATGATTTTTTCTGTCCGTCTCTATCAGCGCAATCCTCTAAGACAAGCGGCTTTAGTCAAGAATTTGAAAATAATCAACGCAATCTGATTGACTGTGGCCCCGCAGGGATGCACCGAAAGTCAATCGAGGCTGCGGAGCATCTCAAATCCGATGATAACGGGAACGAACGTGCCGGAAGTGGAGGTAGCCCTAACAACAACAACAACAACAACAACAATAACCATCAAGGCGGTCCTGCGAGTTCGGAAAGTGGCCAGGAAAGCCAAGATGGCATCAATCCTACTTCCTCGTCAGGTAAACATCATTATACAATTATCAACATTATGTTTTTCTTTATTTTACAAAAAAAAAAATTCTTAATTAATTAATTAATTATATATTATAACAATGTTGATAAACACTGTGCAACAATTTCAATTTGTATTTAATATTTTTTAGTTTTATCAATGTTATTTAACAAGTGAGAATGCGAAAACACAACAAATGGACATTTCAGGTTCATCAGCGAATTGATTGAAAAACAAATTAACGTTACTTAACAAAGTGATCGATTAAATAAAAACCTTTTTCTACCGTATTACTCAATTACGGGTAAATCACTACTTATTTGTTCAGCGCACAGTTGCAGTCAAAACGAAAGAAATAATTTGAAATAGTCGTGCGATTGAGCTCTAATAAAACTCGCTGATAAACATTGATAAAAACGAATCGTCCGAAAAACGAGATCGGATTAAAAAAGAGGGCTAAATTACGCAAACGGCAACAAAAAAAAACGAGGTGGATTTAGTTTCGTGCAGTTGAACAAGTAAACCGTACAAATTGTTAATAAACCCGACTCTGCTTTATTCCGCCATTAAAAGCCTGATATTATATTATCAATATTTGTTTTGTATAACCAAATTTATCTTGTTACGAGTATATACTTTTTGTTGCAAACATAATTATAACTGATTTAAATTCATGCAACAACATTTATATTGAAAAAAAAAAATGACGAAATAATTCATATACCAAAGTCGTACATTGTTCTCGTTATTTGAAACGGTAATTGCCAAAGCTGGCTAAATAATATAAACGAGCATAATATAAACAAAACGATGCTTAATGATTGCGGTTATTTGACTCTTCCCAGTTGTTAATAATTATATAAACAACGCAATTGGAAATTTTCACTTGCAATATGCTTGGTGATTTTAATTATATCACACTTAAATCAAGAGAGGACATCAACATTTGAATTATCGTTATTCGGGCAATAGATTTATTATTATTATTATTATTATTATTATTATTATTATTATTATTATTGAATATTATAATGAAAATCAAATTAATTTTTATCCTTTTTATATGTATTTATGAAGTTTGCAAGCAAATTGACATTAAAGTTAGATGGAAATAACGTTGCTCTCAAGTTGTGCAGATGGCGCCTCTTGTCAGATGATACAAGCTATTTCAGACGCGTCATCGCTTCAGATACTTGATAATTCTCGATAACGTAAAATTTAAAAATAAATGTGTAAGTAACGATTAATAATAATGAATAATAAACTTATTTTTGCAGGGGTGACGCAAGATACCGAACAATTGAGAAACGAAAGCATCGCCTTTTTGCGAGCAAAAGCACAGGAGCATCAGTTACAGTTGAGCTTGCAGCCGACAACACCACCAAGGACCAACCAGTACACTCAAAGTCAAACGGCGACTTCGCTACACGCAGCTGTATAAAAACTGAACGCTAATCGTTGACTGAAAATTATTTAACTGAAAGTGGAATCCTTTGGAAAATGATGATTTGATACGACAGTTGTACAGATACCAGAACCAAGAGAACGAGGAATGAATCTCGTGAAAAGCCTCTTTGGAATCATTCCAACTTCAGTTCGATCAAACGCTGATCTCAAAACGGACAAAACGATAACGGAGTATCGTGCAGGAGTAACACTGTAATAAAAAGGACAATCCGAAAAAGGTGGCACTTCAGACTTATCAACTATGTTGATAGTGTACAGCTTTTCAAAATATATGTGTTCGCTTTCAAGAGCAGCTAGATCGTCGGAGATATTCTTTGGTACTCGAAGAAATTATAACTTTGATAATACAACAGCGTGTAAATAAACAAATTCGAGAAATTGAAAACGAACGAACGAACGAACGAACGATGAAACCGAGACGAAGGCAACGAGTGCTAAACGATTTTCTGGCCTGCAGAAGTATTAAGTGTAGATTCATTTGCAAGAATTTATAGTCACAATATTTTTATTCCGAGAGGTCTACGTTCATGTCTGGAAACAACGAAGATCCTGAAACATTTTTTACTATTATACTTGGTAACTGATTTGTTAAAGGTACAAGAAAAAAGACGAAACCGTGAACAACGAGCTCAATTCAATAGTCGGAACAACGAAATCGCCCCGTATCCCCCTGGCCTATTTTTGTGCTCGAGGCTGACAATATTGATTATCATTTTCAATTGCGTTGCTACCTCGTCATTAGCTTTTCGAAGACAATGCAAATGTTGGACAGCGTGAAACTTTGATAACGAAGCGTTAACGAGCAGTCCGAAACGGTCGTTCTTGTTGAACAGTCAAATCAATGAAACTGCGCAACGAAATAGAGAAAAGAAATACCTACCGAAATAGAGAAAAGAACTAAGTACCTACCTACCGTATAGTGATTTACTCAAGCCAATGAACGGTCGCGCCTCTGAGGCCAGAAGAGAAGGTTCAAATAACTTTTTTTATAATCATTATAGCGTGTGCTCTTAATAGCAACCGATTCGAATTCTGTTCGTGCATTTGTGATATAAATTTCGGACGATCAAGTTGGGTCGATGCAAGATTTAAAAGCAGCATCTTTAATTAGCTTGACTTAGACCAATAATTGGTTTCAACCAAGGGATTGATTAGATTAACTTCGAACTAGTCAAAACTTGTTGTAATCAAGCAGATCTAATCTGGATCTAATTGAACTTGTTTCATCTATTGGCTAATCAGAAACAGCTTGTCATTCAACTTAGTCATTTTACAAGACAATTGAAAAGTGACAACAATTTTATTCGATTTGTTTTTCTATATTCATTCAATTTCATTAGACAAAATTCATCTCATCAAGACCTTACTCAATCGTCTCGACGGACTATACTCAATTTGCACTTGACGTCGTGATTTGAAATCGATTATCGTTTTGTGCATAATCGACAGTGGACTCACGTGCAAATTGCTGAACATTTGGTCAAAACATCGCCAACTGTAGAATAGCAAATAGGCAATGACGTTTACCGGGAAAAATGTCGCACATTTTCTTTTTCTTTTTTTTTTTTTTTTTCAATCTAAAACAACCCGTTGGCAGTATTTAGATCAAATGTCATGTTTTTACAAGAATACAGATTTAAACAAGTCGTAATAAAGAAAAAAAAACTTCCTATATCCGGTACTTCAAGAAACGTAAATGTTGTCAAATGTGCAATATATCGATCATAAGTTTAGTGTATAAGCCATGGTATTCTTTATAAAGACATGAAAACGAAAAATTGAAAAGCGCATTCGAATGAACTGCGAGTTGATTATGAGGTTGAACGCAAGTAGACATGAGAGTGATGTTATTTCCGCGGGTGCATCCTCCAGGTAATTTTATTTTCAGCGCCGGCTTGCACCTGGGAAAAGGACTGGGTCGTTTTTTCTGTCTACCATCTATAAATATATAAATACGACTATATATAAATATATAAATATGAATATAAATGTATATTATATATGTGATCGAGTCGTGTCGAATCGCTCGAAATTTTCTTCCTGCAGGGCGGCTTCCTCTTTCCTCATTTCTAATCGTGTTGGATCAAGGTCAGGATCTTTTTTGATGGATCAGTTTTGTACCGCGTATATATTGCTCAGACGTCATTAAGTGTAGCGATTATTCAAGCAACAGAGCCACACTCAGCTGAGTTTTATTTTTGTTAATATTTGTTGGATTTTAAATTTTATCGACTGATTTCATATATTTGGACCATTTTTTTGGACCATTATTTTGTTGTCGAAGAGTTCACGTTGAGAAAGAACAAGCTTCATAGGATATTTCGTGACATTTTTTGTCAACCACCGATATTGAGCTGAATGACAAACAGTTTATTTATTATTTCGCGTCTTCATCACGACATTTTGATTATATATATTTTGTACTGAAACGAGTGAATATCGTGGGGTAAAGCACTACATAGGATCTAGTGTTTTTCCCTTGCGAACGAACTAATTGTACAAAAAGAAACTACTTTACATGTGATATGCTTTAATTTATTTTTTTGTAACTCGACTCGAACAGAAAACAGCGAGCGTATCGACGCAAACGGACTCTGATAGACTACGTATTATGTAATGCGTTAATTTAAACGAACAAAACAATTAAGCATGACAAGAAATACTCTTTTAATCTTCGCAAAACAAGTACGAAGGTAAAAAAACAAGGCTGCTTGTATGTTATACAAGATCTCATAATAAGCAGCTCTCGTTATTGTGCAAATAATGCCCTGTGTATGAATTCTTCGATGCGCATGCGGATAGTAGTCGACTAGTGTACGTAAAAAAAATAAAGTTTCTGAAAAAAAAAAAATACGTTTCCAACTTTATCATTTTTTAGTTTTCCTTGTACATGGTTGAAAGAGTGGGATAATCAAAGACAAAATGTTCTAATTTGTTCATCATTTAAGCTTTATATATCACCGTACATTTACAGAAATTTTGCGACATACTGATATATTGATTTTTTTGTCATTTTTCGTAAATATAATTTTTTGTTTGTTCTTCCAATATAAAAGAAAGAGATATCAACACAAAGTATTTACAAAAGTATCAAATAGTATAAAATATCGGTATAATTTCATCTACTAAAGTGCTTCTGTATTTTCGCTCATATTTAATTTATACATGATTTCACGTATTCTGCCTTAAGAAAAAAATTGTGAAGAAAACTAGTAGAAAATGTAACTTAAATTGCATTAATATTGAGATATTTTTTGAAGGAATGTAAAAGTTGTTTCTTTCAAATTTAAATCGTCGTTTTCGGTACAGTATTAAAATTCTTGTTTAATCTTCAAAAAATTTCACAGGTGTCTTGCATTCTGATAAATTATAAAACTATGTTATATACACATACAATAACGTGTGGATATGATTGAAATTTAATTTTAATTACTGTGCATGAAAAATTGATTATTAATTCTGATGCTCCTTAAATTAATTTGCTTTCACAATTTTAATCAAGTGTATTCTACCTTGCATAACCTGATTATAGATTATAACAATACTTGAGTCAATAAATTAAAATTACAATATTTGGCACATTATCTACAGTGTAAATCGACATTCAAGAATTGTATTCATATTTATGGAATGCATCAATGTTACAAAAATGTAAGTTGAAATTGCTTTGTGACATTTTTGCCTATGGTATGAATTTGATGAATTTTTGTTACTAGCATTATATCAACTACTCAGTCATTGATATTTATATTTCCTTAGCACCGTCAAGATACTGTTAAAGACACTTTGTAATTTTTTTGTTTTTTTTTTTTTTGGAAATGTATCAATTTTAATTGTTATATAAAAAGTACAAAATCAACACTGAAGTGTACATAGAATTGTGCGACTGTATATCGTTTCTATCCCGATCGACAGTAATCATCTTTAGCAGGGTCTCGTCAGTGAGGTAGAGTACGTATTTCCGATACAAAATGGATTCAATGATGCATCGTTTCCTTCGTTAACGAGATTGTCGCAAATCAATATCTCCAATTCAGTTGTCAAATGCGAAGCACAAATAAATATCTTACATCAAAATATATTTTTTCATCACTCAATCAACAATTTATACTTAATTCTCATATAAATTATATTATTATATCATAATCATCACCATAAAAATGTTTCATCAGAAAATCTAAAGTTGTGATTATATATTCTATAAATATCTCTGTATGTACAAATTATTATAATAATCTTAATAAAATTATAACAATGGAGACAGTGCATATCTAAATTGAATTCATTTTGTTTCGGATCGTATCGTTGTTTTGTTTTGATTGAAATTTGTTGTTTCACTAGTTCAAATTTAGTGCCGTTCTCTGGAATCTTCTCTGTGGATACTGTGTCTTCTTGATTCAGGACCGCTTGGCGTTACTGGGCGTCGTTTTGAACGCTTAAACTTAGCGATGTCTTCGCCAAAAACATCGCCAGTTCTGAGCGCAGAAATCAAGTCGTCGAATTCACCCTTGTTGCCACCTTGGCCGTTTGCATTTACCTCATTCTTCTTGTTTAATGAAATACTGTTCAAAATGCCTTCTCGAGAATTCTTTCTTTCCATTGTACGTTTCTTAAGCTGAAATTAATACATATTTCTATTATTCTTGTTTTTATTTTCTTAATTATAATCACAAATTATCAATAATTAACAAATATTTATTTACATATACGCGCATATAAGTGATTACTATAATACCTCTTGTTCTTGTTTAGCTCTTCTTTCATCCTCTTCGACCTTTTTTCTCATATTTTCGACATCTTGCCTAGCTTCTGCTAAAGCCTGGAGGAAATTTTCAAAAATGCCAAAGAATTCATCCGGCTGGACACCAGCTGAATCTTCACCAAAAAGTCTTACAGCTCTGTCGAACTGAAAATTAAATTGCGCGTTAGTCTTATCAGTCTTGATTAATTAAAATTTATTCAACAATACAATGAAAACTTACTCTGGTTTTCATGTCTTGAAACAAGTCCTCAGCCTCAGCTAATCTACATGTCGCTTGAGCTTGGAAATCACGCATCGATGGCAAAAACATGTCTCCCTGTAATACTTGAGCTTGTCCTCTATGGAATTCTGTAAATTACAAATATAATTAACCCAATGCAGCGAAGTGAAGTGAACTTACACTAACTTTCGTTAAATTTAAGCCCCTGAATTTCGTTGATCAGCATGCATCGGTGTTTATCAAGCAACAGGGGCAAGGCCGCAATTAGAAAGTCAGAGCTAGTACATTCTTATTATCGTGACATTAAAAAATGAAAATTGCATGCATTCATTTTGTATAATTCAACACCATTCAAAGAGACAAATAAAAAACAAATTAAAAAAATTGTTCGACATTATAAAAGATGAGGCAATACTATTCTAATTGAAAATTATCTAAACGTTTTTTAATTACCAATTTCACGTTGTACATCCTGTAGACCATTTTTCAAATTTGTCATCTCTTTTTGCAAATCAGCCATACTAACTCTTGCGGCAGTTTTCACATGAGGCATATCTTCTTCGATATCCAAAACCTCCCTGAATCTTGTCTCGAGGATTTGCACCAAGTAGTGCAATAAGGTAGTACCTTTGGAACAAGAAGACTTGGTGTCGACGAGTCGGTTGAGCGATGCCAATCGGAAACCCCAAGCGTTACCTCGGGCGTTTCCGCGATTAACATAATTGCCAAGTGCGAGGACCAGTTCCAAGAGTTTTCTCAATCTGCGAGATCGCGCAACTTGACGGCTTGCTTCAAGAACTGCTCGCATCCTCGGCGTCAGCTCGGCGATGCTCGCAGAAAACTTCTTTTTGTAGTGTAAAGAACGTAGTCGCTGCTCGTAGTGTGGAACTCTGTAATAAGCCAATAAAATTTGTACAGGTTTTATTTGTTTTTTTTTCTCTTTTTCATTTTCAACGTATTTCTAAATTGTACAATTCTGGTAATTTTGATTGCTTTGAGTGGAAAAACCAAAGGATAGAAATATATTTACTTTGATATTTGGTATAAGAAACAGTCAGCTCTACTTTGTAAGTCTTTCTGATGCATGTCTAGAAGAGCCGCTTCTTCTGGAGATGGGGTGTATTTTAACAGCTGCTCCACCATGTCAATGTGCAAAATGTTCTGCTGGTCCATAGACAAAATTGTCTGCGTAATTTCATTGTCAGACATCTTCAGTTTAGACAAAAGGATCGTACAATTTTGAGCTCGTCTAGAATCTATGACTGACATGGTCTTTTTGTTTTTGCCAAGGTTACGAAGATCTTCTATTGAACCTTCGGCAGCGACGCCATTCTTTTGATAGGCGCAGAAAATTTTATCGATTGACTCAAGATCCATGACATTGTACAATTTTGTATCATCCAATTCGTTCCAGATCGTTCCTTGTAGTTTTTGTTCCGGAATCTTGGACCAGTTGAAAGATTTGAGTGGATTGCTTGGTTGAGGAACGTTTTTGACGATTTCCACCTGGAGATAAGAAATATTTGATATAAATCATTATAAAAGATTTAGTAGTTGGTATGATCAATGAATATATTAACCTTCATTGGAGCAGGAGCAGTTGGCATGAGAAGTGGAGGGGGTGGTGGAGCAAGAGGAGGCGGAGGAGGAGGAGGTGGTTTTGGTTTTGATTCAATAGCTGCTATAACTTCATCTTCGACTATTTTTATTGTAGCTTTTGCATCGTCAGGAAGACTACCAGACGCAATTAACTGTTCCAACCGTTTTCGTTCAGACTTCTCGTTGTTCACTTGGCGCGAAAGAGCCTCCATGCTGTCCTGAAGCTCGGAGATCTTCTGTTTCGTTTCTATATGAAGAGATGTCTCCTTTTCAAGACGCTCCTTTACCCTTGCTAAACTAGCTTCAATGTCTTCCTGCAATTCAAAGGAATTTATGAGTTTAAACAATCAAAGCGCAAAATAAAATTGCCATTTGCACTCTCAACGCACTTTTTCTTGTGTTCGTAAATCCAGTTCCTGTTCCTTCTTTGCCAGAGCTGTTGACATCTCAGAGTTTTCTCTTTCAAGTTCATCAGCTTTCTTTCGTGCTGCCACAAGTTCTTCTTCCTTCGCCAGTAAATGTACAATATTTTTGACATTGATCTCGATAGGCGCTACATCGGGATTTCTCACTTTGCCTGTCTCACCATCTTCTGATTGCAGTACAATCTGCTGAACTATTCGGTCGAATAGTAACCAATGCTGAGGATGAGAACCGTAGTCCACTATAAAACAGACAAGTTCGATAAATTATCTTGTAATTATTAAACAACCATTACCAACCAATTAATGGGATACTCACATGGCAATAAGAGACAGTGTTCCAACAAGCTAAGCAAATGAGGATAAGCTGCAGTGTGACTTAGTTTTCGTCTTATTAAGTCAAACATCGCCGTTGCGCTCTTCGTGTCAACATGTTCCTTTTCAAATTTTCTCGCCAGTTCCTTCTCATCTTCATTTCTCACCATCTCAAAGAAATCAAGATGTCGATCTAAGGTCTCATTCTCGTATTTCCGAAGTTTATCGATAATCGGTTGAATCCCAAGCATTAATAACTCGTACCTCAAGTGCAGTCTAAATTCTAAGGTCACCTGGCCCGGACCATAATTTAGGACAGCATTTATGAAGGACATGATGGCCGTTTTTAGCGACAAATTGTCTTTGTATATTCCAAAGTTTTTATCCAGATCGTTTATTATGCTCTGAAAACGAGTTCTCTCCATGTGATACTTTTGGAAGTGTAGCATAGCTTCTAAAACTTTTCTGTGACCGCCTGGTACTAGACACACCGCGCCGAGGATCTCCAATACTGCTATCTTGGTTTTGATGTTTTCCGTTGCAAGAGACTGCGAAATCGTGTTGATGGCAGTTGGATGCGCCAAAACATGTGCCCTTCCATTCTGAAATTTAAGATCAGTAACCATATAAGTATACACCATTCAGTTTTAGCGAACTCAAATTAGCTCAAACAAATCATGCATACCGAGTTGTTCATCAAAGCTTTGAGGCAACCAATGATGCTGGTATGCAAATTGCTGTTTGCGGCGTCGGCGTCCATCGTTCCTAAAACTTGTAGCAGTCCATTTAGGCCATCCAATTCAATAAACCGCAACACAAAACTGTGTGGCTGTGTACGTAATGCAGTCTTTAGTGCCTCCACCTGTCGCATCTGGTTCGATAGGTCCTCGTTCTCTTCAGGACTTGTTGCCTGGAGGACAAACATTGATTTAATATACATCAAAATGATATCTTTCCAAGCAGAGAGTTTAAAAATGTTAAAAATCTTAGCATAATACTTACACTAGCAATAGTTTTAAGCCTATTGATATAATCTTCTGGGTCACCACTAAGATCTGTTGTCCTAAGACCTCCGTTGTCCAGCGTGTCGTTGCCTTTTCGTGAACAATAAATTTGCCATTTTTTGTTTGCATTGAGAGCCAAAACAGCTTGTCTGTTGGCCTGGGTCAGATCCAGCTCGTCGACTAGTTCTAAAAACATTTTGTTCAGTTCTTCTTCCGCTGGCATCGGTAAAGTCGGTGTCATAGCTTGTAACGTGAGCGTGCCCGTCTGCTCCACAACGCAATACGTGATCTCCGGCGGTTCGTCATCCTGGAAAATAGGAAACAACTGTGAAACATTACTTTTGTGTTCCAAACTCAAAATCTGAAAGTAATTTTGTATTTAATAACTACTCAAAATACATTAAATTAACAGATAAAATAAATTCGTGGGTTTTTCAAACACATATTAACAACGAATGTATCAAAAGGTCAACATTTATTCATCGATTAGCATAATGACTTGTTTATCATCCATGATTTTAGCATAAAATCTGAGATTTATGGTCAAGCATAATTTTAGCGTTGTCTAGGAGTATTGAAATCATCTGCTACTTCATATTCAAATAAACTAAGTCACACATTAGTTCTGTCAAGAATCCTCGAAAAACAGACTACGAGTCTATTCAAAAGAGAGTATGTAGAAAAAAAATTTGTTTTTTCATGATCATCAATTTAATGTCTGATGTACGCAGATTATTAAAACATCCTTTTCGTAACTGTATAGAGATATTAGAAATACCCTTTTCATATTTCAATCAAGTTTCATTGCAAATTCTCCAAGTCTATATGCTTTTAGTATATTTAAACTGATCCTGGTATTTTCAAAATAAATTCTGCTATATACAAAATCAAAATGAACAATATACGTTGAAATAACTACTGGAGAAATCGTTTCTGTAAATAAAAAGACCGCTTCCCTAACGGTTCGCTAAAATTGAAATCAAAACGTAATCCGAAAAACGTGATCCGAAACGTAAGCCACGAAAACGCACAAGTGTGTCATTGCAAAAATACTAATGATATTCATCGTTCTGTAATAATGATGAAATTTTATTTCTACATCCTGTGCCCAAGTCTATGGCTTAGGTTTTGTTTATAACATAAGCACATGAACTATGGGTAACTGGAAAAAAACGTGGACTTGTACTTATAAGTATATGACGTGCAAGTGTTCGGAATGCGCGACATGTGTGTAACGCTAGAATCCGTCTGTAAATCAAGTCCTGGAAAATGGTTGCATACAATGATGAAGTGAATTACGTTCCTCACGATTGGGAACATCGGTTATAAACAGCCAACGAGGATACTGTATGGAGCGCGCGTGTTCACGTTTTTATAACGGAAGCCGCGAGCTGTCTACTGAGAAATCATCTGGTTTGATTGCGTTTCTGGATTAAATTCAAGACTCAGGTTGTGAGAAGTAAACGCTATATTAATTTGATAATTAATAGACGTGATTAACGTAGGGCATTGCAAATCACTCGTTAACGTCGCTTCATTAGAACGCTTGTGAAGGAAAACATTTTTGCCTATGAATATATATTATTCCTCATATGAACATACTCTTCTTTCCCTTTTTAAAGAATGAAAAGCAATTTCTTTTTCATTCATTATAATAATTTCATTATTTTTGTATCAAGTTATCAGGTGATTTATTGTCCGTGGTACGTCGCCCGTTAACTTTGACTTCCGAATGAAAATTTAGGTCAAAATTTGAATTCCTTTCGTGCAGACTAAAACAATCGTTCTGGTACTTGAAGACCGGTCTAAAATTTTTATCTGCAATTGTTTAGGCGAAGTCACGTTTTGCTGGAATAACAAACACGTTGAAAAATATAACTCTGACTTTTGCCCTCTGTTTGTCCCGAGTCCTTTTTTTCCACAATTTCTTTTTACTATACTCTTTTCATGTTTCAAATTCCAAATGATACAATTATAAGAAATAGTTATTCTCATTGTCTGATTTTGATTATTAATTTTCATGTCGAAATTAAAAATCTGCATGGAAAAGTAACGGTAGATCAAAAAATGATAAATCGCGAAGATTAACAGGAAATGAACTATTCATAGTAAAAGAAAAAAAAAATTCGAATGGTACAAGTTCATGAAACGCGATCATAATATGAGATCGCGGCCATAAGCGAATAATCGCAATTTTTTAATCAACTTAATGGTACTTTCTTCGTGAGCGTGTTTTGATAAACCCGTTGAAAGTGAGATCTATCTAATTACCTGCAGGCAACCGCAAAAGGATTTCTTCACACGCGATGGCATTGTCTGGCAACGACCGACGAATTCCTTAAGCGGCTGTGGACTCTTCACTGGGCAGCTCGGAATCCTCTGTAACGAACAAAATGAATCACATTAATCAACTGAACTAATAATAACGACTCCTCAAAATAGATTTTAATTATGCATGAAATTGATATCTTTTGTGAATAAGTCAAAAAATTAACTTTTTTTTTTTTAATTTTCAAGCATCATCAGCAAGAAACGGAATATTTGGAATATTTTCTAAACTAAGAAAAATAAAACAACATTTATTATAGCATGTACGGAATAGTTTGCATTAAATGTCAAATAGAAGAATGGGCGGTGAGAAAATAAGTGATTAAACTTGACATTCCTGGATGCAAATTAGTCGGCATGTACGTTCGATTTGTTGGAATCATTTGTCAAGTATTTTTTGTAACTTTGTGTGATCTTTGAATGTATTTATTACAAGCGGCAACGTACCAAGTAAAATAAATTATTGTCTCTGTGGCGATGAAACGATTGTTCGGGATGTGATTGTTGGTTGAAAACACATATCGTTACATTGTGTCATCCAATTTATTCAGTAACACCAACCTAACATAACATTAAGAAACTGCGACTTCAAAAGCATTATGTGCGGCGTGTCATGTAACTTGCGGTTTTTAATTGCTGTGGCATTTTCGACCGATACCTTTTTTAGCGGCTAAAACGTTTCTTGAAGCCAACATTTTATGTAAGAGCTAATAGTTAATGGATGTTAAATCAGCGCTAATACACAAATAAACTTGTATTGTGTACAATTTGCTATTCGTCTACAAATCAGCTTCTCATGTTGAACTGCAGAAAAGAAATGCTCCAAATAAAATTACATGAATGGACGTTTTCTGAATTATTGTAGACAAAAAAATTTTCATTTGTTTCTTTTTCCAGTAAATTATATTGGAAGAAAAATGTTTGATTTGAACATAATTAATATTAGATAACATTTAAATCAAGTCCAATCATGTTGACTAACTTTCGTTTATGCTTGGTCATTGATATTAAAATATATATAGCTTTATAATGAACAATTTTTGCAGATGAAGTGCGGTTGTTTTTGCGGTCAAAATCCACAATATGAGTTTAAAACTTTTCAGATTGATTATACGAAAATTGAAAATTAGATAATTAAGAAAAGTAATCGAGTGAAATTAGAAAAAAAAAGTATTTTTCTATCGTTTTTTTTTTTTTTTACAATTATTTTTAACCAAAGAAAAATGATGCTATTTTGATTGGCTATATATATACACATTTGTGACCTTCCATCATCAGACAGTGTTTAATAATCTTTTTTTATTTTAATCACCGCTTGTATCATCAATTGAATATCAATTCAAATTTCACGTGTGTGTATGTATATAAGATCAACGTTCTGAACATTAATTTGCTAATTGCATGTTAGAATCATAATTATTTTTTGTAAAAATGGTGCTTCCTGCTTTACATAACAATTATTATAATTTTTGTTATTCGACTGCGCTTAAACGAAAGCAATGAAACTGCGCGAAATTGAATGGCAAAAAAGTGTATATGTAAATGTGTAAATACGTCTGAAACCTTACTTGACAAAAAATGTTTATACATTGCACAAATCCTTCAACAATGTCAATTAAAATTTCTCTCAAGAAGAGTCATAGTAAAGCAACATGTTAAATCACAACTTTTCACTCGATTCCGAAGAAAACGTCAGCTGTCTCGTTGATCGTAGTTGCGGATCAGCGATGCGGTACTCGTTGGGACCGAATTAGAGATCACACCGCGGGACAATTTCATAACTTCCCGATTGCGATTAGAGAAAGCGCGGGGTTCTCGCGTGTGCGATGCCACTGCGTAATTGGCGGTCTGACGACGACGCGACCAGCGTGACAGTTGTACACTGCGTCAGATTGTACGGTGCATTATTTTCACTCCAACTATAAGTCCCCGGCCGTGAAAACAAACCGCGACTCTTCTCAGACTCGTGTTTTCCATGCGAACTTGACAGAAACTGCGACAAGGTCGACAAATAACTCATGCATTCGCACAATTGTTTCACTCATTTACTCCCGCTAGATTTTTCTATTTTGCGGGGGAAACCACCTGCTTCAATCAAATTCGCTTTTACGATTCAATATTAATTTTATTTGAACAATTTATTTGATTTTGAAGTTCTATTGAAATCAATAAAAATAGATATAATCAAATTATTCAATCAAGAAATATTCGTAAAATTTATCATCGCCGCTTTTACTGGAAATGTTTTCACACAACCTTGACTCTGATGGGGGTTTTTTTTTATTGATTAAAACATTATCAGATGAGGAGAGCCAGTTTATCCATCAGAGAAATGTTGACTGACGAGTTATTGTTGCATTTTACGGATAAGGTGCCATTTTTCTTGTTTATCGTGCAAGTTGCATGTCAAATTGAACGAGGCCAAATGTCAGCGAGCACTATACGCGGCTCATTAATTTTATTTTGTTTCAACCTGCTCGGATATATATTTTTTTTTCAAACCTAATTTCTGCTTCTGAGGGTATAGATCTGTTCAGATTTTCATTTGCAACTAAGAAAGCGGAAACGATAATTGTAAATAAATATATTGACAGTAATTTCTCTGCGCTTGAGAGAGTGTACACAAAACGGCGCGGCAGTCTATTTTCTTAATTTCTAATTCGCGACACGTCGAAAATTACGGTGTCACGTTTGGATTAATTAAAAGGTGACTTCGTTGCAAGATAATCAGTTGTTCGAGTTATCGCTCTGACACTGATTTGATTTCGCTTTACTTCTTCGAGAAATTAATATCTGTGTCAGTAGTCGCACTATATACTAATGCAAATCGAACTAGTCGTGCGATAAGTTGGAAATCTCGTTTTTAGACTATATTTTCGTGTTGGATTGCTTATCGTGTGAAAATAAAAACGATATAAAACATCTCACGTTTTTCCAACTATTTATTTTCTCTATCAAGCTTTGGTCATTTTGTTCCTTCAAACAAGCTATAAGATTTCAAGAAACAATTAATTAAACAGTTGATTATTTATTAGGGAAATTTTGGACCACAAAAAAGTATGTGCCGATTCAGTCGACTTGACAGGTAACGATTTTTTATTTGTCCGACAACAAACATAGGCAATCAATTTGACAAATATATTGCATGTGCAAATTAATATTTGCTATTAAATAAAAGAAACGTACAAAAGGAATGTGTTTTCAGTCATAAAATTATTTTTGAAAACTCTAACAGCACTTGGTGAACTGAAATATTATATTAAATAATTGCGCTACTTTGTTGAATTGTAAACAGTACGATTTAGCTTCGTGAAATGATTGATATTTATGCTAAACGATGAAGAAAATTACGTGAGAAACAATTAATATTCGCGATTACGCGAAACCACTGCGAGCAAATTTAGTTAATTAAACTTTTATTTCAATCACGAGTTTGTAATTAATTTTGAATAACACGCCATGCTCCTGTGCCCACGCACAGCTGCCAATCATTACAAGAATTCACGTTGTACATATGTTACAAACAAAAATTGGTCAAGTTTCCAAAAAATATTGTTCAATTATCCATATCCAAATGTAATTGAATAATTATGAAATAAAAATAATGTACGTTGAATTTCCCAAACCAATTGAAATCATTAAAAAATAATAACAGGAATCAAGTGGTTTTCATTCGTTATGGAATATTAGCAGATCGAATCGGACATCTGATGAGAAAGTGCGACGATCCGCAACCGAACGCAATATTTCCGAGTCGGATCTAATGTGAACTGGAATGTTTCAAAAGCTATAGTCGAACGACAAAAATGTACGTTCAAGTGGTTTTCTCTTAGTAATTCATGGAACACACGGCGGTGATTTGGAAAGCGCTGCGCGCGGACTAATTTACAAACGTCATATTTGTGAGCGGTCATCGAAAAATCGGTCCGTATGCGTATACGAGCTTTCTCTAACGATTGATTTATATCTGCGAACGTTCAAATCTGCATGTGAAACGACGTTGCAACACATTGTACGCTTGCGTGTTTCAGCACAGCACGTGCCACACGTGATGTTGAACTCTTCGGCGGTCATGCAAGCAAAAGAACTAAGCTTCTAGACGTTACCTAATGCATTTATCAAACGACCCCAAAATTGACCGCTTTTCTCTCTCTCGAAAAAATTGTTCTTACCCAATATTTTGTAATTAATGTAATCATTATATTTCCCGATTGCTTCAAGTTAGGACAACAATTGAAAAATAAACCTACTTTATGGTACATTATTTGAATTTTACTGACAAACCGAAATTATACTCTTTTCGGTTATCAATCATTTTGATATATATTTTGTATCTAAATAAAAGCAATCTATATTTCAACTATTATGCGCAAAATTTAATTTCAAAGTTTTCATGTTTTAGTATACTTTCTTTCAAGTATTGAATGTGAGTAATATAAAAAAAAAAAATATATAGAAATGAAAGGTCGTACACGAATTATCGTATT
The DNA here is from genome assembly GCA_030523145.1 of Trissolcus brochymenae. Taxonomy (NCBI): domain Eukaryota; kingdom Metazoa; phylum Arthropoda; class Insecta; order Hymenoptera; family Scelionidae; genus Trissolcus; species Trissolcus brochymenae. The sequence goes on from JAQQRF010000125.1 coordinate 212,171, forward strand.
TTTCATAATTCGGATTATATGAAAACAGTCGTAAAGAGTGTTTTTAATATGATTGCATATGTTCATTTAAAAATGATTTAAACACCTCCTTCTAAACTGGAATCAAATTATGTCGCCGAGGTATCAATTTGCAAAGTGGAAGTATTTGAATAAACGTGTCGATAATGTTAGGTTAGTATCTGACTCGAATGCGAATTCATATAAAAGTGCATTAGCACGCTGCAAAACCCGAGGTATAAAATGAAATCTAACATATAGTAAGTTATAATGTTCCAAAGTCAGTTTTGTGTGTAAAAATCAGCGCTTGATAAATACCCATCCGTTAAAACGACGTGCCTGTTTAAAGAGAGTGCATATACCGCATTTACGGCAGTGACGACCGGATGAAGCTATTAAGCATATGGAAAGTTCTGGTGCCATGGCATGTGCCTGACGTTCCACAGCATATTCATGTCACCATTAAAGATTCAACGTTATATTCGATGATATATTTGTTAACTGATACAATGGAACTAAATCTCATGATAAATTACGAATCTCGATCAGAAGAACACGTGTTATCCGTTCGCTAAAAATAAAAATAAAATTTTTTGTCTAAATCCGCATATTTATATTATCCAAAATTATGGTCAGAAGAATAAGATTGTTATTTTACATATTTTTATATTCCAGTCGCATTATAATTTGAGGGCCTTCGACGACTGCATCTTCGAGCTCTGATGTCACGCAGATCTTTTGTAAATTATCCAAAACGTGGGATGTGTGATTACATTGTCCAGATACAATCTGCAATTTTTACGGGCGTTTCATCTTCATTCACCTGTCGCCCGACGAAAATACGGATGAAATAAAAATTTGCCATGAACATTTTCGGATGACTATCACACGGCCGTAAAATTCAAACGATATTTACCGTAGCCGCGACCTTCTGACCTTTATATGCCGAAATTTCAAGAAACAAGTTTTATCGCAAGAGGAATACGAATCAGCATCCAGTCGCGCTGAGCATATTGTTTTGACGATTATGACTGTTCGTTTCATGATAACGAGGCATTCAAAATTGATGCATTGATCGATCTTTTCAGTTACAATTCGTCAATGAAAAATTTGTATTGTTCTCCATTACTTTCTACACTCGTGTAGAAAGTCAATCATCAGAAAGAGCGAAAACAAATATTGTAAAATAAATGCATTTTTATAATCCATTATTCAGTCAATATTTTTACAAGCTATAAAGTAATAAGAGAAGTCTTTTCTCTAGCAACATTTGTGGATCTCTGAAACATTTACATCCGCAAACTTAATTAACGTAACGAAATTTATAATTTTGCCAAATCAACTTCTTAAAATTAAAGTAAAGATATTTTTGTACACATTTTTGTTCTCATTCAACCACTTTGTTCAAACTCTCAAGACTAAACAAAGGTTCCATCAAACAATATCCGAGCGATGCAACGTGTAGTTTAAGGTCATTATAACAGCTCGTTAATCCTTCGATTATTTGATGCACTGAAAATTGTTATGTTTGCATCAGGTTATTTTGGCATATTTTTTCTCCACAATGCACCAATCCAATATAATCATTTTTGAGCAATAATAAGTTCCAATGCACTAACTTCCTATTATCCATTCCCATCTTATCATTTTCATCAATACTTATCTCTACCAAGTATATATATATATTTCCGTAACGCTTTATAACAATTTCTTTATCAAAATTGATCGAAAACAGTTTTTCCGTCACGTTAGAAAAAAAATTTAATTTTAATGTCTCTTAAGTTTTCTCAGTGGGTCTTCAATTAAAATGAAAAAAAAAAAAAAGATAAACGAGTTTGAATACATAGGAAAATAATTGATGCGATAGTCAGGAATTTGCGACAACCGACAATCGTGATCGAAACGATCGATTGACTCAAAGAAGCGCCCGGGCGCAGTTTCACTTTTCGAATATCTTTGGTGAGAGTATGCGAATTACACAAGTGAACATTCGGCTACTTTTTATTCGCCCGGGCATTGTCGAGAGTAACCTGAATGCTCGGTGTCGAGTCATGATATGCAGCAATTATATATTTCCTTTTTTTAATCGCTTTTTTTTATATACGTCGTAGATTGAAAGGTAATTGCACTTTATGTCTTGGAATCAGTTTGTCGAGAAAGAGAAAGAGGAAAAAAAAGTTCCACTGTATCGAATGTAAAATATGTCTTTGTACTAATAGACCGGTGAAGAATTTGTGTCAGAATACAAATTGAACAAAATTGTAGATTGTGATGGAATGAAGAAGAAAATGATTATTATCTCGATCGATTCGACAAAATTCGTGCAGCTGATTTTAAAATCGTTGACATGATAATAATTTGAATTACACTTTCACTGGAAGGAAAAAGAAATTTTGGTAATTATACAAGACGTCTTGTTTTGCAGGCAAAAAACGACACACAATACGCTGCTCCCACATGAAATTTAAAATTCATCTTTCAGTGGACGATACAATTTTGTTCAAGCTCTTTATTTTTTCGAGACGAAACAAATTGGAAATGTGAAAAGGTAAAAATTGCGAGGCACCAGTTTATGAGACATAAAAATCCATAAAACGATAAATATTTTTCTCTGATTACTGGAATCAACTTATGTTTAATGCTAATTTTTTCAGTTAATTAATACTTTTCTTCGCTTGATGACTATGAACTTTCGTTCAAAATATGAAATTCACTAAAAACTTATAGATGAAAACTATAAAGAGATGAAAGTTGGGAGGCGTAGATAAAAAAATTAACAGTTTAAATGTTATATATTTACACTCAGCGTGTAATAGTGATGTTTCTATAATTTGACATAATTCTATGTTGGCATTTTAAAAAGTGCTACGTAATGTTTTTAGAGATAGATTGTTCGAATATGGATGTCAAGAGACGCATATATTAGATCTAGATCAATGTTATATAAAAATTCATTCTTCAATGGATTTTTGTTTTTGTGTGAGAGAAATTTGAAAATTTTTTGAACTTTGCGTGTTAACTAAATATCTGTTCGACAACACATATATTTCAATATAAAAAGCAATATATGAAACATCAAAAAGTTGCAAAATTGCACAAACGTTAGTGACAGAAACTGAATCATTATTGGATCATTTTAAATACCGTTGATAACTATATCAAAGACTAATTAAACGAAATAGATTTGAATTTTGATGAGAAAGTAACAGAGTGAATAAAAATAATGAAAATGTTTGCAAAATCAAAAACTCTTGAAATAATATAAAATACTAACATTTTTGAAAATATTAAACATCAACTTGACTTCTAAACTTATAGTGACACGTGAATTTTCACAACCCCGGTTGCAATTGACGTAATTGTCAGAACCGTATTACTAATCGTTGTCTCATTTTTAACTGTTTAACCTAACGGTGCGACGTTTTCCGAAACGAAATGTACGTTCTGATCCGTTGGGCAATTTTAACAGTGCATTATAAGAACATTTTCTTTTGCGCTTCGCGAATTTCTGTCCGTGTTTATGACGAGCGAGCAACGCATCATGATGCTCCAACGTATCCGGCCAGCGCTTTTTCACGCGCAATCTTCTCTTCAACCAAAACATTATACAAGAGCTCGCTTCACTTTCTTACGCAGTACATTTTGATCAATTGTGCGCTGACCGAAAAAATTATGTAATCTAATGCTCTGTTACGAAAATAGGATAATGAGCTCAAAAGGAAAACTGCTAATTAGAATTTATGAATACGCATATCTTCGCTAGATAGGTGTATATGTATATATATATATATATATACAACGTGGGAATTTGTTACGTTTTGCAGATTTTAGAGAGCTCAAAAAGCATTTGACATACATATTGTTATGCAAATTCTAAACAAATTCTGATCCAATTGTACACCAAAAAAAAAAAAAAAAAAAAAAATAAAGAAAAAAAATGTTAACAAAAACTAAAAAGGTTTAGTCGTACTAACGACGTGAAGTTTCATTGTAAGACAATTGTGAGGCTAATTGAAACAAAACGGTCGTCACTTTTTGCGCTCCACGAGCAATGTACGAGTTTGTAGAGTTTTCATCACATCGACGGATCTGTAATCACGGACTTTGAGAAACAGGTTTTAATTTTGCAATAACAATTTATTCACAAATGCTTAAGAACGCGAAGAAGCGTTCTCCTTGCCCGGAAGTGAGTTTATATAGAGCAGCGAAACTGTAATTTTTGCGACGTGTAATAGTTCGCAATTTTCGAGCTTCACTCGAAAACCCGTAACGATGATGAACTGCAAAGCCGAGGAAAACTGCAACATCCAATATACTTGAGTACGATAGTGGTTGTGATTGCATCTTCCTCATTAGAAAACTCGCGGCAATGAGACCAAACGTTTCATCGCTGACATCCATTCGAAAAATAATGTATACCCAAAATACCATTTCTAATTCTATAAATCCCATACTTTTAAATAAGGTACAATAAATCAAATTTAAATAACGAGTTCAGATTTTTTTTAAGACGTCTCATTTCGTTGTCACTCGGTTTCCCTTTTTTTTTTTTTTATTTCTCTTGTTGACTCGTTTGAATGGACTTTCGGGCGAATCAAAAGTGTGATTTATTGCGGTGTAATTATATTTATCCCTGAGAAATAAATCTTGCCGACCCGAATCAACCGTCACAAAAGTACAATTACTAATTTTACTCCAGATACAGTATCCTCAAATAGTAATGGATTATCGTAAAATAATCTTGTATCTAGAGCACCTACAATTAATCAAACGCAGTTTAAGGTGCTAATTTTTCGTAATGATTGGATGTATGCAATAATAAAAGCCGGTCCTCTCGATACGATGAGACAAAAATTGTCGACAAAAGGTGTCAATATTGCTATACTAATCGTTAATTATTAAAATACTCGATCTGTCAAGATCAGCGAAAAGAGCTTGTTAATTATTTCTCTAAATGAAAAATGATAAAAATGTTATTTACCAGATTGAGCTTGCCCATTTTTTCAATCACTGTGTCCATGTTGTTAAAAGTCCAAATATTTGCATACAAAATTGTGCTTGATTTGACACCAGCCGACTTATAACATTTTTAGTATCACATGATTGACATTATTTCTTAGCAAAATAACAAGTTGCACACTTTTATAACGTTCGTTAGAAGGCACGTGCCGGATAAAAATGTTTTAGCGGCAGAGAAGCTCGTGCGAGGAACCGTCACGGGCGCGATTGTGGTTTGAACTGGCAGATGAAAACACAACACCTTTCGACTTGCACAGGTGCACTGGGATCGGCCGATCGGGCTCGCCGTGGGAAGGGGATCCGCTCGAATCTCAGGCTTTCGGACGCTCGGACGCGACTCTCGATAAGCGTGCTCCAACACGATTGACAATTTGCGGCTCAAACTTTCTTCATATTTGTTCCTACAGCCTGAGGTATTGTGGAAATTGACGCGAAAATTAATAGTCTTTATTCGCTCAGCGACTACGCGATTACAGCCTGTCTAGCGAAACAATTATGGCACAATTTTTTTACACGAGTTTCATTAAAATTTTGATGCCAACCGAAAGTGAATAGGATAGATGAATAAATGACCGCAATCTTGATGGTTTTGTGATTCACGAAGCCACGATTCAATAAAACAAGATGAATATCAATTTTGTCGATTGCACCAAAAATGTTGAGCTAAACTTTTCGACTCAAAAATTATAACTGATTGATTTATCCGAAAAACTTTAATACTGACACATTGAGTGTTTCAGTTAATTCAATTGAAATTGCTTTTCAATGGAATTGAATTTGATAGAAAAGTTCCGGTGCTTTTTGTACAATTCCAGAAAGACATTAAATTTTACGACGACCTACAATTTTTAACCACTTAATCGATATCGAGTTTAATGAAAATTCGCGTCCCTTTAGTATATCATCAGAAGTTTATGATGCATATCAAATGAAATTGATATCAAATATCTTTACATCTGTAGCACATGGCAAACTTAACAACTTCACATCCAAGCGATTTGATTTATGTTTTTCAGGGAGAATTAGCAGTCATTACCTCGTTGAGCGGGATGGTAGTCCGAAATAACTATTATCTAATCAAAGCATGAAATTTTCATTGCACGCCGATTGAACCTTTTATGACATCATGCTAGAAAATGGAAAATTAAAGGCAAGATTTACTTCCGCTAACGAGAGATTACGACTTTGCTTTTAAAAAGTGACTGTATTTCTATCGCATACACGTTTTAGCGCTCTTCTGATGCTTTAGAATCTATCTTCAGATTTAATTATCTTTTGAACGGAAATGATTTTATTTATCGATGAGAAACGTTCGTTGGTAAATCACTCTTCGAACAAAGACATTTTCTATTCCAAAAAAAGATGAATAAAAAAACGAAAAAAAAAAAAGTTTTACCTGAATTATAGTTTTTGTTTTTATAATAGAATGAGAAGATTGTAACGTTAAAGTTAACAAAATAAAATGAACCAAGGTGGTTTTTTAAAGCGAAGCGTCATATTCGGAAATAGAAGGCGCGCAACACCCAATGGAATTCCACCAAGCGCGAAAAAAGATCGGCATAGACACGTGCATCGGTGAATCGCGTTTTCAGTGGCAATGCTATTTTCATTTCAAAATAATAACGCTATTAAGAGGCGAAATAAAGCCATAGGCGGGTACTGGCCTTGTCGGCGGTCGCCACTCAGGAATGCGGCAAACACTGCGACTGGACGACGGACTTTTTTTTCATTCGCACAGAACAAGACTCTGATAATACGCAAAAATTCGCACCCAATGACATTATTTACAATATTGTTTTTCCAGCTCATGTTTTGCTTCACCGGCCTTGGGTTCATCGAGGGCAGTCCTCTTAGCGCGTGAGTTCTATATTAATCGTGTCAGTCTTGTTTTGGGCGACTTTTAGATCGGCCGACTTCAAGACAAGAAATCGCAGCACGTATATCCAATATACGTGCGCCATTTATTTGAAAGTAAATTGTCCGAATTTGTGCTGTAATTAATCGTCGCTGGACAAAAACATTGACGTTGATCTAGAAGAATGTTTAAAGCAAATTCAGAATGCCAAAAATGTGATTCGACATCACTCCAAAGTTAACACAATTAGAACGAGACGAAATTCCACCAAATGAAACTGCCATCGGACTCGCAGAGACAACAATTTTTTATATATATTATATATTTGTTTTTATCCTTTAGGGATCGTAACTAGATCGCATTATTAACCGCGAGACAATTTTTGTTGTCAGTTTTATTTTGAACCATATAAATTGATTATATAATCTTCATTCAAATCCAATTTTCATTCTCGTCGAAAACGTCACTTTAAGAAAACTCACAACATTGTACGTTCGATATCCCGATCATTCATATTGACAGACTTCATAATATCTCAGAGAGAAAATCGAAATTTCATTATCTTACATTATCGGCTCATGAAAATCAGCAGAGAAAAAAAATGTGTTTGTCTAATTTCTGAACTGTATGTCAAGTAAGGTTAACTGTCGCCGTTGTAAGTCACGACAAATTAGTTTGATTGATTATGCTTCGATAAAATCATCAATTATCTAAACTTTGAGACGGATAAGAGGTTCAAAAATAAAATCATTCGAAAATCAACGTTTCTTTTTATATTTTCACTCAGTCAGACTTTAAGATATTGAAGAATCCTTGATGAGGCATGCATTCAGAAGTTTAGTTACCCGGCATTTTAAGCACCGCTCGTAAAACGTTGAAAGGCAATTGGCGTTTCGGATAATACGAGCGTTTTAGCGCTAAAACGTCGCATTTATAACAGGTCTCATTTGAAACCCGTTGTTTTCCTTCCTGACTTCTTTCATCTGTCACCTGACCTCCTGACCTGGCCTTACATCCGACTTAAAATCGACAATGTCATCGTGTGAAAATAAGAAAAGTGAAATAGACGCGTTCATTCAAAATAACGATTTTTATTTGAAATAAATCATTTGTGAGAGCAATAATAAACTCTTCTCATCTCCGTCCCTGTTACGTTCTTTTTTTCTACCATAAAGACGATTTTTTTTTTTCTATCAGCTATCTGAAGAGTTTTTTCTCGTTTGATTGATTATTCATCGTAATAGTCTTTTCTTTGGCAGATTCTAATTTGCAACGCTGCCACTTTCGTGCCACGAAAACCACAAGAAACTTGTTATGATAACAGATGCGAACACACCCCAAGAAAAAGTGTATGATTTCCATCCTCAGGTTTTTTTATTTCACGAGAAAATCGTTCAACAGTTCCTCTTTTACAATTGTGCTAGTTTTTCAATCATAGGAATAGCAAACTTTTTTATGCTTTTATATATGTTTTAAATTGACAAACGTTTATTTTGCCTTCGGCTCGGCTTTTTTGAGTGCAATGCAACCGAGCGTTCAGTTCAACACGTGTGGGCGCACAACATTTTAAAAAAGCGCACTATTTCGTAGAAACGTGCTCGTGATTAGCATAAATTGTCCATCGCTTAGCATGCTCTGATTAGCAGCCGAAGTCGAGCTGTTTCCGCGAGGCACGCACAAACAATTTGGACGTCTTATCAACCTATTTTCCGTGAATCTTCTTTATGAGTGAAAGTTTTTTCGAAAACTGGCGACTCAGATTTTTGGACGCCCAGGCATTTACTTTTGAGCGTGTCGTTTTGACACTGATCACTCGTTACGTAAGGTTCAGAAAAAAAAAAAAAAATGTGTTGACACTCACGAAAATAATACACAAATTTAAGCTCGTACGAAAAATGAAAGTAGTGATTATTTCAATAACAAAACGGTTATTTGAATTTAGTGAGAAGGAAATTTATATGATTTCTCATTCATTCTTTTTGGTCATCGTTGACGATTGTACGTTGCAGACTTTATCGAGCATTTCGTTCTCAAAGTAAAACATATAAATGAATCTAATCAGAAATATAGTTTGTAGATGAAATTTACGTCATTTTTGTTCATTTCATTTAAAACATGTGTATAAATGCTTCATTAGCCGTGTTATCGCACAAACAAAATCTGATTCGCAATTTATGAACAATTTCTCGAAATATATTTTATGCTTCATAAGTGGTTCGAAAAAAATGTGCTGGATTATGTAAAACGAAATTTCAGGCGGCTCCTTGAAGAACGGATGTGACGCTCAAAGTGACGCAGAAATTTATGAGCGACCATTGAGCAACGAATTATTAGTCGGTCAAGCTCTGCCACGATTCTGAATTTTATGATTATTTCCATGGCGGGTGGGAGACCACCCAAAATTATGCATAGTCTCTTCGGCTTGTCCACTTTGTAGGATTATTTTGTTTTCATGTTGACACATCGTACATAATATGCTCTATCGAAAACAAGCTATTTCAATTATTTTATCAATTTGTTCGTTCCAAAATTTTATAATTAATGAAATATATTCCTTAATAAAAATTGTAAAAACAACAGAAAATCTCGAGAAAAGTAAACTTTCTTATGTCTCGTACAAGTTTCAAGACATTTGTATAAAAAAATAAAAAAAAATACACAGGTATGCAGAATTTTCGATATTGTTATATGGACTTTTCCCGATATGTCCTAATCGGTGTCAACTTATACACGTAGTGGCCTACTCGGCTCAAGAACCCGTTATAGCTTCGCGTCTTTCTTTGTCGCACGATATGTTTGTTATCCTCGGTAGGTTGCCGAGAACATTCGTAGTCTCGTCTGTCTCTGATGGGTTCGTCGATCGGAAAAGGTCGAGACACGAAGTTAGCTATTACAATTGTTGACGTGGGTGTGAGAATGCGTAGATTCATTCATGGCATTAAACGTATGTATTTTGTGTGCGGACGACCTTTGTACCGGTCGAATTTTTACCATTCTCTGATGGTCTGCAGAACCTGGTTGCTGTAAAAAGGGCGATTGGGTGAGGTAGAAAGTTCGTAGCAGTTATTTTGCTGAAAGAGCAAACGATGTCGAAATTCGGGAGAGGATGAGCTTGGTTGTTTGGGTGCAGATAACATCGGTATGCTCGGTCGAATGAATTTTATTGTAAACAAAATGATTCGTACTTAGAATAGGCTCAGAATTCGTTGTTCAAATTTGAAAATACAAACTTTGATTGCATTTATTTACAATGAATGATGGTAACCTTTGAACAAAGTAACAACTTTTATCTGTTGAAATAGTAAAGTATTTGTTCAATTTTCGCCTAAAATGAAAGTTAATTGAATTTATGATCATTTTTTATATTTTATACAATATATTGTTAACGAACAAATCAATTTTGTACAGTTCCAAAGTTTAAATCTTTTTCATTGTGCAAACAACCTGCCGATTGGAAACAAAATCGATCTTATCTTTGTTGATAAGCGTCGATCTTGTTTATCATAAATTAAAGCGCAGGAAAGTAGGCTCCAGAATATATGGACACTACAAAAGTACACGCCCACACGTCTATCGGAGCTCAATTATACTATAACGGATGGACGGGTACTTCTTGTTGAACAACACTGTACGAAAAAAAAAAAAAATAAAAAAAAAAAGAATATTATTCGCATAGAGCGGGTCGTCACGTAAAAGAGTGAACATGCTAAAACCATGTGCGTGTTTGTACAGGATTCGCTGGCACACTGACCTGACGCGCGTTTTAGAATAACTTAAGTTTTCGAGTGTTGTTGGCTAACGAGGCCAGCTTTTGTGATATGAGACGAGCATTTCAAATGACAATTCCGTGCCAATATCGATTTCGGTACGAAAACGGAGGCCCAAAAGACGCGACGCTTTACAACCGGTATGACTTTTTATTGCCTTTCAAAATCGAGGACCATCAATAAATCTTATGAATGACATGCATTCAACTCTGCTATATTTGCCATTTTGTATGCGTATCGCAGCTTGTGTTAGGTCAGTTTTTATGCTTTTCAAGATTTTAGATATTGTCCAAATGAATACAAGACGAATGACTCTAGTGGAATATCATGTCCTTATAATCAAACTAGGCCTAGAATCCATAAAATCTACAACGATTAAAGTTTCAGTTCTATACGTATACCATAGCAGAAAATTTAATTAGATGATGTAAAATGCAACAATTTTATTTTAATGCAAAAAACTAAATTTCGTGTTTTGGGGATCATACCCAACCGATTATATATTGATGAATGAGAATAAAAAATGTACAAGGATAACTTCGGCCTTATATCATTACATGTTGTCGAACAAAATTTTCTAATCGGTTAAACAAAACTTTCGTACTGGTTATTCGTAACTGTCTAACGGTGTATCTGAACTGAATATCAGTTCAGAGCATAATGACACATGTATGTAACACTTAGGTGCACGCAAATTATGATCTTCTTTCAGGGAAGCGAATTGTGTACCAGAGATAATGCGAAAAAGTGTGCGATCCTTTTAAAAAGATATTGCCAAGATGCCGTGGAACAAGCGAAGTGAAAAGAATTGATTCGCGACGAACAATCAACCACTTAGACAGAATTGTTCGGCAAAAATTTGCGCAAAAATTTATTTTCAAGGGGCAAAACGAATGTGAGAATATATTGCAACAAAAATTGTTACCACAATTAATTTATTTAACGTAACATAATCTTATGGGTTTGGTTCGCAGGAATTCGTATAGTATATACTTCACGGGTAACAAAATACCGGACCGTCTATTTACAAGATGTAATGCAAATTTCTCATTATTCAATGTTAACCTGGTGACTTGAGTTATTTCAACAATTTTCCTAATTACTCCGACGATGTCAACAAAAAATAATCGATAGCAAAATCGGTTAAAAAATCCAAAATACATATGTCTCATCAATGTGTAAGCCGAATAATTTTTTCTTTGAAATAATGATGTACACTTTATTATGTGTTCTGCATTGATCAGGAATGGCTCATTAATCGTTAACAAAGAGGTATGTTTAGTTTTGGTAATGATCAAAAATGTAAAATAAATTGATGGCTGTAAAAGTAAAAATATAAATGTACAGTTCTAAAAGCAGAATTAAGTTTTCTTGGTGTGCTATCGATTAATGTCCACATGCGTCTCGCGATTAACTGCGGATGACTTAATATGCTTGGATAATAATTTAAAGTGTTCGCTTGACCGACGTGCGATCAATCGGTGCCAAAGTGCATTAAGTAGCGAATCGTTAATCGACGACTTCTCAGGTGCATTGACGACGCTGCAGCGTTATCGCCGGGCGCCGATTAATGGGTCAGTGGGTTGCGATTTTTGAGCGCAGTCGAAGCACACCGTCTTTAATATTTTTCATCCTCTTGAACCGCTTATTGCATTCCCGACGCAAAGATGGAAACTTCACGCATGAGAACACAGGCGAAATGATGTTCGCGCAGCCGAAACGATGTCGTGTAAATAGACGCTTAATAGACTCGCGGAACGAAATCCGATAGACACGACTACGTTATATCCCGTTTCGGGTTTCATCATCTCGTCGATTGTGACGAATCGCAAAACTTTCTTTCGGGGTTCATTATATTTTTCAAAGTACTTAGATGAGTTCTCTGGAATTTTAACAAGAATTTTTTGCTATCACAATTTTTTTTTTCGTTCTATTAAACTTTTTTTTTTGATCATCACTGTATTTTGACAACTTTACATGATATACAATTTTTCATTGTATTCTGTTAATAGCGATACATTAAATTTGATTATTATTATATTAATAAAAGTGAAAGTTATGTCATCAACTATCATTTATACAAATGCACCGACAGAAAGAGTTTTGTAAAAAATATTGATATAATGAAACATTATGAAAATTGATGATACACCTTCCTTCTATTCAAAAGAAAAATTATTATTCAAGTAAATCAATATTGATCATTATTTACGATAGTATTTTTAAATGCGTCACACATTCACACTTATAGACCTCTACTCTTATAACACGATTAACGATAGTCTTAGTCTTGTACAAATAATAAAAATCAAAATGTAATACAAAAGTGATTTTATGCCGCGATATAAGTAATATAGTTTTCTCGTGTTTGTTTTGTACTATAAATTGCATGGTCATAGTACAAAGCCCGACGTCTCAGTAATAAACATGTAAGCGAGCTTGAAAAATTTTGTAATTTCTCAACGAATAGATCAAATTTGTAGAGAAAAGGCTATAAATTAATGCAATAACGGTTTAAAACACAATTTTCCGATTATTTATTGAATCAGATTCATTGGGTCCGATTTACGGATTTTCTAATTGCATTTTTTGATTCAGAAGACCTGATATAGTGATTTACGGTGGCTGCTTTGAAGTACCTAGATTTTGAATTCAATTCGTTAGATATACATTCATTATAAGATGGGACTCGAGGTTTTGCGGCTGAGTAACTAGTTCAATTAATGAAATTATAATTGAGAAAGAGAAAAATGATTACAAGATAAGCAGGCGAGCAAACGCCTTTCACTCGCGGCTAACAAATGAAGCCCGGATGATTATCACGATGATATAGTCCAGATGAAAACTCGAGTATTCAGATTTTATGTTTATTGTACAAAATATAAAAATAGAGCAGGAAATAGTCTGATCCAGATACCTGCAGGATTTTTTTTCTGGCAGTTCTGAGAGAAAATCACACTTTTTAGTCTCTTTTTTCGGGAAAAACAGTTGAATATTAATATAAAAAGTTCGTAACGAGATGGAAAAATAATTTGGAACCATTTTCTACTCTCTTTAAATAATTTTACGAAATAAATATCATTCTATAACGATGGTTTTGGTGGCATTTGTTATAAGTATAAATGTAAACTCAATAAAGCAATTAGATTTTAAGATTTGTTTTTTTTTTTATAAAAAGCCTTATTAAAAATAGAAACATAAGAACACTGACCTGACTCAACAACCGATAACATGATGAGAATTCAAATTAAATCAAAATACTTCCTCATCTACTCTATTATATTACGCTCAGCAAAAAAGAAAAAGAGAGAGATATTCGATTCACGAGCTGAATGAGTTTGATTATTTTTTAAATGAAATAAATGATGCACGATTTACCATTTGAATTATTTAAATTATGACTATTCTTTTCGAAAGACGATGTTATTGTTATAAGAACATTTTGAAACTTATACGAGCTTTTATCAATCAAAAAAAAAAAAAAAAATTATAAAGGAATTTGAGTTATTGAAAAAACAATCCATTGAGTTTGTTACATCGCAAATTTATGATTTTATGTGACACAGAAACTATTTTACCAATTAAAATGACACATTTATTTTCATCACTGATAACCAACTGAATTGCAACTGAGTAAAGTTTGAAGGCCCAAATCACTCGTTTATTAAGAGTTTTATAACTTGACACTCAACACACATGAGTAGTGAAAAGCAAGCAAAATTTACAAGCGCAATACATCAAGAAATGGATCAATAAAAAAAGTGATACAACTACATTCTCCAAGATATGTTACTTATAGGATATAAAATGTGCAATTTGAGTAAACAAGATTGATAAATAAGCTATGTGGTATTGCTAATCTTCATTCGTCTATTTGTAAACTCGGTCAAACTTTTGATCAACATACAGTTGTCTAGTTTAAAGAAACCTAACGTACCATTTAATGGCACGTATTATATAATCATTAAAATTTCTTCAACGGTCGAGTGATTGTGTCCGCGGCAGTGTAAATTTAAGCGGACGTTATTACCGGGTTGATAAGATGCAAAGTGGCATCGTTCGTTAGGTGTAATAAAAATGAGACAGAAATTATTGGGATGGTTTTGTGGCAAAGGGAGGAGTAGGGGCTTTGTACGTCAATTGCGATAAACTTGCACAGTTGCTCCAAGTCAGCAATAATTTAACGCACGGTTCATTTATCCTGTGATATCAGTTGCTTTGCCTTGGCCATACTACGATCTTGTTTATGGCATTGATTCAGGCTATGCCGGTATACACCACTGGCTGCATAAACAAGAAACTCGATACACGGAAGCTTATCGACAAAATCTTTCTCCACGATCTTGTATTAATCCACCTGGCATCCGTAAATAATGTTAACCAATTGAAGAATAAAGTCGTGCAGTATTCATCAGAGGATATCCTCTTACTTTTATTGTCCTCGATCTGATCAAAATTTTGCAAATTTAATCAAAGCAAATGCAAATTTATATTATATACCATCATAAAAGAGCAATTCTAAGTATTTCAATTGAACTGTTGTATTTCAATTTCTGATCAAGTCAATTTCGTGAGAGATATTTTTCAGACACGATTTTGTCTTCCACTGTTCGCAGCCTCGCGAGGTGATGAATAGCACCTGGATTTGAATAATAAAATCATCAAGAGCTGCGAAGAGCCGTATTAGTGCAGTTTGAAGTCTCACGTCGTCGCGCACTTGAAAACATGATGCCAAGGTAAGTCACGGGGTGCACACCCTTTTATAGAGACCAGACGAGATCGATAATATACAGCACTATAACCACAATACGTCTGATCTTGACAGTTTTCATATCCATTGGAAATTGATATTTTTTTTTTTTTAAACAAAAAGAAAAATTATTTGAATGAAGCCCGTCGCGAAATTTCGATCAAAAATGATGTCATACAATTTCGATTTTATCGAAAAGTATCGTTCAATTTTACATCGCAGTTGCAACGAAAGCGTGCGAACTTTCGCATAAAACGGTTTAACAACCGTTTCTTCTAATTAAGGAAAGGAGAAGGAAGCAATTTCGATTTCGTTGGCACGGTCAAGTTTCATGGCAAATTACGAATCGAGCAAGACTTTTACGACAGCTGATCACTGAAAGTTTGAATTTGGTGCGACTCGGCGATTCACTTTTGATATATACTATTATAGCGAGGCATTATTCCTTATCTCGACACACACCTGCCAAAATATGGGATTTACGTGTTTATAATCTCACGTTGCGCGAGACATAGTTTGCGAAGCTGCTCGGTCACTCACGTCAAGCAGTTGGCAAGTGTACAAGCATTCGTTTACATGCTCAAGCATCAACAGTGTGACGTACAAGCAGAATCCTCTTTGGCGAAAAATGCACTCGACTGGAAAGCAGGTCTCCTCTTGACGTGTGCTTGTTATGTTTTCTACACGACGTCCGAATTCAAGCAATGCAGAGAAATTAAGGAATTATCGCATTACCCATTTTCTTGTCAACCAAGTTCGTTTTGTAAAACTGTTTGAGTATACAAAACATTTAATTCATTCAGCAGTGTGTTACATAAAAATTGAATTAAATCTGCACACTATTATATAGAAAGAAACAAAAATTTTCTGTCAATTCTCGGTGCCAATAAAATTGAAGAATAGCTGATGATTAATAGATTAAAAAGATATTTAAATATAAATAATATAGAATGAAAAGTCGCATGGATATTAAAACGATACAAAAAATGCACGCTCTAAAAATATCTTTATTTCTGTAGGTACATATTTTTGCTCAAACTTAGGGAAAAAAAAAAAAAAAAGAAACAAATATTTTACTAACTGCATCACACAAATTAAATATTTTTTTATAGAGTTGTATTTTTGGCCAAACGAGTCCAGCGAGTTTGCTCGAATGAGACGAAGAAAAAGAAACGGGAACGAAGAGTTCACAGATCCCTCCTGGTTTTCGAATTGGCAAAGACGAAGCCTGTAAGCCGATCGTTTTTTATCTCACTTTCAAGCCTCACACTTATAGGGTGTATCGCGAAGCGCAAACAAGTCTTTCTCATATTTCGGACTCTGCAGGATCAATAAACATTTCCATTTTGAAAGAAATGAAAAAAACCTTAATGTCGCTGACAAACCAAGAAGCTGGTCTATTTAGAATCATTCACAGCTTCTAAAAATAAAACGATGGGAATCAAAGAAATCACCTTTTTGGGTGGCATTCCCGCGCAGAAATGCCAGAGCTTCAGATTCATCGTATTTAAAACACTTTATCGTCGATCTCAAACATCTTGGTACTGATCTTAATAATAACGATTCTTGATATGTTAAATTCATCAATGCGATAAACTCATTTCTGACTAACTTTCTTTCAATTACTTCTATTCTATCAAAAATCAAGCTTTCAATTGAATACAAAAAATTGTGTATAAATAACAAACAATAATTTGTTGACAATAATATTTTGTTGTCCCGTCAATTACTTACATCCTCGTACGATAACCTAAGAAATGCATCGTGAAGAAATGACTAGATTGTAACGAGAAATCATCACACTCTCAGTCACCTTGCGAACCCCGACCGGAAACCCGCGTGTCATCATCATTATCCCAAGCGAAAGGGACAGTGCGATAAGATACTGTTGGAATGCATTCACTTTTGTAACACAGGCGTCATATTTTCACCTCACGACGTCTCTCAATGCAGCACTAATTGAGCTTGTACTCATCACGCGTACATCAATCACGTGTTCAAAATTAAGTTTACTATCGTCTCACACTAACTGAACGAATTTTCTCAATCTCGAGCTGACTCGAACGAACGTCAAACGAACGCGCCAAGCTGAACTTGAATTATTCGCTTTTTAAAAGACTGTTTCGTTGCCAGCATGAGGTTTCCGAAGGGTAGTTCCTAGCTTGACACCCTAGGGGGGACTGAGACCTCTGTCTATGGACCAAACATCTGCCGGGCCTGCCACCACCCCGCACTTCCTCTACCACCACCAGTATTGCACGATGCATCATTCAACCTCGTGTCAAATAGTCTAACGTTCCGCTGCTTTTTATCCAAGCTTGACGCTAATACAGTCTCGGTTATACTGCTTTTTTTGTGTACGGCTTTTTCGTCATGCTACTGACTCTTGTACACATCGGATCGAACACAACATGTATAGCAAGGTTGGGTGTCCATTGCACCATAACGAAAATGACCTTGACTATCGTCCGGTTCACTGTTTACAAACAATGCAATAAAATGTCAGTGATTTAAGCGCTGTTACATTTTGGGTATGAAAATGTACCACCAAACGGCTACCATGACCTTGCCAGTTTTTTTTTCTATTCTTTTTTTTTTTTTTTTTTTTTTTTTTTCCTACAATGCTGATGTAAAATAATCCGTCGTTGACACGCTTTTTTCTGCACATCGAAGGTCTTTTGAAACGGGGCTAACTTAGAAATTGAATAGATTTATTATAGAACGGAATTTTATATTTAGTCAACACGCGAATGAATGCTACTGCAAGTGGCATCAAAACATCGATGCGACACAGCACTGCAGTTCGCATAACAATCAAAGTTATTTCATGGTTTATTAAGATCGAGTTTCCTGTTGCTTTATCAAGTTCATTGGCTTGTGACAAATCACTATTCTCTGTTAAATGTATAACATTCACTCTGTTGCCATTTCAAACTATCCAATAAATAAATGATTATAGAATTATAAATGGTATTTTCACCTTGGTACCATTTTTGTCTTCACGCAGATCTGATATAGTTATCGTCGAATTAGCATCAACAATGTAACTAATGGAAATTAAAATGCGAAAATGTACTTATAGTAAATACGCGAAATTATTGCGATCTTGTTTGAGCGGAGAGGTTTCAAGGCTGTTGATGCCTTAATAAGCCTGTTAAAGTTGTTATTATCATGAGAAAGTAAAATTTTTGTTGAATTTTAATCCCGACTCTGAATAAGCATATTCGTGGAACATTCATTTATCATCCTACCCCCTCGATGATTACAGAAACTAACAAATCGGCTTCATTTTTGAACTATCACTGTATATAAATGAATGACTTCGATGACCCCAGTTGATTTTATATATAGAACACACAAGCATGCGAGACACAAAGACATCGTCGATGACTTGGTATATTTTGACTGTCCCCGTAACGATTGATCAAGCTTTCGGAATCGCGTGCGGCTCTATTTAAGACATAACGCATATACATACGATTCTGAAAAGTGACCGGACTTATATATGCCAATTATTTGCAGATCATGCTCAAACGGCGACGTTTAAACAGTCTTTTTAATCGACATTGTAAAATATGTTGTTACAGAGAAAATTACAAGTGTGAACACAGGTCAATAATTCAAACAGTTTATAATTGCAACCCGCAGCCGTTTAATCGACTATATGCGCTGATGGCGCGCACATCTACATTCGAACAGTTTATAAACCAATTAAACCTTTTTTCGCAGGCGATATAATTCTGTATTAGAATTATATCTTGCTCTCTCTCTCTCTTTTCTATAGACTGCTGTGAACGCCTCAAGACCAATTTCGCCGTTGTAATTATACTTACTTTTGTTGGTCAACACCGCCAAGCTCATTCAAATGTGTATCACATTTCGTTGTATAAAATAAAACGTGTAACAAAAATGATACTGCTATAGAAGCGCGAACCGCTCATCGACTTTCTATTTAATATATCCGTTGTACGTAAATAGTTGAGATTCTGTGAGAACGACACACTTTTTTGTGACGTGTAATAAGCAATAATAAATTATCGCTATCGTACGGTTACGCGTGTGCAGGCCTAATTAGGTTCATTTTTATTTTATATTTATCTCTATTCATATATTTTTCCATTCTGATCATGGAATGCGAATGTGATAAGCATCAGACAGGTGTAATCAAATTACCTAAAAGGACACTAAATTTTCCTCAACCGCCTTCTGGACACGGGACCATGTAATAGTTCATTTTGATGATATTAATTGCAGACAGATGAATGAAATTAATTAAATTTACCCTGACGGTTTTATGCGCCGTGCCTTTCGCCCAGACAAGGGATAACGTGAATTATAACGATTATAGTTGAAAAATCCTCTTGTCGAACAAAGTCAATTTCGAATTACGACTTTTAAATGAAAATAATTTGATAACAATTATTATTATTATCATTATATATGAAACTTGCTTTTTTCTTTTGCGTTCACTGACGTAGCTTTTGGAATAAACGAGTCTGTCATGTTTGATGTGCAAATTGCAGCTGATGAAATGCGTGTGTGCATGAGGTAAGGACGGAGAAAGGAAGAAAGTCCGACGAAGCGGGACGAGCAATATTGGCAATTGACTGGAATTGTCGCCAATTAAGGGCACTGCGGAGAGACTGATTTCGCTTGGCGTATCACAATGTCCTACACGTATGGAAGCTGCACATATCCTTGGGCGTCCTTCACGGAGCTACCTTTTAACAAGGGTCGTTCCTTGCACTCGTTTTTCATAAGCCATGACGAGCACTTGCCACCGACTAATCATTCCTAGACGCCATCACCGACGAGACCCGCATCAACGCCACGCCAGACAAGATTCCCTGCGGAACAACTCTCGGCGCAATATATAAAAGTAACTCCACTCCGCGGTTGTGGTGTCAAGATCGGCCTCAGATTACACCGCAATTAAGCTTTTCATGTGATGCATATTTTTTTATTCCAACGGTTTTGCTTCCTTTTTTCTTTGCAACTCTGTTATGCAATTATAATATTTGAGATTGTATGATGACGAATTATTATTTTATGATCATTATAAAAATAAAAGAAAGCTGATTTTTTTTTGAATCTTTCCAAACATGTATAATTTTATATACAATGTAAACGTTTTTTTTAAGGTGCAGCTGCGATGTTCCGTTTAATTGTAAATTAACAGCTGCTTATCGATTTACAAAAAAAAAAAGATATTTTTCATTTTTTCAGAAAAAAAAAATACCCGCAGAATTAAAATATTCGAGGTCCAGTTATTTGACTTTCAACATCGTTTATTGTAAAAGCCCTGGTATTCACAAGTATTTAAACGAGTAAATTATATAGGCCACTATTATTCGCTCCGTGTGCGGAAATCTTTCCGAAACCTTACCGAAAAGACAACAAACGTGAACCTGCTTTGAGGGTCATCATCCACTTAAACTCATGCAATATGTTAGCATAGTAGGTTAATTGCGTGGACGTCAAGATAAAATGCGCGATGCAATTAACCTCAGACTTCACCGAGATATAATTAATACTTCAACTGGTCAAAATAAAATGTTTGCATTAGAAGAAAATTAAAGAAGGGTTTTAGAGACCATAGCACACAAATTCAAAAAAAAAAAAAGAAGTCATAATTCGTACTCTGAATAAAGTCAAAGCATGACTAACAATTTTTAATTCTTGAAATTTAAGTGAAATTTGTTTTCAGTATCCATAACCATCCTTGAGTTCAAAAACCCCATAAACAACCTATTTGATCCACATATACAATGATTATCTCCGGAAGGTATAGTTTAAGCACGCTTAAATTGTACAGTTATATAGTGTCGTGCAATCGCTAGCAATTTATAACTCGAAATGTAGTTGGAGTTATTATAATTTTGCACACGTAATTATAAATAATAATCGCCATCTTGAGTGTCCGCGCAATTAATTTGTGCAATCCCTTTTTTTTTTATTCTGACGAAACAGATGCTAGAGATGTAGTATTGCTTGTCGTCGGTTTCGCGCGTAATCTGATGAACATATTTTTTGTTGCTACACTTAAAAGCACCGTCGATCGGAGACATCGTTATTATGAGCACGAATCAATCTTCGTTACGTCAACAATGTTGGGTCAAATCGTATTTTGCTCAGCGTGTCTCTATGAGTCACGAACAAGCGCCGGGTCATGCGTGTGTGTCGGCCCTTAAAGATTCGTGCATTTTGCACGATCACGCCTAATCTCTCGACATCTAGACTAACACATTGTGCGAGACTAGAAATTTATTTTCAACGACGCGATCGAGTCCTTGATGAAAAATTTTAATTATTTATTACAAACATAAGGTGATCAAACAAGTTTTGTTAAGCTATTTTTATGCTGGTATATATAATTTGTTCAAATTTCTCTATATTTTTATTTCACTTTATTTGTAATGAAGAAAACAGTAAATTCTTAAGGTTGATCGCTTGAATTCTTATAGAAAACTGTTACGTCACTGTGCAAAAAAAAAAAAAAAAAAAAAAAAAAATTTATAACGCCGTTGACTTAATGTGTTTCAGCTGTAGCCAACAGTATGTGCATAGTGCTTACAGGACGGCTGTGTGGTTGCGTACAATCCACATGGCGTGTTCTCGGGTTTTTCATTAGAGTATCGCATGGTATCGATCCTATTCTATACCCTAAAACAAAAAGACGAAAATGATAAGTTAATTAATTTCATTAAGGTTAATATACATTTACAATTCAAATGCGGTTAATTCTATTAATTAAGATGAATAAATCTATGAAACAAAAATTATAATAACGGTAATGGATTTTCTCTAATAAATTCTTGCTTGCGCAATAAATTCTTTTGTTTTGGAGAAAAGGTATCGCGGAGGAATTTTTTCACGCGACACACTCGTTACTTTCACGAGTCAAATGCTAATGTAATCCTAGACTCAGCTGACGGCTCGCAAGAAGAATAACACTAGGGGCTAAACGATTTGTCTCATTCTCACGATTGCATCAATTAAATGCTAAGTGCATTCAGTCTCATTGAATTATTGACGATCGGTAAAAGGTTTCTGATGGATAGTTCAAAGGACCATAATAGGAGGTTAATTTTTATCACCGTCATAAACGTGTAAATTGCATCTTGACATTTTATTTTTCCCTTTTTGATCATGAGAATTTGTTTGAGTGTAAAAAATGGGGAAACCTCATTTGAATAATGTTGAAATTTTTACGGCATTATAAAAAAAATTGCGGTATTTTGTTGTTCACCAATCCTGTACTGATTTACTTCAAATTTTTTAGTCTGAAAATTGTGACATGATTGTATACAATTTTCAGAATATGCGATTTGTTTGAATAAAAGTAATACAAAACAGCATGTTATTTACGGAAATAATGTGGTATGTAAAGCAGTATAATATATTCTGACGTTTAACATGTACAGTTTCATTGAATGTTTCTCCTACTATCAATAACGTATCACTTTTGAACCTACTATGTATACATTGCACACGTCAATATGAAATTCGCTGAGAAACAAATTTCAGTTCATATTTAACAATCACCTTATAATTTTTATTCTGGAAAATGGAGAGCAAATTTCAGACACTCCTATCGCATTCATCTAATTAATTTTCAATGAACGAAGACAAATAAGTATATAACATTTTATGAAACATTTTAATTGAAATTTCTGTTAATCGTTTTGTTCTAATCAAAATCGTAGCAGCGGAAAATTTCAATTCACACGCTCTTCGCGTTAAGTCAAGTTGTAAAAAAAAAAAAACCCGTGATTCCCGCTTTTTATCGCCTTACTATTTTTATCGATGATAACCAATTGACGATATATCCAGCTAAGTCTACAAATTGTAATCTCAAAACAAATAAGAAAATTTCAACAATCTTGAGTACATCAATTCTCGCCGAATTGCAAAACGCCGCGCAAATTGCCACGGCAAAAATTATATTATCCTAGCCGTGTGATTTTTGCATTAAATTATCGTACGCACACTGCGCGTTATTTAATATATTATCGTGTCCAGATGTATCATGTGCAATTCAAAAACGCAACCATGTAATGCAACGGACGTTGTCGGATAACTCAACTGCCAGGTTGTGGCACGCATCAAAACGTGGCTCTGGGTCTTCCGTCGACACTTCCTCCTTATAGTTTGTACCAATGGGATAGTCATTAGCCTAACCAACTCACGCTCGAGTTTAAATATTTACGCACATCAATCTCTCATGTAAAATCATACATGATCAAATTAAACTTTAACCTATGTTCAGATAACCATCGCTTCAAAAGTGAACAAAACTTACACGTTGTCAAGAAGATAAATATAATATAAACAATTTATTAATTGCTTATGAATATTTTTCTGATTTGATACTTGGAGATGTTTCACACATTCAAAATGATTAGTGTCAGAATGAAAGATTTATAGTGTTAGGTAGTACGTATCCTATAATAACGGATACTTTGGGTTAAACAAAACGTTTGTGTGGACCATATGTAAAATGCAACAGCAAATTTAAACAATGTGACAATCAAACAAGATAAAAAATAATATAATCTTGATGTTCAGGTATATTTGTTAAAAAACGCGAGACATCGATCTATAGCTTGTTGGTCGTCAGCATTCAAAGATTCTATTCCGTCAATTTATCATCTCTTGCTCATAACAGCTATGGTGAAACAATAACAATATTGTAATAAAAAATTAAAAAAAAAATGATATAATATTTTATGAGTTGCTTGACACTCATGTTTACAGTTATATTTGATTCAGTCAAGCGGTAATAGAGAAACATATGATTCAATCAAATCGAAACGACGAACAAGCAAGAGCACCAAAGAATTTCTCGTACATTGAATCTCAACCGGGCATTATCTATTGATGATCTCAGAGGCTAGACTGTAGACCTGTTGCAGACTTTCACAAAAATGCACCGCTTGCAGAGAAAGAGAAGATGCATTTCTCTCGGACTTGGGCGCAATCGACGTCGGTGATGAAGTCCATCGAAACGAACTGTGCTCGTGGAATAATTCCACTTTGACTTGGAATTCGAACACAATGGCAGAAGGACGGAGTCTCAACAATGCCCACGTTGAAAGCCGCTGGCATTTGCAAATGTCAGATCGGTCTCTGCGAATTAACATTTATCATTTAAGTCTTGTACGACTTGTAATGGACCTGCTATGGGAATCGTACATCCCGAATTTAACAACAAATGGACATCAAGTGCCTACAATTGTCAAGGTCTTTTAAAGTGAGATCCGTGTTTGCAACCAAGGCAATATTCAACTTCCTGTATTTTTGGTGAAATAAAATTAATCTGTCGGGATGAATAAAATTATGATAACCAATTGGAAGAACGCCTTCTAGTTCAAACATCTGCTATAAGAAATGAGAATAGACCAAACATATTATGATTTTAATTTGATTTAGGGGACACAAACTTTGCGGGACAAATTTGATTTCTTCCGTTTGAACCAATTTGAACGATGCCATACGAGGAAACATAAATCTACAGAAACGAACCGTGCGAAAATTGAGTCAACAGGATTGAGTTTCTTGGAGAAAATAAATTGCATAAATTCTTTTAGAGAATTTCTTTCCAACGAAAAATGAAGGTACGGGTTTCGTTATACAGAGTGCTGGTAAAGTCTCGTTTGGAAATCAAACTAATGGCAGTTGACGCTGGTAAAGCTGGTAGCGGTGAAATGAATTGTTACAACTTGACGTCTGACCTTCGACTAGGCGCATTCGAATCAGAATGACAATTAATCACATGAGAGGTGTGAAAAGCAATTCGCAATATATCTTGTTTGCAATGAAACCTTCAATTAAAGAAATGCGAGAAAAGAAATTTTATTGCCATCAAAGTGAAAAGATTTGTTGATTTTTCAGAGATAAAGTAGAAGAAGACTTATGGTGACTGTCCTTAGTTAATGATTTTCGCACCAACGAGGTTTTTCGATCATGATTCGAGTGAAAATCGAAAATGACAATATTTTTTTTACAAATTCTTTAAAATGAAGAATTTGTCTGAAAGATGTCTCTGAAATTTTTTCAGTCCACTTTGGATGGTGTTATACTTTTTGTTCTTTTATGAACAGTGCGTTCATTCTTACCATTCATTATATTGTCCAAGTATCAAAAAGTCTATGTTATTTTTGAAATGATGCACTATATATATTTGTTCATTGTAATAATGTTGCAAAATTTTTCTGCATCGCTATTTTCATTTTTCTTAACAGCAAAAGTCGATCTCGCTTGAAGCGCCCTCACGCAAACAACACCCAGTTATTCCCCGCCCATGGTGTCAATCATCCCTTAAATGTCAAACACAAAAGAACTTGTGAGAAATTGCAGAATGCAAAAAAAAGCACAAATTGACAAGATCGTGGAAGAATCGGAACAGAAAGAATTAGCAACTTACTTATCGAGCAGCTGAAATGTCAAAATTACGGCTGTGCTGCGTGATGTGAGATGTGGATCAATATAGAAGGAAAAGACACAAGCAAAGAGTGCAGCACATTGTGCGCCCCGGTTTCGTCAGCGTCCGGGAGCCGGGCGGCTAAAAACGGTGGCGCGCAGAGCCGCGCCGTTTCTGCACTCAAAGTCTAGGTTACTTGTTCGTTGAAAAAAAGCACACGCGTCAAATGGAGCCGAGAAAAGTCGGCGCACTGTCACGCGCGTCGAAAACCCAGCGATCCGACGAGTTCGGGCTTCTGCGCCGGTCCGGCGACGTCGCCTAGGAGACGAGGTCGCTTTTCATTCGGACTGCTCTCGGATCGATCCATCGAAACGAGGCTGCGAGCCGTCTCGATCGCTCGAAATTCTTGCGACAATTAGCCTTCAAACTTCCTTCCACTTTTTTTTGCTAAATTGTCCATTTTGAATGTTGGTTCTCTGCGATTGTCATATTGTTGGCAGCTTGACAGCTGAGGTTATTTTCAATAAAGCGCTATGGTTCGAAGTACCATCCAAGTTTATGCGAGACTTCGGCCTGAGAAAAATAAGAAACATAAAACGGTTAGAGTTTGAATTTGACACACGTGTTTTTCCTCTAATTTGATTTATTTCTTCTTTCTAAGTCTACACTTTTTCAGAATTACCAAGTTTTTCACCGACCCAAAGATCACGATAATGAAGACTTCTTGGTACTAACCGCACCGTCCAAGGTTTACGCGGAATATATTGACAATCGTCCTGAAAGTTGGCACTTCTCGTGAGAAATCAGTCGAATATTATTATGTTATTGATATTCTTACAGAAATACGTCAAGTTACGCTTTTCACTTGGTCTTTTTATTGCAGGTACCACAAAATTTTCGAGGAAAGTACACAGCAGATCACAATCTTCAAGGAAGTTGCTCTTCCGGTTATCAATAGGCAATCATTTTTGCGATCCATTTCAATTTAAATGAATAATTTCTTATATTTAAACGTTTGACGTTTTTTTTTAATCGACAGTTTCTTGGAGGGCTACAATGGCACGATTTTCGCATATGGACAAGTAAAATTTGTATTTATAGACAAACACAATGTGGCAAGTTTTCATGAACATCAGTGATTGTTTTAACAGCTGCCTTTGAGTATGTAACGGTGTTATGAATTCCGAACAGTTTAGAATAATGAAACACGTGGAATGGCAATAAATTGTCTGAGACCCCTTGTAATAACTCGCTCGAAGTGTCGCGCAAAGAGGATAATTTTCACGAGGATTTTTCGAAAGGCTTCGTCTCGATATTGTTCGTGTAGTGTTACCACCACGATCGTCAACATAGATTTTTTTACCAGAGTTCGCTTAAATGCATTAAGCTCATTAGTCTTATTCAGAATCAACGAGTACGCCAGTTTCTCTAATTTTATCAAACAAATGGAGAAAAACAAATGATTTTATTGTGGTGTTGTAAAATTTTCTTCCGCGCAAAATATATTCTAATTATTTTTCTTTTCTATTTTTTAAATGAAAAAAAACAAATGTGACTGTTCGACAATAGGCGTCGAGTTATGTTGACAAAACGAATTTCAGTCGTGTACACTAAAACCAAACTCGTGTCACTTTCTTAGGCTTCCGGCGAAGCTTTCTCATTCTGATAAGGGCTCTGATTTTCATGCAAATCCACTTGCGCAAAATGTAATCCACCAGATTATGGAATTGTATAGCGCTACCATCGGTTGACAATGTGTTTTTTTTTTAACTGATATACAAAGTAAACATACGTAGATGCAATTTATCAATTGTATTATTTCAGACTGGAAGTGGAAAAACGTTCTCAATAACTGGTGATCATTGGAATTATGAAGATCGTGGAATCTTGCCAAGAACATTGGAACACATATTTCAATACATACGCAAGGTATTTCACATAAAACGTAATTTTGTTTGAATCGCAAAACCTAAACGGAACAATTACATCGACTTTTTCTGAGTGGAATAGAAAATTGTTTCCAAGAATTAAGCAATAATCGATTAAATCCACTTTCTCAATTACCATTAACGATTGGCAGTCGGACAAAGAAAGTTTGTCCGACCGCGGAATTTGCTGACAATTATTATCCGCCCGTGGAAATAGTTGTTTGCGTGTTGATGAAGTTGCATAAACGTGTGACATAAATTGTTTAAAGCAGTACAAAAGTTGTGTTACAAACAGCAGGAAGTGGCGGTGTTGTGTTTCAGCACCCGGAAAATCTGTACATAGTTGAGGTGGCGTATCTGGAAATTTACAATGAGAACGGCTACGACCTGCTCGACCGAAAGCAGCAGAGCCAGGCGTCAAAGGTGGAGGATTTGCCGTGAGTTGTGACGTAAAGCGGCTCGCTCGCTAATTTCATAAAAAAAAGGCGCGATCGCTGCTTATGGCAAGACTGGTCGCGTCGATCCAGGCAATACATTTGCGCGCTTTTTGTCCAACTAAAGATGCAACTCTTTGGCAGGCGAGTTTGTATCCAGGAGGATGAGACCGGCAAGCTACACTTGAAGAACCTCAGCTTCCGACGTGTCCTCAATGAGAAGGATGCACTCGATTTGCTCTTCATTGGAGATACCAATCGGTGAGAGAGTAAAGGCTGGTCAAACCAGTTTCACTTCTGACGTTGAGAAAAGAACTCATTTTAAGATATCAGTCTTTTATTTTCAGTTAGGAAAAGCTCTTTTTTGTTTTACATTCTGAAATTTTGTATTCAATTTAATTTTTCATTCTATGATACTAATTTGTTTGTACAATTTATCAACAGTCGACAAAATTAGGTCAATCGCTGAAAGACTAGAATCATTTATTTTGATGAGATTCTAACCAGATGATAAATTTAATTACATTTATATAAATTTTTAGAGTGACTACTGTGACGTCAATGAATCCGTTATCATCAAGATCTCACTGTATTTTTACGACGATTATCTCTGTTAAAAAATTTGGAGAAGATAGTTTCAGAAGAGCAAAGATACACTTTGTCGATCTTGCTGGGTTAGTAAATTAAACAAAAAAATATTATTATGCCATGAATAAATTAATTAATAAATAAGTTCAATTTTATTATTGTCATACTGAAAGTTATAGGCACAATAAAGATGAATAAAAAAAAAGCTTGTAACCGATTGAAAATATAGAATCAGCTTGATACTTTTGTTTCAAGGCCCTGAAGAATGATTTCACGTTACACTGTGGCATGTAACGTGTTGCCTTTCGTATGGCTAACAGTGTAAACCAATACTCTTGAGTCAATAAGAAAAAAAAAGTTTTCTACAATCCATAGTAATGCAAATAAAAAAATTATCGTTCTCCAATAACTTTTCAATTAACTTCAAGAAACACTTTGCGATTTTTGCCAATCAATCAAAATTTTAATTCACATAACCCTCATCATTATTATATAAATCAAACTTTAAACTTTCATCAAAAGACTTAAAATTGAATAAGGATTGAAATTAAAGTCTTTCAATTAATAATTACAAACATAATCATTAAATACTTTCTACAGGTGTTCATAATTCATATTTTTAACAAACAATTTTACCTGAAATCATTTTTGTGATCTCGTTCAACCACCTCTGAGATAGTTCGTAGCACACTTTCATCGAATCTCAATCAATCACTCAATACATGAATGAAATATCTTGTTTCAAAATGTACACCATGCATAAATGAATAAATTGCGCTTAATTGAACATTTCCATTTGTTATGCCCCGGCATAACACTATAAATAAACTTTAAATAATTATTAATTAATTACTTTTATTTCAATCCAGAATAAATATCGTGTATCATTGATACACGATATTCATCTGGATTGCATCCGGCCAAATTGCTGAACAATCGAATCAGCAACCGAAAACGCGATTTTCTGTTAAACCAAGCATTTTTACACATGTCTACACAAAATCAATCTTAAATATGGGGAACCGGGCTGTCCGCAGGCAGTTCCGGCCTAATTACGAATCCCAATTGTACCAGAGAAAAATAAACAAAGTCATTTCAAATCGAATTGAACCAAGTTTTTAATTCATTCTTTACCCTTCAAGCATAACACATTTACAACAACTTGCATGACATAATAATATTCATTAATGAATTATAACAAGTCAATAAAATTATGTTATGAATGAAAAAGGGTGTAAAGTATTGAAACATAGACAAAGAATCTAGTCAATTTTCACGTCACAATCATGTTAACTCAATCCTTAGTATTTAGAGGCGGTTGACCTTATGATGCGTGTTGAATGGAAAAAAATGCAAGTCACGCTATAAAATTATGACGTTCATGAATAAATTCGAATCTCGATGGAGATGAATTATTAGATTGCTTTTGTGAAAAAAAAAAAAAATTTTTTTTCTTATGTAGTTGAAGACTGATGTAAGTTAAAGGAATGTTTTCTTCTATCCAACCGTTGGCGATTAAATTGCACATTAGTTTAGATGATAAAAAATACACTACGACTGGGCAGATGTGCAAGTAAATCTGTTTAGTAAGTCTTTTTTCATGTTATTTTCACTTGACACAACATTACTGACGTTTCTCAATTGATATTTATAAACTGATTACAAAATGATAATGTATTGTATATCTGATGAAATAATTTATTATATCTGCAAGACGCTTAGAGCCATTTTTCTTGTGCTTTGAATTTGATAATTTTTGCAGATCCGAGAGGGTTTACAAGTGTGCCACGACGGGAACGATTTTAACAGAAGCGAAACACATCAACCTGAGCCTGCATTACCTGGAGCAGGTGATCGTATGTCTGGGTCAGGAGAACGCGAATCACATTCCCTACAGGTAACACAAGAATACAATGTTTTTTTTTTTATTTTCATCAAGACGACTATCTCGCCCCATGAAATCGCACACAATTTTATGCTTATAGAAATTCTTTGCTGACGGCCATATTGAGAGACAGCCTGGGCGGTAATTGCCTCACGACAATGCTGACCACCTTGAGCGTCTCCGCATCAAACCTCGAGGTACTAGTTTCCAGTCTCGTTATATATCTTTTCCCTTTGAATTCCCCACATGCTTTTCTGAAATATCTCAAGTCACTCTCTTACAAACCTGGCTCATACTGCAAAAACGCGATTAAGTTTTTGAATTGAACAAATTCCAATTCAGATAGAGAAGCAGCCAGAGATCGATAAAAACTTGTAGTTTATTCATACGACTTCTCTTCCGGTGTACTGCAACAGTATAATTTTAAAGTACAGTGACGTGAATGATACTGTTAATGCTAGTCTACTTAGCGGCTCCATCAATCATACCGACTGAAAAATCACTCACAAACTCAAACATGACATAAACATTGACATAATTACAATTTTGTCAGCAATACTACTGCTGTCTGTTTAAATCTCGTGCTATCGTTAAAATCATCTGCACGAAATCCATGCACGACTACTTTCTACATTTTAACTAGTAACTTGAGCTTTGATTATTACATGTAAAAACAAAAACTGGCACAAAGTGCAAGACAAGTATAAAAAGAGTGAACGAATAAACACATTGTATAAAAAAAAAAAAAAAAAAAAAGTTGAAATACATTTCATGTGCCAGAGAATAAATAATGTAACGCATTTTATAATCAATAGGAAACCATATCTAGTTGTAGATTTGCCCAAAGAGTTGCTTTAATTCAGAACGACGTGCGATTAATCCTAGAGCGAGATATTTGCAGTGAAAATGAGTTGCTGAAAATGGAGAACGAACGACTTAGGAAACAAATTGATACGCTGACCAAGCAGTATGTTAGTTCAAATGTGTCTTGTCAGCCTTATACGAGCAAATAATAAATAAGCTCGCGCACGTTATAGTTCATTCGATTCCATCTTTTGGCCTTTTCCAGAATGAGTTCGCCGAAAAAGATAAGATCGAGCGCGTACCATCAGATAACAATGCGCTGCCTCAGATGCAATTAAAGTGCTCGGAAACATGCGCGAAGAATCTCAAGTACTACAAGGACCTGGTGGCTGAGCGCGACGAGAAGATCGGTATCCTTTTCGAATGATCGGTTAAATAGTTTCATAATTTACTGCGGCTCTTCTCTTACTACCAGTGTCTAGCTATGATGATTCAACTGCACAACCAAGGCTATAAAAAACGGAAGTCGAAGAAAAAAGAGCCAGGTGGGCTGAATTCGGAAAAGCATCTAACAACAGCGGAAGGCAACGATCGCGTGTCCAGCTCGGCAGACATTAGCCTTGAAAGTGTTGGCATCGCGAGTGAGACGAGAGCGCGCAAAAAATCAAGAAGAAACAAAACGAAAGCGGACGACAATGGACCGATAGGATCGATGGTGCCCCGTTTAAAGCTGGATCAAGTATTTGATAATGAAGAGAAATCGAATTCGGCAAGAGAAAATTCCGCCGGCGTAATAAATTCAAGAAGTCGCGCCAGCTCGGACGATAAATCAATCTGCCTTGTTAGCGGACAAAGGTCGGACAGGGGGAATGAAGATAAGACAATGCAAGACAAATCCATTGACATTGGTCTCAATTCGTCGAGAGGTGTTGCGGTGCAGGCCACGTCCAACCGCAGAGTTGAAAATGTCAAGATCGAAATTTCTAACAGAGACCTAGATAGGAGCAAATTGGTCAATAGATCTGTAGTCACTGATGACAGTCACGTTAAGAGCATAAGTGTTCAAACCAGCTTGCCAACTTGCTCGAGATGCATCGCCACTGATGGCTATTCTGTTGGTAGTGCGGCTTCGCAAACTGTAACCTGTCCTCTTGTTCAATCTACACCTGTTCAAACCAGTCCAAAAATAACTCCAAGAATGTTTAATTTGGCTGTTCCCATTCAATCGAAAATCATTCAAACCAGTCCAAACAATTTTTCGAACTTGAATCACCAATTTGTCAAAAGCATCTCCATTCAATCGGGTACAAGTTTATCAACAGATTCGAAGGCTGTACAAAAGTATTCGAAATCAAGTCGACCTTCTTCGCCCAAACTGACCCCTTACGTTCAAAATGTACCAGTACAAAAGACCCAACTGAATCCTTATTCTAAACTTGTCGATTTTATTGAGAGGCAAGATTTTGCCAATCTCGATTCGAAAGAAAGTAAATTAGATCGATTTGAATGGACTCTGCCAACTATAATGAATGAACCTCCTGGATTTAACAACAACTCGCGAGTATCTGCAGAACAGTCAGATATCCTCGAATTTACAGATGCGGACCAAAGAGAGTGCACTGAAACTACCGACGAAAAAGTTGCTACAGAAAATAATACAACAAAGAGCAAAGCTGTTCAGAAGGAACAATCTAGGACCGTCATTCAGTTGATTGAAAATTTTCAAAAAGATTTGGATGCAACGATGGAGATGATCATGAGTTCAGAAAAATCATCTTTTTACGATGAAGATAAGAAAGCTGCGAACAAAAGTGAGGGCAACAAATCCAATCGAAGCAATCGCTCGGACGACTTGAAAATTTTTGATTTGAATGACTGTAAGCCTGAGAAGCAATGTGATTCAGATTCATCAATTCACCTTACTGGAGATCCTGAAATCGACGAAGAAATTGTTGCTTACTTTAAAGCAAAATGCACACGATGTAAACATTAGCTTGGCACACTATTAGTTTGGAACATTGTATTTTATCAAGTTATTTATTACTGTATGACAATTTAATTGATGATAAAAACATTTTCTATTAAAACAATTTAAAAAATATATAAAAGCATAGTTTTTATGATTTTTCGAAAGTGACATTTGATTCAAAATTCCTCATAATTGATCAGAAACTTTCTCGTTACCACCTTCTGAATTTCCGAAATCAATTTGTTGGGACTCATTTTGAAAATGTGATCTGTATTTAAATGAACAAATATTGTTTACGGGATATGTCCGTTTATCGTCTGCCTTGATGTTATGTTAATTGACTTAAACTTAATATTTCCTGTGAAAGACTTCTTTCCCGTTATCAACATTTTTATTTCACTCTTCAATATTAGATAATTCAAGCCTGATCAATTTAAATGGTTATTTTTGTCATCAATAATTATGTCCCCTTTATATTATAGAGCAAAAAAGTAGGAAACAAAATACGTTTTTAAGACACTTGTTGCTGATGATTTTTTTTTTTTTTTCTTTTGAAACCCAAACATTTGCAACTTCATGTAACAACATTTTTATCATAATAATAAATGATAATTAAGAAAAAATTAAAAAATTCACCTCATGCGTACAGCAAATTATTCATTTGCAAATAAGATGATATCAAAAAAATGAGAAAAATGATTTTATCGCTTAGAATTAAACTTCCGTTTAACAGGATAAACTCGTCGATATCAATCTCTTTTATCGATTTTTGAGTGCTGATTTCTTTGATATGCAAAATATTTAACATATTTTGCATTATCAGTGTTGATAAAACGCTTATCTTGCTATTATTTGATGCACAATCATTTAGATATTGAAGATTATAAAGATGTTCTGTTTTTAATGCCCATAATAAAACAAAATGACATATGGTTCGAATAATATATATTATAATATTTTAAATAATTTTCAAAATCGCACCATGAATCATCACTCTATATCATTCTAATATTAAGTTAATATGGAGAT
This sequence comes from Trissolcus brochymenae, assembly GCA_030523145.1. NCBI lineage: Eukaryota > Metazoa > Arthropoda > Insecta > Hymenoptera > Scelionidae > Trissolcus > Trissolcus brochymenae. The sequence goes on from JAQQRF010000125.1 coordinate 246,619, forward strand.
AAATACAAGACCCGATATTCGGCATGTTATTTAGTCATTCAAATATCAGTGTATTGATTTTGCACAATTCCTTTCACTTCAAATCCACGTTCTATTTGCAAATTATTAACGTTATATTCACCTTCATCATTCAAGTAGATCATTTTGTTGCAAGCTCTAGTTTATCCCGCTAATTTTTTGATATAAATTTATATTTATATTTAATTTATATTTTGTAGTCGAAATAGACAAACAAAAATTATAGTATACACCATTGCAACTTTTTAAACTTCAAAATTGATAACTAGCCTAGTTTTATTATTGAAAGAAAACTATTTCATTCGTTCAATTGTCACCGATATTTTCAACGTATAAGGCGGACGGAAATCGTTTCCATCGAAATTATACTCTTAGTCTTATAATGATATTAAAGATTGTATATAGTTATTGTCACAAAATTAGCTATATCACTGTTTTCATTGTAATGTAATGACATTTTTATTCAATGAAACAATGATATTCTTATGTATTTGTTACATTGCCTACATTTGGTGTCATATAAATTTTTACCGTTATGTTAGTACCACAAATACAACGTCTTTTCTTTCGAGTCGCAAAGTTAATCGCTTTCTCTGATCTGAAGATGTTGCCAATTTATTAATTCCACTTGGCGATTTCGTTGTTTCATGAGTTGTTATATCATCCACTCGTAATTGTGATGGCAAATGAATTATTGATATATAAACACCATCCAAAGTTAACGTCAAATAAAATAATTGACTCTACACATTTGATGTCGTAATAGCTTTTACGTTTTTTATAATTGACTCAAATGAAATAGTAGAATAATTATCAGAACATTTTAGCTATAAAAAAATTCTTAAGAAAAAGTATTTACACTTCTTAAAACATAAAATGAATTTGAATAATGTTCTGAAAGTCTTAAAAATATGGCTTTAACCTTACGAAATCTGATCCAACATTTAAATTATATTTATTCGAAATTATATCAAATAATAAGATCGAAAACAGTGACATCATTTTTGACAATTTTATAGAATTATAATTATTTTACAAATTATTTGACTCAATTGATCGCACATTGTTTGATCAAACATAGAAACATTCGATACTTAAAGCTACGTGACTGATAATCGATTGTACAACCACAACAACAGGAGATTAATATTATTAAATAAATACACTATTCAATAATGTGATCTAGCTAACAAATATGTAACTTATTTTTGAAAATATATGCAACAATTTTACAATATACTCTCTTAATTTAAAAAAGTGAATATTCATACTTTTGAGAATTCTACACTTATTCGAATTAAGAAAGTATGTATAAGCTCTAAGAGTAATATTTTTTTGTTTTTCATTTTTTTTTTTCAACTTTTCAGAACAATTTTATACTGTTATCAAACTTGCAAATAAACAGTTGAACATTTTCATGGTATTTTAACTGGAATAAATCTTGTTCTGTCGCCTACTTGTGGCTGAAATCGTAAATTTACTTTGTCTTTGCCATCTTCTCCTACTTCTAAAAATGTATTCCAGTCAACTAAAAAGTAAAGACCTGTTCGAGGTCTTGTTGGCAATACTGGATCAGGTGCAGCAGTAGTACCTCCAAACGATTCCTCCAAAGCTGCAAAATTGTCTGGTTGATTCGCAGCTTTAGCATCGGAATCGGATGGCGTGGGGTTTGCGGTGATATTAAGATTTAGCATATCGAAAATGGATCCTTTTTTGGTTGTAGGCTCTTCGGTTGTACTCATGCTGCTTGTTGTTTTGACAGTTTCTGTGGGAATAGTCTCTGACAAAGTTGTTTCAGTTGAAGTCATTTCAGCTGAAGTGGTGGCTGATTCTGAAAACATTAAGCAACAGTTAGTTCTGTTAATGTAATTGTGATGAAAGTAAAAAATAAACGTTAATACAGTGAACAAAAAATAAATTAATACCAGACGAAGTGGTGAGAGACGAAGGTTCGTCACTGCTGTCTTCAAAAATAGCCTGTCTTTGGAATTTTTTGTCTCCTTTGTTCATCTCCTCCTTATAAATTTGAAGAATTTCATCCAAATCTACTGGATCTGGCCCACTCTTCAGTGATCTGGTTGTTTGCACCAGATCTTCTACCACCTTTTGTACATCTTCAACCTTGCCTTCCTGAACCATTTTCACAGTATCAAGAAGTTTATGGATTTTTTCTCTCTGCTCTGCACTATTAGAAAGAGATTCGTGTGGTTTGAAAACGTACGTCTTTGAAGGTTTTTGTTTTTGTTTTGGACGAGATGTAACTTCATCTGATCTGGGAACCAAAGCAAGTAGTCCAATATTATCCAAAGCTTTTCTTATATCGAAGGAAGAAAGCTTAGACGCTTGTTGAGTGTAAAGTTCAGATGATTTCATAGCCTTTTGTTTTCGAGATTCAGAATGTCCTAGTCCAAACTGAGCCAAAAAGTCACGCATCTCTTTGTTTTCAACTTTTGAAGATGGCAGTCGCTTGAAGCTCGTAAAGTAGTCTGAAAAGGAAGCTGTAGTCGTAGTTGGTGGTCTCCTAGTTGTAGTCATTCTTGATTTATCTTCTATCATGTCCCTTAGGACTGAAGTTGGTAGTCCAAATCGATGGAAGAGATTTTGAACATCTGGGGTGAGGTTTTCAACTCCTGTCTTAAAACTGGATATCGGATTGGAAAAAGTGTTCTGCTTGTTGATGGACGAAGAATCGAAGTCAGAAGATGACAAGCCAGATGGTTCGTTCAAATTCAGATTCTTGATGTTCACATCTTTGTTTGTAAACATATTTTTTAATTCTTCTGGCATCTCTGAAACTTGCAAATCCATCGTATGTTCAGACTTCTTATCTTGGTTGTAGTCATCTAAAACCAGCGGCAGATTAAATTTGGAACTTTCCATTTCTGGAACAGTTAATTCGACAGTATTTTTATCAACTTTTGTGCTTTCTGCATGGCTATTTTCTTTTTCCTCCATTTTCAGACCCATTGATTGCAAGATATCGATCGGTTTCACTGAAGTTTCAATTTTTGTAGCTATGGAAAATCCACCGCTGTTGGGAACATTACTCTTTGTACTTTTTTCTGGAATTTTCGTTTGTTCATTGGAAGCTGAAAGCGGTGTCACATAAACTGGAGATGGACGATTCATATCATCCATACTAGGTTGGTTTCCAAATACTTTTTTTGGTAACTCAAAGTACGGTTTCATGCTGCCTGATGGTGAAGGAAAGTTCGGCATAGTTGGTAGGAAATGCATTCCTGATTCCATCCCTGGTGACTTTGGATTCATCATAATCGGTCCTGAGTAACGCCACTGAACATTAGAATTAGGATCGTACAATTGAGGGTAATTGGATGGTGCAGTATTCTTATCTTCATTATTCATATTTGTCTTCGGATGTAAACTTGTACTATAAATAACAGCTACCTTTTCAGGGTTAGATGTCTTCATATTGGAAGAATGATTATCGACAGTTGATTTACTGGATGATATGTACTCTTGGGCAGATTTCGTAATTTGATCTAAGTTTGCTAAGTTAAAGGTGAAATTTTCTGGTTCATAACTAGGTCTGATCGCAACGCTAGAATTACTTGACGTACTTTTTCCATTTGGTTCAGAATAAATGTTTTTATCATTATTTTGCATATTGGTGGTTACTGTCTTACATTCAACCTTGATAGTGCTGTTTGTTATAGAAGGTGCTGACTGTTCTGCTATATATTTCTCTGATTTTTCCACAAACGGACTCGGATCCTTTGGATTTGGTGGAAAAATGATTTCTTCAGTTCTTCCAATCTCAATTAATGCGTCTGCTTCCGTTGAATCAGGAATCATTTGCACAAGTGGAGAATCTGTGCTTTGTTCTTTATCATTTTTTTTTCGACTGCTGGCAATGAGCGGTAGAGCTGTTGGTTGCGTAAATCCCTCCATTTCTGCGCTTCCTGAGGTCAAATTTAACAGAATTTTCATGATATCATGTCTGTTTAACCTCGGCAACGACGGGTTGCTTTGGATTATTTTTTCCACGGTATCAATTGTCCTATTAAGAGACCGCTCAAGTTGTTGATGTGATACCTTTTCACTCAGTCCAAGGCTCAGTCCAGCTAATAGCCAGAGTAGTATCCGCTGAAAAAAGAACATTATGTTAATCAAATAGAAGATGTTGGAATTTCCAATAATTTCTACAATTTCTACAATATTTCTTGAAAAGAAATTGTGAAAATCATGTAAGATCTTTTAGCCTAAAAAAGTTCATAAATGAACTTTGTATTTGCAAAAAATTAATTGGCAGTACTGTTCCTATAATTTTTATCTTTGACCGACATTTGCAGACCTCTCATTAATCGACTAGGGTCACGCGGGAGAACGTTACTTAGTTTTTGTATGATTTATATTTTCATATCGTGAAGAGATCCTTGACTACTTTGACCCATTGAGAAAGTCCAGTTGGTCAATGTAGCACCGGTTATTATCGCATCAACTATACTCATCAACTTAATATTCGTTGTGCGGATCTGATATTTACGGCACTGAAAAACATATAATTCTTCTATATGTTGAATAAATGAATCTTTACATATGTTATTAAAACTTCAAACTCTAAGATATTTGGCTCAAAAAGTAAAGTAAAATTCAGTTTTGTTTTTCTATTGCGTCATTTGAGATTTCCGTTTCGTTCGACGGCCTACATTTACTAGCATTTTCACATGCTATGATTTGGAAAGTGTATTAAGTTGTCATGAATTTCGTTAAATTTTTTTCTCATGGATTTGGTAATGTCGCATGTTTCAAATTGTTATTAGGCTGCAATTTTCAATCATTATTTGCTTATATGACATAAAATTGCCGGTATGTTTCATATAAAAAAAAATTCAAGCCCACCTTCGATGCAAACTAAATGCAATTTATAAAAAATCAAAACGTTTTGTATGAAATAAAACTGTATAAACTTTTGCAGTGTATATCTTGCATTCATAATACAATAAATAATGTTGTTAAGCATAAAAACGCCATACGAGAAATTCATTGAACCATGAATAGCAATGTTATTCACATCTTTGGATTAGATTTCTATTATCAGAAGGTTGGGAACAAGAAATTTCGAAGCACTAAATACGCAATCAACTTGGTCCATGATAATTTTGACCGGGTGTTGAAATTTATCATCCAAAAAAGCAAAAAGGCTGTATCCGAAGAATCGAAGAGAAATTCTGAACGCTTGTAGAACCGTGTCGTCGCACGACGTACGATAAAGATGTCCCACATTAGTCGAACAATTCATTTCACAAATACTTTTTGTAGTTGCAAAAACGAATACACAAGCGATCGTTATCTAAACACAGAGCGTGTACCGAAAGGGGTATCCGGCCGGCATGCAGCATCAGGACTCGCGTCCCTGTCGCAACTCGATCTTTGATAGCGCAACACACAATGCCCGACTGCACTTAATTCATGTCAACTATTAATCACTAGGCTCGTTGGAACGAAACCAAAAAGCTAACAAAACCTGGCCCACAAGTGGAAACTCACCATTGTGCCAGCCAATCGCCCGTAGACACAGTCGACAACTGACTGAACGGCGAAGGCCTACTTTCAAACTCTCTCTGTTGTATCTTTCAAGTGTAATTCTCCTTCTTGCGTCTTGTTCATCGTATACGTGTGTCCATCTTGGTGTCACCATTAATTCAACCGTGTGTTACACTACTTTAACGATGCATGCATAGCCGTAACACACTGAACCTACCCTGGCCCAAACGACTTTCTAGCCTGTCGATGATCTTGAGATGGAAAGTTTCATTATTTTCCAAGTTCAAGGAAACGTAATAAACAGCTGCAGTAATCGCTGTTATTCACCCTAAACCCGTTATTTTATTATTCTGTAACCATTGCGTGTTTGTCCATTTGGCCAGGCTCTACTACATCAGTCTCTCTCACACCTTTTAATTTCTCACAAATTTTGTTCAATACATTTTTTATCATAATGTACATTTGTTTATGATTAATAAAATTTTAGCTTTTTTTTTCAACTTGTTTTTCAAAATATTTGGAATGATGAACAAGTTCACCTGATACTTTCACTATCTTACGCAGTGGACAGAAACTCGAGTTCCTTTATAGTACGTTGATCTCTCATGCGTGTTCATGTCAAATGAAAACTGATGAGATATATATTTTATTTCGTATCATCCCCGTGGTAACGTTTTTATGTCTGGCTATTATTTATCAAATATAAAGCAGAGCAATTTCTTTTTCTGAATATCTTTCTGTCTTTGTATCAAAGATGTTGAATTAAATAAATCAAATTAAGTTTCGTTTGGCCATAAATTACTTTATTAATAAAATCATAAAACATTTTAACTTAAAATGAAACTTTTTAAAATTTTCAGAAGAATAAATTTGTGTCTTTCTTATTCAGTTGACATGAAATTTTGTTGAGATTTAACGCGCCGGAAAACAGCGTCATCTGTTAAGTTACTTTCGAAATTTGAGATAGTTCTCGAACTGTTTTACTTGTAGAAGCAGTTCAATCAATGCTCTTTATACACATATGTCCAAAACTTTAGCTACGTTCAATCCAAGTCGCTTAAAAAGTTGATTTTGTTCGAATTATTTGACAATGTGATTGATGAATTAAAACAAAACGCAAAACTATAAGAATTAAGTTTGAAAAAAAAAAAAAAAATGATTTAGAGTCGATAAGGTTTTACCGATTGAAGCACCTTACATTTCGTTGGTAAGTCAGCACCGTAGATAAATTGATTATCTTTTTGCACGATGACAGGTAACAAGATTTTCATTCAAATTATAATAATTGAAATTATTCAAACAATGCATAACAATTCATGAAGAAAATTGAACAAGTTTGAACTTTTATATTATTTATTATTAAAACGTTATTTTATCATAAAGAACGTGCAATTTTCAAGAATCCAAGTCAAAGTAAATCTGACTCAGTAACATCAAGTCATTAAGTGAATTAAATGCATTTTATTAAAGTAATGCTTCGCGTGCAACAACAAAAGAGAAACTGCGTTGTCAGAGTTGAAAGATGCTACGAATAAATTAGAGCAAGGAAACAATTATTTCATTTCGTGCGCATTAAAACACAGTGATACTTATTAAATATCTTCATTAATGTAACAACCGTTACATGGATGCACAAATTATCTTCAATTTGCTGCAAAAGTTGCTGCAAACTTTTTCTTTCTTCTTCCAAAAATGTCATCTCATTATGTGTGCAACACACATCAGCAAGGTACTTGAACAAACATGGAATCTCGCGAAGATTTTTGCATAACACGTTTTATCAGTTGCAAGCGAGAGCTGTCTGTTTGTAGAAAAAAAAAGAATGTTCGCACTACTTTGTCATTTTCTTGATATAAATAAGATATTACTGGGGCTTATCATGTATAACCAAGCGTCTGAGCGTTGCTATCAAGAAACAACAACTTTATTCTAATCCTCGCTGAAGCGCGCCCGGATCAAAGGAAGCCGTTTGTTTTATCCGAAATTTACATCATTCCCGTAACAATTTTTCTCCTCAAGCCGAAATTTATCTTCGTCCAGGGGCATCATCGTAAGCGTCGTGCTATATGAATGCATTTTCATGTCAAAAGGTTCACTGCGCTTCTCACTTTTTTTTAAATAAATTATTTGAAAACAAATCATCTCCGACTTAATCCTTTTTAGGATATGCGTCAGCATTATCCAGACTCATACATATTTGTGCATCTCACGAGAAAAGAGAATGATAAATTCATTCATATGCAAAGGGCGGCATGTTTTATTCAGAATTACACTCGTATTATCCTTAAATGCAATTTGTCGACGTTCTTATACAACGCATAGAAATTTTAATAACGCACCAATGAAACTTGTTCTAATGCATCCATACCACCTGGGACAGCAGCTTCACTTTCCTGCCATCCAAATGTTTCTCCGTTTTTCAGATGAGCCATCAGCCTGATTTATATATGTACATATAACACCAAGCTTCAATTCCCTCCTGGACCTAATTTTCACCTCAATAAACGAATAAAAATAGATTCATCCACCATAAGAATCTCTTAAGCTTCAGTTCAAATTCATGATGACATTTAAATTACACGACTAGTTTATCATTACTATTAATTTTAAAACAATTGATTGTATTTTATACGTTTCAAAGTTTATTTGACAAATTTTATTATTCATTCAAATAAATTATATTATAGAAAATATCGAGATACGAGTTTCATTTTTTGAAATTAGATCTATCTCGGGTGGTGAGAAAGTTTACATATCATTATAAGCCAGAGGTATTATCAGAATTAAGCAAACGACAAAAGCTCTTGTTATCAGGCAGAATGAAATCTGAAAAATCCCTGTCGGCTTGAAAGAGTTGTTACTCATTCCTTCGACAGTAAAAGTGGGGACTCTCGCTCTCACTTTACTCAGTCGCGGCTTACTCGTAGCAGGTCTTTTAACCAAGACCCGTGTATTTGTGACAAATTCGTAGTGTGCGTCTTTTGCCGATAATCTGTCATCGCCAAATCTGCAACATGGAAACCGAGTTTGCCGCGACCGTCACCAGATACGAGGACCACAATGTCTACGTGAACCTCAACTACACCTGCGACGACGGCTATGTGCCAACCGCGGTCCAGTTGCTGGAAAGTGAGTGACACATTTTCCAAATTGTACAATCCAATGAACAGAACCATCATTGCTGTTAAACGTTCGTTTCCTGTAGCTCTTGATTGTTTTTCTCTCAAAATTCCAACTGCAGTAGAAAATCCTAAGCAACAATGGCGACTAAAACTTTATAGGTGCATATATTACAAGAAGACATTTTTGATTGTTTCAAGTTCAGGGTTTTTTTGTTTTGATTTATCAACAAGTTTTGCTTTAAATGATGTCTCCTTTAGGGTGAAAGTAGACTCGATCCATCATAACATTTTTGTTTTAGACAATTTCTATATTTTGTTTTTGAGTCTTTCTTTCATCGATTGCACGTAATTTCGGGCCGCACTTTCATATTGCAGTCGTGGGACTGAGACCTCGGTGAAAGTTGTGCGCGTGCTGGCGTTACGCATTTCCAAGCGAACGGCATGAATTTCCTAACAACCGTTATTTCGCAGAATCTTCAGATGCTCCGATTAGCTGACTTCTCTATAAATAACCCTGTCAATTTTCACGAACGAAAATTAATGAAAATTTCATATATTCGTATGATTCAAACATTATAAAAGGATTCAATCTAGGCCTTTGTCCGTGGGAGAGCGCATCGTAACGGATGATTCATCCTTATAGAAATGCACCATCCAGCCTGCTGACCCCAGGACGGAAAATTTAATTGGATTAACTTCTCTTAAATTGTGATTGATTTTTTTCCTCACTGTGGAGTTCTCCTGATAAGCCTGTTAGTCCCATCTCAAGATCTTACATTTTCAATTAATTTTCACAGACGAATCATTTTATACTTGTTAACATTAATTTGTATGATTTCTACATGAAGAAATCGAAATTGTAATAATTGCAACGTATACACCTGGCAAAATTTATCGCACGAAGTTACGATTCAATCGCAAAGATTTTCATAAATTTGTCGAATTACAATTTTTTTACTACAAAATATTATCCTGTACGGTTTTTTTATTTATTTATTATTATTATTATTATTTTTTTTTTTCAGACATAAAAGTGTTTGGTTATGATCATGATTTTACTTTCAATTTTTTATATCAATGATGAGACGATTACATTTTAAAAGTAAATGGTTAAATCGACCGTCAAGTTTTGTGTGCAAACACTCTGAAATATCATAATCTACATAATCCATGGAAAGATTCATCCAAAATCAAATTCAAAACACTTTTCCGTTCATGAAGGAATGCAAGTGAGGAATTTTCTCGCTTGGGCCATTAGTCTTGCATAAATAAACTTTGGAATCATACACTTTTTGACAAATTGCAACGGCACAATTGATGATCGCCGTCTCTCGCGACTGATTTTTCAATGTCATGATCGACGCGAGCCGAAATTCCAGTAAGGTGTGCGTTCCAGTCAATATCACTCTACTCATACTCGTACTTTTTTTTTGCAAAAAAAAAGAAATATATATATTGCGAACAAGTTGCACGAAAAAATTGCACTAGACGAATGATGCGATTTCAACTAAATCCACTCAGCAGCCCAGGGGAACAACGACCGATAGCGAACTAGATTGCCGCGTGATCAACGGACTTTTTCATTTGTTCTTATTAAGATCACACAGTATCGCAAAGCATATAGTTGTTCGTTAAACAGAGACTACTCCCTACGGTTATGTAATCGATAAACATTGGATTGAGGACTGTTGGAGATGAATCAATATAATCCGCCAACTTTATGTATATAATGAAAAGCAAAAACAGCCGTAAATAAAACACGGAAGTTGAGAGAAATTTCTTTTTATTTTTTTATCTTTTTATCTTTTTCTTCTTACAGGTCTGGGTTCGTTTGGGACTATCTCGATCGTGGCCTCGACGTTTCTTGTGGCAGCCACCATTTATCTCGCAGTCGAAGCTTCCTACAACGTTTTCCAACAAAAGGACACCAGATATTACAAAACCAACAGTTTTCTCATCCTGATGGTTTTCCCGCTCACAGGAGTTTGTAGTCTTGTGGCACTGGCGGTTCCGAGGTAATCATGACTAAAAATAATAAGCGCGCGGTCAGCTACTCAGAGGGATATTTAAATTCGGCAAAAAACCAGTCCGTGAATTGTATCGAAAACAAATGAGAACTTGGAGAAGATGATTTATCAAAGAAGATGGCACAGTTTTGAGGTTTTTTTTATTTTTAATGATGATGAACTGAAGAGCCATTTTTTGTTTGTTTCAAATACAATGAACGCAGTGGGTTTATGATATTTCAAATTTAAATTTATGTTAATGGTCCGTTGAGCAAAAAAAAAAAAAAAAGAGAAATGAACATACAGCAATGCTACGTACATACCCCTAATCCGGAGCATGCAATGATAACATATCATGAATCAACGTTTTCGTTACATCGTCGTTTCATTAAAAATGAATTGTTTCTCAATATTTGATTTAACGTTGTGCACCATCATCGTGTATACAATTTTGAATGCAAATGAAAAAAATGAGTTCAAAGAAATCACGAGAACAAAATGACAATTCCGAAAACGCTTGTCCAAGTTTTAATAACATAAATCAAGATTTAAAAGATAAATTCAAACGATTATTCTGATATCTCAAACATTTGCATAAGAAAATCGGATTAATTAATTTAATACAAGATGATTAAACGTAACAGAAATGAAGGAAGAAACATTCATTCGAATTTCGCTTATAAAGTTAGTAGCGATGAGGTATTTGTTGAAGAACATCATGAGGTATATTTTATCGCGAAATTCGCTTTTTTTTAGTGCAAATATTAACATTGTAGAAATGCATGCGCGTAACTATATGTAATGAAACCGATGTATACTCTTGTAATAATAATCAAAATTAGAAAAAAAAAAAAAAAAAGAAAATAAACCAAGATGGGTTGAATGTAAACGGATATAAGAGTCCGTGATAAATGTTGAAGAAAACTTTTGTACAGATGAGTCTCGCGCGAACGCTCGCAAATTTGATTCAGTCATAAATGAAAAACGACACCCCATCAATGTCCGACAAATCGTTCGAGATATTTTCAATAATGCAGGCCATTTCAATAAAGTCAACAGCATGAAACAAACAGATGGAATCCATTAATCAATCCACGTTATTTTTCATCTCCTGAAGCGGTCTGTGTATCAACATCAAAAAAAAAAAACAAAACAAAAACAAAAAAAACAATAAAACAAAAAAACTAAAGAAGAGGTATAGGTATAGTTGATTTTTTTGAATTTGTTTGTTTTCGTTTCGAGTAATGTATATTTTGGCGAGTAAATAAATTTTTGATCGGTGCAATTAAGTCGGGACGATCGATGACAAGAACGACGATTCGCAAATAAATAGAAAAATAATGAAAACAAGTTTCACACGGCGTGGCAGCGTGTCTTAATGACTCGGGAGATTATTCCGGATGAAAAGGTCTTTTGAAAGCGAGGGCAGCAACAGAGCGCGAGCAAAAAGTCAAAACAGAAACAATTCTCCTAGCATCGTCTTGGTCGTCGTTTGAGCGCGAGACGAGAGCCAGACCTTGGCTCCTAATGACAAAAGCGACAGAACGATACGGCGACACGGCGATCCGGAGCAAGTAATGGCGCTGTTTCTTTCTTAGAAGCGGGATCTTGTCACGCTCTTGTGACTTGGAATCATGTGTTTCGATATTGGGCTATCGATAGCCTGGCCTGATAATCGACATGAACTGGCTCGTTAAATTTCTTGTAATTCCGTGCAGATCGTATCGTCGAGTTTGCATACCCGCTTCATAAATTTCATATTTAATTGGAACAATTTATGAATACTTAAGGTGTCACCTGAGACGGAGATTTATACATTTTAATGACCGGCGCACAATCAGCCGATCGTTCGCGCATCCGACCAGAGCGACGAACAAAATAAAAAGAAACGCACGCATAAAAGAGGCACACGGATTTTATCAGATCCCCGATATGATAACTAATCTCGCGCTATCTCGCTTTTGCTCATCGTAGTCAATTTCGAATGGGAATTTGTGCCGTGCGCCTTGTCGTCGCCTAATTTAACTTTAAAATTTGCCTCCACTTCCCGGAATCGGCCGCTTGATTGAAATGTTTAATTCCGGCGTTACAGGTGATGAGCTAGGCTTCTTGTGGCGACTCTGTCGGGCCTTTACAAAATTTATGTCGCCTTTTTGTCCATACGGAAAAACGTTCGATCCGTTGAACCCGCTTTCGCAAAAATTACCAACCATCTGTTTCCTCAAATCCGATCCTTCTGAAGCGTCAAAATGTTAGGACTCTCAAGACCCCGCTTTGTCAGCTTTCAATTTCCAAGCAGATCTCGAGACTTTGTTTGATGGCTGCTATAATATGATGTCGTTTTATCCCTGTCGATGATTTTTTTTTTTCTTCACTGAAAAAGAATTTCAGCTTGGACACATTTTAACATGGAATCCCATTATTTGTTTCAATTTCTAGTGAAAACTTAATTTGTTTCCTTCTGTCAGAGTCATTATTTTCAGAAATGTATTTATTTTCAGATGAAAAATGTATGATTCAACCATGCGTAAAGTTTGAATTCTAATTAGTTGTATAACCGACAAAATTGAATGAACGGAAGTCGTTATATACACTTTTAGAACAAGTGGTATAAAAGAAATCAAAAAGTTTCAAGTAAGTCATTTCAAAAGTATCGCCTCAATTCTTAGTAATAGGCCGTTACCGAGAGATACATTTTTTCGAAGTCGTTTAATTTCAATACCGCAGAATTTGAAATGAAAAAAAAAAAAAAAAAAAAAAAAAAAAAAGAAGAATCGAGGGAAACATTATTCCACAATTCATATCTTTGCTTCAATTGCAATTCATTTTTCCGGTGTAGTCGTTGTTGATGTATGATATTTTTTTATGGTTATAAAAAATTGTCTATTCAGTTGCGTTTCTCAGTTTAATGAAAAAGATAAAACAAAATTTGTCATTGATTAGTGTGGACTGAATGTGCAAAATAAAAATACATTTCAGCTAAAAAGTGTGGCAAACAATTGAACATTTCATAAAAAAAAATCAAAATTAAAAGAGCAAACTGAAAATAAAGAGACATTCTAATAGTCGATCGTTGTGCGTGGTTGATGACTATGTTGACAGTACACGGTGAATCGTGAAGCGAGCGGCATCATAAATATCGTTCTAGCGTCACCACGCGACTTTCCGAAATCCGTGAGTGCTGATTTATCATGACACAAAATTGGTCGTTATTGCGGCCTCACGGACCGTTCTTTTTGCATTCATTCAGCCGGCCATTGAAAACAAACATTTTTTTTAATCTACCGGCCGTGAGACACACCATCGAAATTATCTTGGGGTCTAAGGTGAACCCTAAGATTAATTTCTTGAGCTCTCGCGGCTGGAATATTATTTCTACTAATGAATATAGATTGTTTCATTTATCCGCGTCTTGCGCGCCTAAATTAAATGAATAAATTACGAATTAATTTAAATGTTGATTCACTTTTGGGTGCTTGACAATTTGTGTCATGGGCATGAATGAAAAATGCTTGTGTCGTAATAATTAATCGCACGGCGAGACATTGGGCGCGCGCGAACGCTCTACATCTACACAAAGTATCAATATAGAGTTTCTTTATTTTAATGCCTCATCCCGACAATTGACACTTTGGATGGCGCTTTCAAGTATTTAAATTTCAATCTTACCTCCCCTTTTGAATTCAATTTGAATTTTCTTATCGAGAGAAAGGTAACGAGATCGGTTGTAGCACGCAGATCCGAGGCACTTGAGAAAATATATGGGAAACACGGTAAATCTTCTCTCTAATGTACTATCTTTTATCTCTCTATAATAGACGTATAAATTACTCCGAGGAACAATCATTGACATATGGACAGCTTTTGTCGGTAAGCCTCACGTAGTCTCTCTCTCGAATATATATACATGCATGCGGGTATACCGTGTGTAGAGCAACGTTCGAACAAATACCACCCATTTATTTCTTTTTATGAGGTCGTTTGGGGTAACGCGCACGATAGAAATGGCGTGACGTGTGCACGGGGCCGCATAAACACCAAGAAAAAGACAATCACGAAGACTCACCTAATTGATCCGGAAGCACCGATCGCGAGAGCCCAAAAATTCTATTAGGCGAATTCTTCCGAGACGTTGCTAACTGGATTAAGAGACTTGCCAAACTGAACAATTTACGGGCACAATTAAAAGAGCCGCTTATTTCGCGATAATTGATGGACGCAATTTGGATGGCTTTTGTGCCAGCCGCATCAGCCCTAAATCTTTTAATACCGCCGGGGCATTGTAGACGTATTGGATGAAACCGCATAATGCACGTAACAGTGTTGAACGTGGCAGCGAAACTTCGGGCATAACAACTTTAGTGCATAACGAAGTCGAGGCATATAACGTAATTTGAACATAACAGAGAGACCCCACACACAACGGAAGTGGCGTGTATTTGATTTGGCACGTAATGCACGTAGCGCACTCGACGAAAATTGCCGAGTCATTATACACGAACTCAAATTATTCTGATCTTTGCGCGAGCGATCGAAGCGCCAGATGCCAAATAGTTTCGGAATTTCGAATTTTTCGAATTTGTCCCAGGGCCATCACAGCTTGATCGCGCAAACGTAATCCTAATTTCATGGTACTGAGCTGGGCCTTTTGTATTCGTGTTCAAGACATATTTCAAACTATAAGTTTTGTGGGCTTGACTAATTTCCGTTGTTTTATTGATGGTCAGCTGACGAACGAACGAGCAGCTTTATACCCGCTTCAATATATACGGCGGATTAAATTTTGAAAAATCGACCATTTCAGGGATGGAACAACAAATGTATAACATATTTGTTGGTTACACACTTTCGAGGGACCGTGATCCCAGTATTGTTTGTGGCGTTGTAGGTGAAGAAAGTAGGTAGGCATTTTGGGCAATACTCCGTCCACCTGCTTCCTAGTGGGAGGTTTGCATAAATTACTTGAATAACGTCACAAATTGATACTTTAATGTACCTGGAATGTACCCTACCACACTGGTCACGTTCGAAAATCGATCGGCACACACTCTGTTTGCGTGTAATTTAATCAGCGATAATTTTAATTGAGTTATGAGGTCGACGTAAGTGCACGGAAACTTAAATTGTTCATTGAGTCATAATTTATCTCGAATACCCAAATTTATTTACCAAGTTGAAAGAAAACGATACTTTTGTGAATTTATGTCTCGCTATTGAGTTTTATTTAGTTCAGATACACCCCCCTTTGGGACGGATATTTATCGAAAAATGGCTCTCATTGTATTTGACAATATTTTGTCATTGTGTATTTTAGAAACTTCAAATTTACTTCCAATTTCCATTCAGCGAAAAAAAAAAAAAAAAAAAAAAAAAAAAAAAAAAAAAAAAAACTAAAACACCCGGGCCCAGTCCGTCCCGAAAAAGAAAAAAAATGTTTTCCGACACTGGGCCCATTATCGTGCTTTCGGAAACGCATGAAATCGTTATTTCGAAAATGCCGGATTTAAATACGTGTAAGCCTTGCGTTTTGATTTGGGGCCCGATTGCATCATTACGGACCCGGCTTTTTGTGCGTTGGACTCATTAAAGCGAAATACTTGACTTGTTACAGGGCTCAATTATTGTCAGAGGCTGTAGTTCAAATTTCACTAACGATATCGCTGTATCGTCTGTATCTTCTGCTAATCGACGTGGGATGCAGGAAGATCACGAAACCACCGGCGTTAATGTTGCGGGTCGGGCCGTGTTGCTGCTGGCCATGTCTGCCTTTCCCGAGCCTTCAAATGACCGATGCTAATTTATGCTGGCTACGAATTTTGGTCCTACAACTTCCTGTCGTTCAGGTAATATTTCTTGAATTTATCTCTTCACAGGACAAACGTCCTGCATGAATGAGAAATAATCCTCGCTGCCATTTGTCAATGTTATTATTGTTTATCGTTGCAAAGTACAAACACTCCTAAAATAATAATTATGTTCCCATGAAAACCAACTTGTCAGATATCTTTCAAATATATCGTGAAAGCAAATAATTGAAACATCAAAAGCAATTTCTAATAGGTAAATTTCTTTTTCTTTTTTTTTTTTTTTTTCAAAATCAAAATGAGATATAAAATTGACCCCCAACATCATAGTCAGTATTTATCTTTATTAGAGGCTAGAATTGTACAATGAAACGTGTTGCTTGTAGGAATTCGACTATCTATCAGTAAAATGTAAATGTAGAAAAAAAAAAAATAAAAAAATAAAAAAAATACTACCAATTCGGTTGCAAGCTGATGTATGAAGCCATTCGACTGTAATATGCGAGGAATGAAAAATAATGGCAAGGAAGAACGTAATAACAGAGCACAATGGCGTCGAAATGAAGTCTTTGTCCGGGATCAAACACACGTGGATGTTTTGCAGGGTGTCATCTACTGTATCCTCCTGTTCATATCGGCGGAGGAGCCGATATTCGTGACGAGCTACAGCCCTTTTCTGCAACCTTTTGTTGTAATAAGCATACTCGTAGGACTGTACGGGCTGACAATTACGACGATGAGCTTGGACAATATCGCTCCCGGTAAGAATTACAATATCCGCGAGGAGGCAACAGCATGCATCTGGCTTTGCAACTTGCAATAGCTCGGGAAGAAAAGGCCTGCTGACGGTTTTTGCGGAGTTGAAATAATTGTCTCGCGTGTGCACATCAAGTCCGTCTTTAATAAGCGACGGCTCGCAATGACTTTTGAACCTGCAATTTCATTTAGGCAAAAGTCTTTGGGCACACACACACACACACACACACACACATATGTTCGAGTCAAAACTTTTGCGAGTCATTAACATAATGTATGCTTTTCAGAGGCCAAACTTCGTCACAAAGCCCGGGTCTCGCAAATGGTGTTACTGTTCTCCAAACTACAGGGCTTTATTATCAAAAGTTTATCTAGCACTGGTTTATTTCCATGCAATCCTCCAATATCGCCGCTGACATACGCTAACGGTAAATATATCTGTGAGATAGTCTACCGATATTTGATGATGTCCAATTTATTCTCGAACGTTTATTTCTACCCATTCAGCAGACAGTCTTCTTTTTTTCCTTACATTTTTCATTGAACCTCACCCTCGACAAAATTTTTTTTTTTTATACTCATTCGTCCAGTTGCTACTCGCTCAGGGACACGCGTGTAATCTGATCCCAGTTAGCGAGTTGCGCTTTTTTCGAAAAGCCGAGCGACTTATCGGTGCAACGATCAATCTCAATTGAAAATTCCGTCGTTGTTAATGCTTTTCCATTTCAGTTACGTATAACATTTTGATGGTAATCGAGATGCTGATGCTAAGCTACGTCGCGCGTTTGCTTTACATTAACGACGAGCAGGACGCCCAGGCCGACACGACCGATCGCAACAAGGACAAAATTGAATCCGTCGTCGTCACGAGCAACAATGAAAATAGGTACGAACAAAGAATCGACGCTTAACGAGTCGAGAATTGGCCGACAACAAATTGCACGCGTCTTTTTGTCTCGCTTTCAGATGAGGCAACGAATCCGAGGGATTTGCTGAACCAGTACAAAATCTTCATTCACACACAGCGTAACAAAAGTTGCAGCTTCGACAGGCGCATTCACGCTTTGATTGCTCAAAAAAATATACGCTACCTTTTATATACACTCATATATATGGAATGTGTTTATACGAATCGATTGTAAATACATATATACCCGTGTTCGTCGTGGTATTTTAAGATGACGTTAGTGAGAACGACATGTCAGAGAGGCGATTTGACATCTCGATATGATAGTGATGAAGTGGGTGTTTAATGGCTATACGAAAAATCAAGTTCCCACGTGTGTGCTTCGACTCGTTAGCAACCGCTTTTAAAGCGATCAAACAAGATTGATTTGGCGCGTTTAAAGCACGCTTTACGATTACACAAAAATTGAAAGATTTATCGGTTACACGTTTAACATGGAACGATTTAATTTAAGGATCGCCGGGAGATGCGCGCAACTGTGAGGCGTCTCTAAATTTGTTCATGTTTTTAGGGCCCTTTTATAAATACTTTGTGCATAATTTAGTCGAAACGAAAAATTGTTCGTTATTTTATTCAGGGTTCAACGTTATTTATCTCGACAAAAGTACAGTTTGTTGCGCGCATGTTGCTATACGAGTTTTATGTTAAGTAGCACGTTTTGTAGGACAGCGAGATGTTTTCGATTGAAATTACAATCATGAGGGTATTAAATATGGTGTGATAAATGCCCCGGTGCGTAAGAGAAATGTGCAAAAATTATAATTCAACCTGCGCTTTTCAAATCTATCGTATCAACGTGTAGCATACATTCGACATGAGAATAAG
The DNA here is from genome assembly GCA_030523145.1 of Trissolcus brochymenae. NCBI lineage: Eukaryota > Metazoa > Arthropoda > Insecta > Hymenoptera > Scelionidae > Trissolcus > Trissolcus brochymenae. The sequence continues at coordinate 265,625 of JAQQRF010000125.1, forward strand.
GGTCCAGTCGAATTGCACAAAAATATAACAGTAGTCGGCAAGATTGGAAATTTTAAATACGCATTCATGTTAGATGAAATATTTTTAGTTTATAGAATATACCAAAAATCCATTTGAAATCGAATGGATTAATAATGTAACTCATTAATGCTATATTTTAAACAATTTTGTGTACGATTTTAATAATGTAATATTTATATAACAGCGGATTGAATAGAATGTTTTTACGAGATAAATTCTTTTGATTAAAAATATTTAATGCCTCGATGTAAAATGTATAATTTTGTGTGTATATGTAATTTTATACACGATTTGTTTCAGTTTATGCTTGTGGTTTGATTCTTTGACACTGTTATTTCACACATAAATTTTGAACATTTGTAATTCAAATCAATTATAGAAATACAGTCCCAGTTGACCGTTGTAAAAGGTACGTCATGACTCCTGAAACCGGATACTGATTAAATGATCGTACGACAAACATTAAAATCCGATACAATCTACAGTATGGGATACCGGCATAAAAAATCTCATCTCGCAAATTAATTAATGTAATCGAGGACATAATATTGCTAAAAAATACCATCATCGAGTGAATTGACCAAGCATAGTGGAATTTTTTTTTCTTTCGCCATCCAAAACAAAGTTGGCAAAAGTGTTTTTTATATGTGTTTATGCAAATTTTTCGATTTATCAGCGGGATGAAAAAAAAAAAAGTTTTTCCCTAAACTCGAAAGCTCTCGAATTATAACGCAATTGCTTTGACATAACAACACGGACAAACGAGCCCGACGATTGTTCGCGAAATTCAGTTTGAAGCGCACTTCGTTAATTTCGAAAGCAGAAGTCGTACAGACGAGCGAGCACGCACGAAAACGTGATTTAAAGCTGAAATTTGGTGAAAAAGTGCGGAGGCGCGATTTCGGGTGCAAGCGCCAAATTTCAGCGACGCGTAAATCAATTTGGTGCGTCTGATTAGCATATTATGCTTAACGCAATAATAAAATGGCAAGGAGCGTGAATTATAAGTTAGATACGTGGTATCGCGCGGGCAAACAGCACGGCGCGCCGACTGCGATTAATTAGCCACGACGACACCAGCCAGGCTCCCGTTCGACAAAGCGGCCAATTTTTCATCGATTACGCGTCGCAATGAATAACGCAGCCGGGCTGATTCTTGTATCCACAGGGATATGGGAACCGCCCTCCAGCCGTGACGTCACTTTTTGTCAAGCAGCACGAGGTATAAAATTCCTTCCTAAGTAAACATCGTTCAAGGCTATACTAATTGTTCGGAAACTCCTCACGGGATTCCGCACAACGGTTTCACAATCTGTAAACATCGTTTTTTATCTCTCCCTTCGCGTATGTATGCATTAGCGCACGATCTCCTAATTGAACGTCTTTAGAAAACGTCGGTGTTTGTCGAGGTTTCGAAAATGACCCGAATACGAACGGTAGCCGGAGCGTTAAGTCAAAAAATCAACAGAGATTCCGCGTGTTATTTGCAGAGGTCCCGCAGATGCCGACGTTTTCTTTAATTAGACGAGCATCTAGAATCTTCGATCCGTCCAGAGCCGATTTATCGCGTAATTTTTCTTTGATGACCCGCCGGCGCTACCGGATGGATAAAAGATGGAACCAAGTTCTACCAACTTTTCTCTACGTTTCTACGCTGTTATTCATAAGTTTAAACTGTGATTAATTTCGCTGCCAGATGGCGCGCCGTGCAGTGTCGCCAACTTCTAAACAAATTGTTGTTGGCCAGTTTTGATCACTCTGTGTAATCGCTTTTTGTCACGCGACTGCTCTTAACAATTGTGATTTGTGACTTACAAATAATTTTACCTTTGGTCGTGCATTATTTTATCTGATCTTTCCAAGCAACTTTAACAGAGTCGCGCTATATTCTTCCCTCTTATCACTCAAAATGAATTTATAATTGCTTTCAAACTATATACACGCTCGGTGTTTGCAATTTTAAATGCCCTTGCAATTTTGTTCAACTTTGATTATGTATTTTGATCGCCCCTTCAAGCTAACTTAGAAATTAGAATGATAATCTGGCCCAATCGAGATTGTTGCACGTTTTACATGATGCTTGTAAGTTTTAACGACATTAGCACGAAAATCGCGTCTTCGTTTGCTAAAACCGCTCTAAGCCCCGTCGATGCATTTGAAATAAGTTTCCCGGCGCGGTTCGTCGGGTTAATGCTCGGACAAATTTTTCACGAAAAATCAGCACGAAATTTTACCGCCCCGGATTTTTTATTCCTGTCTAACTTTCAACTTCAAATGTCATTTATTAATGTACTGCGAACAGTTAAGCTCTAAGCTGCCACCAATTTCTTTTTTTTTTTTCTTTTTACGATTTCGTCGGAGAGGTATTTTAAAACCACCGATAAATTTTGAGTTTGAAAAGGTACGTGGTATATACTATAACGAACAGAACTTGAAAGTCAATATAGTCAAGTCTGAATGGGCATTATCCTGCGAATTACTATTTTAATCTAGCTAAATGTTGTGAATGATAGCGTGCAAGCCTTTTAAACAGGAGCAAATATATTTCCACCTACAATTCACCGTTGACAGTTCAAAACATTCATCTTCCATTTCGTTTTGGAGGCGCGTTCTTCGGATTCTTTCGTTCCAACAGGAAGTTCGTTTTTCATTCAACAATATATAATAACATAACTCTCATGAAGAATAAAATTACGGCATGCAAAAAAGAAAAAAATCAAAATAAATCGTCAAAGTTATTTAATTTTTTTCTTTCTTTTTCAATTCAGATCTTGCATATTGTAAATGGCTCGGAAGATCAAATTATTACAAGTGGAACCGATTTGCAAGGAGAGAAATCGATCTGGACATAACGATATTATGACACTGAAAGCAAAAAACGATTCGATCGTGTGTTGCACACAAAATTATATAGGAAACGGCCAATGTCCATTATTTGACGATATTAGGTCCAATTCAATTACGATCCTCCGAAATGAAAGATCGTGAGTTATGAGCACCGTCCTTTGTGATATTACAAAAAAACCATCCACCGCGATAGAGAACACAACTGCCTTGAGGCCCGGAAATCTGTCGGTCTGGTGCCAACCGATTTGACCTGTGCGCGGCTTCTATAGGTATACAGCATCAAAATAACTTCAACGGACCGGAACTTTGCTACAAAAGTGGGAAATTTAAAATTATGCAGTCTCAATTTAACCCTGTACTACACATCTTCCAAAATAGCAGCAATCTCATGAAAAAAAAAAAAAAAAAAAAAAAAAAATGTATATAACTATGTATAATAAAACGAAAGGAAATATATATTTGTTAAAGCTGATGATTTTGTTTGCTTTGTATGATTTTGTTTGCTTTGTGAAGGTTATTTCTAAAATTGAGTGAGTGAAAAGGATCCAGATGAAGGTTTTGATAAGTTGTCGATAAAAATGTTGAAAATCGGCGTGAGAGATGTCTGGCTTAGCTTTATCAGTTTTGGTCCTAATTTGAATTCTTGTCTCGTTGGAGGAGTTTTATCTACGCGGAGATAAAAAGCGATAAATTTGGAAAAGCGACTATTTCTATGCGGCATTGTGTTTGGGTAAGAAAAGCAGATGGATGTTGGTCTAGTGTTTCAAAAAGCCGACACGTGAGTCCGCAGCAAGGCCGCAGATCGGCGCGGGATAGCACCGCCGGGTTTTCCTTGGCGACTTTTTACGTGCGCTCACGTACGCGCAACGCACTTGTGATGCTTATCGTTGACAATCTGAGACGGAAAGACGACGCTCTGTCGGGACCCCGGGGCATTGGACAATTTTCGTACGGACCCAGCGTCTACCTGCGCGCCACTCTACTAGACTACAAAATGAACGTCCCCAACGTTATTATTCAATGCATATATATGAATATATACATGCTCAACATGTTAAGGATATTGCGTCCCTTAACGATGGAAATTGAACAAACTAGTTACACAATCTTCGCGGCCCTCAATTTGAATGAATAACAAGCGCGCATATTGTGCGCGCAGCGTGCCTGAATAAATGATTTCACTTTATTGCGTTCTTATGCACCGCCGCTGCCGTGCTGCCACGTATACACGATCGTCATTTTTTTTAATCTGATTTGTATTCATCGGAACGGTTTTTTAATTTATCAAGATTTTCGGCTTGAAAAGGAGTCAGGGATTATGGGATTTGAATGACAATGGTCTGCGCACTTCCGCTCTTGCTCTATACAAAAAATGAATGTGTTGTGATTGTAATGTACAAACTGTGACGGCATGACTCTTCCGCGGTTCAACCAAACAAATCTGATCGCAACTGTGTCCCCAAAAGGAGATCGTTAATTCGTAAATAACACCGCCGTACACACTTGTTTGGACATTTTTAAGTTACACTACTACTCATGCGCGGCCTATCTCCAAATCGTTTGCATAAAAAACTTCTCCGGCTATTAAAGGAGAAGACATGAAAAGTTTGCTCGAATGAATTTTAGATTTTGATGGGGATTAATCGACGAGCAGATTTTGATCAAAAACAATGAATTATTTGACATCTGACAATTGTAGATTGAAAGATTAAAATTCTCACAGTAAATTAGAGAACGAAAATATATATAAACTTTAAATCTACTTTCCAATAATAATGAATACTGGTCATTTAGTTTTATTGACACTTTTATTTATAATTTATATTGATTTATATTTATATAATTTATATAATTTATATTGAGTGAAAGGTAGTTATAACGTGTGTTTTTCGCAAATGAAAATTTTTATAAATTATGTGGTTCACGATAAAGATATTTTATTTTACGAAAGATATTAAATTTCCATCTAGCATTATATCAAAACTCAAATCTATATTCAAACTCGTACTTGAAATTTACTTTTTGATAAACTCGTACCACGGAATAAACATCGGATAAATAATAAAAGTTCTTTTTTTTTTTTCAACATTTTATGGACCATCGCAGCTTTCGATCTCTCTTTTTTCAATTTCAGACTATGAACTGTCACGTTTTTAGAACAAAGTTTTTTTTAACTAGTACAAGATATGAGATAAAAACGAGAGATAAATCTGCAGCGCAAGTTCTAAGCTAAACAAACATTCATTTATGATGCAGCAGTTGTCGGCCCTGGAATTCATCTGGCCCAGAAATAGTCAGTGTGGAGTATATACTCGAGCTATTTTTTGGAGTGTACTAAAAAATGTTATAATGCAGCGATAATGACTGTTGACGCACAAACAAGTGATATATTTCCAAAAACACTAAAGAAAGGCAAGGCTTTGCCGTTTTTATGTAAAGTGCTGAAAACGAAACTGCTTTACATTTTACGATCCGAAAATTGTGCAATTTCTCTTCAAAGAAATATTTAAGTTTATTATTTTTGTTTGCTGATGTCGAATTGAACGCAAACTCGTAGACAAAATGTAGTTGCATGCAAAAAATTAAATTTCGGTTTCATGGCGATAAAAAAAAAAGAAAAAAAAAAGCGAATCAAATAAAACACAGTATAAAAATACGAAAAAAGTCTGTAAAAAAGTTTAACTGAAAAAAAGCGCAAATAAGTCCTCGGGCGCCGTGTATGATACCCATACTTTTCTGCTTTATTGGCTTTCATTTCATAAAGGTCCTCCTTTTTGAAAAAAAATTACTGTCGAATTAGTGTGCGCCATTAATTTCACGAACTTTCCTTCCTGCTGCCCTAATCTGCGCGCACACTCGTCCACAATTAATATGATTTTTTCTACCTGGCTGTGTGTACGTGTGCACAGGCTCCTTTCAGTTCTTTTTATTCCTTTTCTCCGACCCTAGATCCAAACCCCTAAGGAACTATAATAGATTTAACAGTTTCCAGCCCGGGAATTCTCATCTTCAAACTTTATCCGACGTAAAAACTGACGGACGTGTGGAATACACTTTTTTCTCGAGTATACTTTGATTTTTATTTTCACAATAGCGTACAGATAAAGATAAAATGAAATTGCACGGGAGCAGTGAAAGATGAACTGGCGAATGAAAAACACGAGTGCAAATCATTAAGAGAAAACGACATTTGAGTTGATAATGAAAAGAAAAAGTTTCGAGCTGAAAAAGGAAGAGCGCAAATAAATGAAACTGAATAAGGAAGCAAAAATTAAACGCGGCGCACGGACGCTCGTGTTTAATGATGGAACTTTCTGTGAGAAATTTAATATGTGAGGTATATTGTACTGTTGAAATGATATTGAGTGAAGCTGCAGATGAAAACCGATCTTCCGGATGGTCGTTTGTAATCGAAATCGTGTATAGGCAATTATGTGAAATGGAAAAGGGAAGTGAAATGATTTCATTTATTTCATTCTTATTTATTATTATTAATTTTTTCGTCGTAAATAGGAATAAATAAATAATTATGTCATCTTAACAATGATGTATTTCCGCTTAGTAAATGAGAGACATTTCCAAGCTAAATGACAATTTTTAATTAATTTAATTCTCAATTACACTTAATGACAGCCAATTTGTATTTTTGCCTCGGAACAAAATCGCCATTGGTAGAGCGTACCCATCAGTGATATCCGGGGAACGCTAAATGGGTACAGTGCGGCGCTTGGTTACGTTTCATTCGACTTTTAGAAAACCATGCTCCGCGATGCAATTATAAAAAAAGTTTCGGAATTCATTGAGACATGCGAACACAAAAGAGCGTACAAAAAACCAACCGGATTCAGGTTATTCTTGCATCCGTTCATTCATTCACGACAAATTTTAATGAAATGATCAATACCAGAAACAATAAAAAAGTTAATACAATTGTTTTTGATGATATCCAAAAATGATTACAAGTCCATCATTTTTTACTTGGCATCAAAATTTGATCTGAGTTATATAAAATTGCATCCACAAACTTTTTTAATCGAACGTTCGGAAATGAGGAAAGAAGTAATAATAATAAAAGAGGCGGAGGGATCAAAAAGTTATCATCGAAAAGAGAGCGGCCGTGCAAGTTTCGAAATTTTTCTCAGTATCGGTAAGTTTTAATTCGGGTAAAGTCAGAACCAATTGATCGGTTCCGAGGGAATCGCGAGCTTCGTTCGAAAGGAAAGTTGCAGCGTAAGTTTTCGTGGGACCGCGCGCGGTAAACAACATTTGGAAATCAATAGGACGCGAAACCAGCAATTTCGGTACTGTTAATTGGCAAACTCGGTTTCGGGGCAATTAAGACGCTCGATTCAAGCTTCCGTTCGTCCGATGCCGGCCGGCGAATGGCGAAAGCATTCACTCTCGATTGTCCGAGCGGTACTTTTTTGCTCCCTTTGATTTCTTCGAAGGACCCCGCCGCGACAAAAAAACTTCTGCAGAATTGTTTGATAGACATTTCAGCGGCGAAGAATGAGATCTGTTTAATTGTTGGCTTTTTCGTCGCAAATTTAATGATTGCGTCAATCATTTTCGTTAACAAGAAATAATACATATAATTGATACGGATCGCCATTGGAATGCCAAAACAAAAGGACAGTTGCGCTCCTTTTTTCGTTCCCAATTTCACGAGAAGTTTTGCAAAAAACAATTTTCTTTATTTTTGATTCACAAGTTCACCTTTTTTTAAACAGCATTTGTTTTATTTGTTCACTCTCATATAATTTTTTTTACTGTTAAATCGAAATATTGATCAATCAAGTGTGAAAATAATGTTAACTCACTCAACAGTCGCAGGTGTAAGGGCGATCGAAAAAAAAAAAAATAAAATAAAAAATAAAAAAACTTTTTGCTCCTCATTTTTTCGTTTATTTTTTGCATCAAGCCGCTGTTGATACAGTCATAAAACTTTCACGTCTCTTTTTTTTTACCCTTGCTCAATGCAACTTGAATTATTGTTTTATTTAAAAGCCAGCTATTTTAATGACTACAGTTATACACAAACACAACGTCAAAATACACAGACAAAAACGAGCGATGCTCTTTTTTATACTCCCACAGCGTGCATGTACAGAGCATCGTGAAATCGTATGCACATGAAATTAAATTAAACTCCGCGTGATACGGCCAATTAAAAATTCATATTGCACTGAAAATTATAACCGAACGGAAAAAAAGTGAAAGTCGAAATTGTAAGTACTAATTCACGAGCCCAATCTACCGGCACGATCTCTGGATACTGCGAAATCTAGAATTTCGAGACGGACAAGTACTTTGCGCTGTTTGGTATTTTTAATCTTGTACTCAACATGTGGCAGCAATTATATCTGTCACAGCCCGTTCCACTTGTTTACCGTGCCTATTTTTGTAATTTTTTACACATGTTGACCTCCCTCGAAGATAAATCCGTCATCTCCGCGTGATGAGTAGTTGCAGCGCGGCAAACATTTTGCTTTGCCCTTTTTTGTCTGCCTCTTTTCTTCTTTTTTTTTTCACCAGGAACATTATCAACTTCACAACGGAAAGGATATAAAAAACAAAACAAAAAACTATATACACCCGGCGCTGGGAGATTAGATAAAACTCGTGGAATTGAAATAATTTAGGGCGCAACTGCAGATGACGGAAATGTATGTTGTCGACGCGCAACGAAAACAAAATGATCCAAAATCAAAGAAAGTATCGCAACGGTGGAGGCGAACGCGGCCGGGTAATCGCATTTCCCAATACCTCAAAGTTATCGGCGTTAATGAGACGGCAAGTGGTTGGAAAAAAAAGTTGTCCGAAAAGAGCGTTTGGATTTTTTATAGCCTCTGACTCGAATTATAAAGCCGATCGATTGTTCATCACCGAAACGGTCGATAGGAAACCGCAGACCACCGAAAGTCGCCTTCAATTTTCTGCTGCATTTCCTGGTACCGCGCAATTTACAATCTCCGTGAACGAAATAAAAGGAACATTAAAATGCCCCGAGTTTTTGCACCCGCAACTTTGACGAATCAATAAAATCGAACACGATATAAAGAACTTGAGGAATTTTTCGTCTCAGTTCTAATCTTGTAAATTTCACAACGAAACAAAGAAAAAGAAAAACAATCCTGATGCTTCAGTTTCAGCGTTAAAATTAAAAAGAACATGTACAATCAATTGAAGGAGATGCAAAGGCTCAAAGAGAAATTCCAATTCAATTTTTGTTATTAATTGCAAAAAAGTATTTTATAATATCAACAAGATTTGTTTCATTGTATATATGTGTGTATGTGCGTGTGTTTGTGATATGTTGATATATCCGTGCAAATGGACAACGACATCCGTATAAATTTTACGTAAAGCACTCTAAAAGCAGTGACATTTCACCGCTTGTAAAATTGACATACGAGATTGTGCCATGTTCAATGAAATTACCCGGTTGCTCTTCATATCAGCCGGACCGAAATCCATATATATTTTCATTGGGCCAATGCAAAAGAGCATGTCCCGCTCCTCAGATCTTCACCGCCTGTTAATTGGTCTTAATGGCCCATGGCACACTTATGATCCTCAGACGCCAAAAACTGTTCCACACATTGCGCCCGGCCATATTAACAGTTTCTTCCTGTTCCTTTTATATGAGAAATAAATACGCTTTATTGAGCACGAGATTCCGTTCCGGATATTTCGTGTCGAAGCTCGCTCATGCACAGGTTGAATTCAATTTTGACTGCCAATGAAGGAGAAAAAAAAAAGATCCAAATGATTTAAAGGAGTGATTCAAATTTTCATAGTAATTATTTTATATCTCGTATTCCGATCAAGTTTTGTTGTTTTCAGTTTAATTTGGCTCTTGTCATATTATTCATATAAATGTGACACCAAATATTTATGATAAATTTTTGTCTTTCAGGTGTCTGCCTCCTGATTTATCTGGCAACACGTTTTTGATTTTCAACAAGTCCATTAATTAGAAACCACTCTAAAGAATGAAAAGGTTAGCCACTATTTGACCCCGCCCAGGTCTTAAGAGCGACAAGAAAACGTCGAATGGTCCAAAAATAATTTCTACACCGCGACGTTTGAGTCCCGAGTAACATCTGTTCAGCGAAAAGATGATGATCAATTCTGATACGGATATCAAGAGGGCTTTTTAAAAAAAAAAAAAAAAAAAAAGCATTCGGTCTGACAAGTTGTTTGCATTCTTCAAATTCGGGAAACTCTTTTCCGCGCATATGGCGCGCTCTTCAGGTTATAAATCCATCTTACACAAGCTGTTGGACGTCTAAGGGCCTGCGTGGGCCTCTCTATTATCCAAGTATTCATTCAGGCGTGTAATATGGTTTTTTTGGCTCGATCATGCGATTATTCTCAGCGTGGTTTTTTCTCGCAACTTGTTCTGCTGCGCCGGCTACACTTTACGTGCGAAACATTTTTGATCGAGTCATTATTGCAACCGAGCGTTGAGTGTTTTTCCGCATCCGCCAGATAATTAAGTCGGCGTTCATCAAGTTCGAGAAACTTTTGGGCAGAATAAATAACCGGCCATCTGTTAGTAGGGACGATTTTCATTATGTAACGACGCGTTAAACGCCGGAAGATTAACTTCTGTCTGTCCATTTTTCATTTTTCGACAGACTCGGGTACGAGAGATGATCCGGAAATTATGAAACTCATTGGAAGAGTTTTTGGTCTCGCTGATGAATTCATTTTCGTATCTCGGTATCAAATTGATTTTTCCTGGTACAAAATTATGATCATTAACAAGACGTCGACGATTTTATCATCACGATTAGATGAAACGCGCATCGAACGAAAATCAGAGTGTTGTAATGAACTATAGTTAATACAATATAGTTTTAATATAATAAGCGGTATACCGCTTAATTGAATACAAAAAATTTCCTGTCAAGTTTTGTGAATGATGTAAAGGTTAATTGCAACTTCGAACTATATGTTTTTGTGTTCAAATAGTCATAAACTGAATTAAAACTTTAATCATGATTACAATTACATTTTAGTCAATTGAAATCGTACAATTCGGGATTGTCTTTTAATTGATCATCATTGTATGGAATTCACCTAACAGTTTTACTTTTATGCCTATATGCACTTTTCTAAATTGAAAAGTACAAAATTAATAATATACTCCAATTATCAATAATGGCCCCCGAATAGTTGGCTCATATATAAACGTTCTTCTTATAACTTGCTGCATTCACAATTGATCAATATTAACCGAACCTTTTGTTACGTTTTTTTTTTTTTCATTTTGTCTCAAACTATATTCTAACTATGATTGATGTAAAATTTGAATTCTGCATATACGTGCGACCGTACGAAATTATGCGAAATAATCGTACAATCATTTGAACTCAAAAAACTGCTTTAAAATCTGTTATACGTGTGTACGTTAATGGATTTTTACGGCCCATCATATTTGGCATTAATTCGATAAATATAACATAAATGCATGCTCCTCTGCTATTTGGCGTCCAAACAGCTTTTTAAATATTAAGATCACTTCGATTGATTATTTAGCTTAAGTGGTGTGCGCATCAAAAAGTGGCATCGTAAGTTGATTGGACGTAAATTCGTCCGCCGTTTTGCATAATAATATTCTTTCTTTTTTTTCCATTGCCCCATTTCAAGCTCTGAATAATTGTCGCATCCTTATTAAAAGAGACGGTCGATTAGATCCGGCGGACAATAAATTGGCCGCGCAACCGAAATAATTCATTATTTATCGTTGCAGAGCTGAATTTTTCTCACGTGCGCACCTTGCTGTCATGTGATTTAGTACTGTTTAAGTAAATTGGTTTTACGCAGATTATATAAACGCTATTGAGTTACGTCGCTATATATATAAGATACTGTTTTTTTCGTAAATCGTAACAACGTCATCCTTTTAAGTGATGTATTGAGCAGTCAACTGAATTATATGTTGTGGCATCGCCCAGTCACAGTAATTATATTAAGAAAAATGCACATCGCCTAAATTGGTCAAATTTAACCGAAATCGAATGTCCGGCGACTTTGCTTGTGCTTGCTTGTTAAATGTAACTTTCATCAATATTCAGTGGAAACGTACAATTATCGATAACTTTTGAAGAAAATTAACGGAATGTTCAAATTTTCGACTGATGATAACATTAGTAAGAAATGCGAGACAATTTTAATTTATAATGGACGGTTATATGTTGAAGAAAACCCACTCGTAAATTATTCCATAATTTACTTACGTTGACGTAATCAAATCAAAATAAGGCGCATGATAACATTAAACAAATACATATTTGTCTACAAGAGTGATTTTATATACAAACTTTCGGATTTCAAATCGGTCTACTGAGACACACTTTCTGCTGGAAAAGTTTTGAGACATTGCTGATCGTATCATATCGATGCACGCGAAAAACTTTCTACTTTTTGCCACCGTTGTTAACTTTAATTGATAAATAACATTGACAAATAAAAAAAAAAAAAAAAACAAGTTAATATTTTTGTTATTATTATCATCCGATTTTTTTTCCTTCGGAGAAGTACATTACGTAAGAATGTACAGAAAAAATGTTAGTTAATTAATGTTGAATCACATTCCAGTTTATTATCAGATCACCGAGCGTGATCCAACAAAAATTGTGTATGTTGCGCGAACACTAATTTCGCGAAGTAAACTTTATGATTGATTATGCGATGCAAATCTTTCGTTGCACACTCTATTTATAAACGTCTTGTGTGACAAACGAAATGCAGAGAAAAAACAATTTTTTGCATGTTAGCTCGCTCATTAAAATCTGTATGATGGTATAATCTTTTGAATTGTTTGTTTTCAATTTCTGGCCTGCTTTTACAACTTGTTTTAAAACAAAGCAAGATTGAGCCTTGACCTGTCGACATCGGGGGTCAGTCTCGCAGGCTTTGAAATAAGACGCCTGCAAATTTATCATATCAATCTAATCTAGTGCTAAATTTTGGAGGGCACCGATTCATCTTTGCCGTGAAAAGTGAAGAATCTAAGAACGAGGTAATCCATCGAGTGTTGTCTTCGTTTCATGGACGATCGATCTTCGTTATACTTCATACAAAAAGCAGCACCTCTCGCTGTGGCAGGTCAAAAGTTTCGACTGCGAGAGCAGTTTTGAAGCTCTATGCGCGACCATATGGTTGCCGCGGGCCAACATATTATTTCCATGAAGCAGTCTAAAATTGGCTGAAAATTGGCCGCTCCGATAATAATTCCACATTTTTAATTTGACTTTTAATTTTGCGGGCTTGGCAGTTTGCAACCTCCTCAGACGCATCGATATACCGCCACGTTAATTGCTTTATAACCAAACACAAGCGCGATGGTAATTTAATAATCCACATTACAGACCGTTAATTAATTGCGCCGATCGCAACTCGATTTCAACTTTATATAACTTAATGGGCATTACGTTTTTTTTTCTTTCGCCAATATCGCCCTTCTTTATGGAATCCACACCTTTTTGGATGTTTTGCGTCGCTGTTTTCGTTTGCTTCCATTATCTCAGTTTTCTCTCTATAAAATATGCTAAACACTACGTGCTAAAGGGACTCGGGCGCAACTTGTTATTTGCGAATTATGAATGTTCGTAAGGCGAAGTATAATGATCCCGGATAGCGGCCACTTTTTGAACGCTCTCGGGCTGCGAGGCTTAATGTGTCGGATGACGGACTAGGAATTCTTAGGTACTATTATAAACCGGAGACCTTCCGCGTAAATGCGATTACCTCATTCGCCTTTCATCAGTGCATTTCAGGTGAAACTCTCAAAGAACCAGACAAAAATCCAACTTGCAACTGCGAAATACGCTTTGCTCACAATTTTTCCAAATGTGAGATAACATTTTCACATTTTTTCCATTTTCAATATTTTTTTCCACTCATTGATTAATTAATATTCATAGGGTGAAATTTATCCACCCGGACAGAAATTTTATCTATTCGGTGTATAAGAATTGAAAAAAAAAAAAAAAAAAAAAAAAGAAAAAGGACGGGGGGGCAGGGGGGAGCAGGGATGCGCAGATGAGCATTCAATGATGATCCTGCAGGCTAAAATATTTTATACGTTGCACAGTGACTGAGCTTAGCAGTGTGTCTTATTTCAAGATACTGGTGACATAACTCTGATATCGGTGTTTCCAAAAACGTTTCTTTGGTATTTTAAATGGAACACCCTGCACAGAAACTTGACACCCAACGTCAAATCAAGATGCATACCTTAAAATTCCTCAGTTAAAAGTCAAGCAAAAGAAGGTTATATAAAAACAAAGAAAAATAATAATACATTTTCCATTTTTTCATATGGAAAGTACATATGGTCTAATACTGGTTTTATTTTTAATACTGGTAATATTATAGCGTTTTTTTTTTTTTTTTTTTTTTTTTCCATAAATTGAGTAAAGTATGAAAGTTTACAAGGGATTATTTTGATAAAACATTGATTGAGTTTCATGTAAGACAAAGTCATCTGATATTAAATGATTTAATCAAGTTTGATATTCATGACAGAATCTCGTATCAACAAAATATCCGTGCGATGGAGGAGCGATGTAAATTACATGAAAATGGGAGTTTCGAGACTCTGAGAGCATAAGTAACAGCGTCCGCTTGCTTTTAAATCTAATAGAACCTAGCTGACTATCTTTGCGTGACTACAGGGAGAAGCGTGACCGTAATTTCGGCAGCTTCATTGGCTGAAATCGAATGTCTTGCAGCTGACTAAGTTGGCCACATAAAACATGTCTTAAGATATATTTTGTTTAATTCACAAGAAGCCAATTTTAAAATCGAATACATGTTTTTCTTTACAATCCTTTATTATCTCCGAATTTCGAGTGGACCATTCAATCTAAAATTAACATATAATTAATGACCACATGGCTGAAAGTTAGTCAGAGGAAAGAAAAGAAAAAGCTTGAAACCAGTTTGAAACTATAACTTCCGATTAACATAAATCTGTTGTTTTTCCCTCAACCACGTCGGCTTCTTGTTTTTCATATTCGGAGTAGATACGCAGAGAAAAGAATCGGGGCAAATCTTGTTTTTCTCAAAATATTTGTAATCACGGCTTTGAAACGATGACACGCAAAGCACATTACTATTTTCGATGACACAAAAGATACTGCTGAATTGGTTTTATTGAAGTGGAATAATCTCGACAGGAATGTTACTAAACAGGGGTTTAAAGGATTAATATCCGAATGCGCCTTTTTCGGATTGCTTTTTCAAACCAACCGAGCTGGGTGATCGACATTGAAACTTGTCTCGTGATAAGGCCGCTGCGCATAGATATGTCATTGATAGTGCTTCGCTGCAACAAACAAAAAGTTTTTGTTACAAATTTGTCACTGTGAGTGTCTCGCAATTGATTCAACTCCTTTCAGTTCATGTTTATTGATTTTCCAGACAATCTCTCTCTCTCTCTCTCTCTCTCTAACAAAAAGGGCCAACTCGAACTGAGAAATATTTATAATTTTTTTAAATATATATTTTATATTGTTTTATATTGTGTGTCAGAAAAGATGACTTGTTTGATTATATTTTGTATGAGAATTTGTTCATTATAAGATGAGATTTTTGTATTAAGAAATAAGAAAATCAAGAAAATTTCATCGAATTTTAAGTAAAAACTTTTTTGTGAATCAGGATAATTTGGCAATGAGTTTAAAACTATTAATATTATATAATTAAAATATACGTCTAAAATACTGCCGGGGAAGCGCACGCTACATTGCTAGTAAATAATAAAAATTTCGAAGAATTGTGAATATATCTCTCACAAAGACAGACTTTTGATAAGGAAAATGATCACGCGGAGAAAAAACTCTTCATCAATGAATCGTAAAATCAGTATATATACCCATTTCAAAATCGAATGAACTGATTATTATTTGTCCGGGTAAGTCGGCAGCACACGAAAACTCAAAATTCACAATTGAGCGTTGAAAATTCCAATTCTGTGACTTCATTACCGGTCTTTTATCAGAAGATAATGTTTTTTTTTATCGGCCCGCCAGAACGATGATGCGTTTTTGAAAGAACTCATCTGTTCATTATATTTGGAAGTTGTGCTCGGCGCTTCCGAGAACGCGCCTCTGAGATGATACGGCGGCTTTATTGGTGCGGTATAGTGGCAGTTTTTATTGGTGCGTAACTGCGCTGACTTGTCCATTCCTTTATTCAGCGTTTCCGGCGGCATCAAAAACCGTCGCCGGTAATCGAATCAACTTGAAATGCACGAAATTTCCCCTTCGATCCCAGGACAATGAAGTGTTTAATGCGATTACGCGAGAAGCTCACACACACACTCACCGGTTCCCACGGCGCGCACTGCTTTATGACACTTTTCTGGAGGCCTCATGTCGCATCTAATCCCAATGGAAATCCCATCCAGCCATATTAATGCATGCAACAGTTTGTCACCGTGATTTATTCATAAATAAGAACCGATCTTGGTCACGTCTGTCTGACAGACGAAAATTATGAATATGACACTCTGCTAGGAATAATATTAATATGAAACTGACCCTAAGTTACAAAGATAAAATCACGACTTGAAAAATTTCGTGTTCCGTTCACATGAAGATTTCTTCATCTTCAAATCTTGCCGCTCGATCATATAAATATACTGTTGTATATTTTTTATTTATTATTTTTTTTTTTCGTATTCAAGCAATGCATGCTTATTGTGCGGGCCATCAAGTGCGAGGATATATTGTTCAATTGATTTTCAAATTTGCTGATCAAAATTTGCAGTCAAAGGTTGACATGCAGTCTGAAATACTAAATTAAAAAACACCGAACACAATGAACTTTTGAAAGAAAAAAATCGATTTCATGATGGACACATAACGACATCATAAACCATCAACAAGCAACAACAAAGCACATGTCAAATGTCGAATTATGCATGAAAGTTACATGTTCACTGGTTACGATTTTCCAGCGTATTGCTCGCGACAAAATAAAAATAACCATCTCTCTTGAACCATCTGTCAACCGCCGGACAACTCTTTTTTCTCGATAAACCTGCTGCAGCACTTAGCAAAATGATTTCGGTCAGATCTTTGAGTTCGTGTCACGCTCAAGCACTCTTTGTATACCAAAATCAATTACGCGAAAGATGTATTATGCAGAGTTTCAATGAAGCTGCGGGTCGCGCGGCCAAATTTATGTTGCACGCCGAGAATAATGCACTTAAATCTCTTCAGAGTTAAACAATCGTGTGTGCATGTCATAGTCGCTTGTTTTTAACATTATGTAACTCGATTTACCCGACGTCACGCCTTTTCCTTTTTAAGCTTTTATTTATTGAGCTTTGATTTCGAGCAAAAATGTACATACGCTTGAGTGCATCATTGCGATGAGTCTGTACACATATGTGTATAAAAGACAAAAAGAAACCAATTCAAATCGGTAATCCATCGAGCTCATTTACGTCAGCTACAAAATCGGGTTTAATTGGTTTTCAGAGAATTCCGAGAGTAGTGACTTTCAACGGGGTGAATAAGAACAAACATTGTCGTTGTTTACGACCCCCTGGGCTTCATATGATTTATACATTGTATTAGGTTTTATGGCGTTGAAGGATTCTAGTTAAGTACTAATGTATACGGGATATATTGCACTGCATTCCTTGCTTTCTCAAATAAAATTCCTTACGGCGCTCGTAAATGGTAAAATTTATGTGTTTGATTACACAATTTACTAACTTGTTCAATCTCGAAGGGTATCATGCACCAAAAATCGTACGTTTTATATTGCATTTATCGGCTCTTTCGACGTTTCAAGTGATTTTCAAAATTTTGCTACCTGATTTATCGCTTTTAATTATTCCGTACGTACAGAAAAATGATTGATTTATCGTTTTGCTCGAATATTTCGACACGAATCGGCGCTGTAAGCTCCTCACCTTGTATTATTTTCCATCCGAGCTTTCATGTACTGAAGAGTTTTACAAAAAACAACAAGGCAAAAAAATGGGACTAAGACTTTAATCCTGACATCTATAATTTTGTTTGATTTATTAAAATCGTCACAGCGCTAAAAGGCATAAAACAAAATAACATAATCCACCCTCGCAAATCCTGTCTCAACAATTCGCGCAGTCTTATTCAAATTTTATGTTCGCCCAACATGAGAAACCTGCGCGCAAAAATATTATCTCGTGATGACAATTCGCCTTGACGATACCTCGCGAAGTTTAATATTATAAACTTGACCGCGATGAGAAAGAAAACAGACACTCGTCTGTCTCGCGATATGGAGGCAAAAAATTTGGACTTTCATTTCCAGATGCTTAGCTCTCGCGGGACGTTGTATATACCGAGATGAGCGGACAGAATGAGTATGTATATGTGATGTGTCTTCAATTTTGTCGGTGTACTGTGAATATTATACAAGCCTGGGCGTTTTATAGGTAATCGGCAATGCGTCGAGCCGTGTTATTTATCGGGCGTAAAGCCTTTATCGGGCTTTCTTCGGGCGTGTATATTTTTCGTACCGGGCCGTACGACTTTTTCAGCGGCACAAAATCGTGCGGTGTTTCGTGTGCAGGTGGCACCGACGAACATCGCTTTCGACGAATGCCCCGTCCGGAATTAATTGTAATGGCTGCGCCCTTTTTGTCCGGCCGATCCGGCCCGATTTTCGCGTCCACCCGTAACGGCAATAATGACTGCTGAAAAAGTCACGTTACGGTCGTGTCATAAACGCGCGAGGGCTGCCACCATAAAATGCAAACTCGCAAAAACTCTAAAGGCACCGAGAAACCGCAGTAAATTAAGTAATTGCGTCGAGGCCTTGAAAAGGGATTCCGCGGAGAAAATGAATTTAACGTCGCGGGCTAAATTACGCCGTGCTTGGAAAATTGAGAAAAGCCACCCGCGCGAGCTAGACCCAGCATTTTTTCCGCCAAAGTTATATGGATGATAAGCTGCGATATAACACGTCTCGGGTCAAATTAGACGGGGATTTGTTGTTACAAAAATATCGTCCGAGTTTTATAATCAGTGTATGTCTCGGCGAAATTTCCCGCGAGGAAAATTCCTTCATATAATATAATTTAGTACCGGAGAGGTATTACTATTTATTAATATTTGTAACGTGGAAATACATCTTTCCATTTTTTTTTGTTCTCTTTAATTCAATGACTTGTAATTTATGTTCCTTCTCGAAACAGAACATTTCGATGCTCTACTAAATTCAGGGACGTCGGGAAACTGTAAAATAATTTATCTCGAAGGGCAAAAGCCATTTCGACTGTTCGAGTTTTTCATCATACACAGGTTTCACCATCGCGTTGTATTCACTTAGAAATCCATTCGATTTTCCATGCACATTTTCTCGCCTGACAATAAGTCATAATTTAATTATACTTTACACTATTCATACTTGTTGCATCACACGGTTATTATAACAGTATCACCATCCATAAAAAGGATCAGAGATTCATAGAACGTTGACCCCGTTTGATGAAGAAAGAGTTTTTTTTAATCCACCCGAAAAAAGTAATTCATTCAGTCGTAGCCATCGTTATAAACCAGAACAATCGAAGAAATTGAACATTGTTCATCACCCTTCATGGCTACTTTCCCACTTCCGTTACGACATCCTGTACGTCGCTCCGAATGCGCAGAGCCAATGAAATTACAATAAATCACCAGAAAAGTAACCAGCGATCCGGGCGACTATAAGCGTGATGCCAAGGAAATATTTCAGTAACGATATCCGTTTTCTTTGATTCGCTTGCTGAAAAGGTCGTCCCCGACTTTTGTGCTCACCCTAATAAACCGAAGACCGCCGGGGCCCCCCGACCGATCACCGCACAAAAAAGACTACTCCCGACGTCACTAATCGGACAAACAATTTTTTTCGATGGATGCCCTCTGATTTACAGCCAAGAAAAAGAGGGCGCTGCTTGAAAACGACGAGGCCAAAAATTAGGCATTGCGGTAATTTTCGATACTCATGAAGGTGAGAATACACTTTGTGTCGTAAAACTTATGATTTACGAAGACTTTTTTTTTTTTTTTTTTTTTTTTTTTTTCACTAAACGAACTTTCATGTTGGCTAATTTAGGGGTAAGACCTGTTTCCCTTTTCGGACACGACATTGTTTCGATGTGAAAAAAAAATTACAGTTATCAAGTCACCTAAAAAGGTAATTAAAAAAGCGTCGCGGCTTTAAAATATATATCCCATTAAATGCACGGCCAAAATTAATTACGAGGCCCGCGGCCCCGCTGGCGGGATAAAATACGCACCGGGTTACTTCAAACGATCGTCGCCGTTTGATCCTGTAGTCGTATGCGCGCGGCACGGCCGAATAAGTCTTAGAGGATTCTGATGCAGGTTTCGACTATGTGCAGAGAGAGCTCGCTCTGTGGCATGTAGGTCAATTTAAATGCATCGCGTCCGAACACAAGTTTGGATCGAAGTTCGCAGTCAAAATTCGTGCAAAGTAATTGTAACATAGTTCAATAGCATTGTTACAACAGGCCAAGAATAGGGTGTGTTATGTGAAGTGAATTTAAGCCAGCCTCTCGATTACAGTAGTTTCAACTGATTTAAACTTACTCAATCAGTTTGTCACTTAGTAATATAATAATTGATGTTAGAAATTCAGATTAAATATAAAATGATATAATTCAGTAATTACATCTTAATTTGACTGACGGTAATATATTTTGGCTTCAAATGATATAATTGGAAATTGCAATGACATATTTTGCATGTCCTTCGCGCATTCAAATGTTTTTTTTTATTCCTTTTGTTTAAGATCAGATGTTTATTTTTCAGAATTTAGTCATTAATTAATTTCTGGTTAATTACACTGTGCGTCAACAGGACAATTAAATAAAGGTGGACCAGCAAAAAGGTTTGTCTCACTTGAGGTTTATGCGAAACAAAGTGATTACGGGAACTGACAAATCACGCATCCAGTCGCTGTGGCCGAGTCGGATTCCGAATTATAATGCTCCGAATTCCAGCATGCCTGGATGTTCATTAGCTCGTCGGACTTCCGCGGAAAAAAGCCGGCGTAATTCGTACAAAAAAAGGTCGCGACAGAGATGCGCATTCCCGCGTGCCATTACAATGATAGAGTAGCAATTACCAATTACCTTGGGAGAGGACAACAATTTTGTCGCAGGGCCCGAATTTTCGTCCTGTTGGTCCACCTGTCCCTTTTACGGATCGACTTTTCAAGCGCGACAGATCGTCACAATGAAAATTTGTCTGCGAGGCATTTGACGCGAAAAACGTCCTCTCAATGTGTATTTCACGCTTTGTTAGCCGACCAGCCGATGTGTCGCCTTTATCCCCCCCGCCCCCTGACTTCCGAGGCCATTCAATTTTCACCGAAATGTTGTTCGTGTTTTTGTTGGCGCTGTTTATCTAGCCCCGACTTATCTGAGACTGTTTGTGCTTCAATTGGCGCCCAACATATAGGGCGCGCCGATGATAATGCCACAACCGGGAATACCGTTTGTGGCGTTTTTCCGTCCTTTTTTTCCAACCACGTTTTTTCGGCCGCTTTCTTTCCCGTGTGCATATACTCGGCTTATGAACGCGTTATGGTATTTGATAACAATGGGTCGAAAAAAAGGGTGGTTCCGGGTTTAGCGAGGGGCTTTAATAATTGTGCCAGACTGCTACTGCGAGAACTCGATGTTTTGACGATCGTGGCCGAGCCGGGGCGCCTCACGGAATATTTAGGGGAAGTTCAAATGCTCTTGATAACGCTGGTTGAATTGTTAAGTAGGTAATGTTCTCAGCAAGTGTGATTAAATGTGTGTTTCTAAATATTTGAAAATAACGCCGGCCGGAATTCCCCTTTGGGGAGTGTCTCGGCTTTCGCTGAAATTTAATACGCGGACTAAAATAAATGTTGAAATACGCGCGCAGTAATTATTTAAGATTTTCCAGACAGCCTGGAGATAATACAATTTATTGTTCAGATAATTTTAGAGATTTGTTGAGTACTTGTCCCTTTTTTTTATTTTTCATTTTCATTTTTCCAGTAAATTTTGGTTTACTTTTTTTTTTAAATTTTTGTTCAAAATAAGTCTGCTGTAATATATGAGTAAACCAGTTGAATTAAGAAAAAAAAAAAGCTGACAGAAAATGTATGGATGTATAACTGTTTGTGGCCCATTATACTTTATTTTTCATACAGACGACTGATCCTTTCTTTCTTTTTCGTCTGGATTTCTCCAATTTTTTGTAGACACACTATTCACCATTATGAATCTTGGTATAAAAGAAACCACGTGGTCTTTTGGTGAGCTGAAATTAAAATTTGCAAACTTTGTTCCTTCACTTTTCTTTTCTTATCATATTATAGTTTCTTACAAAACACACTCTAATCAAACGCACTCACTCTGAAAATTCTCTATCAACACAACTCAGAAATTATTTTACATAATAACTTGGACAAACCATTTTTTCTAAAAAAAAAAAAAAAAAAAGAAATTTTAAATTTGTCCATTAAAGAAACCAAGAAAAAAATTATCATCGTTGATTCGGTTCTTGAAACCCTAAATTTATCGTAATTGTTGGACAAAGCAGGTTTTTGTTCAAAAACGCCAAAACAAGCGGAGCAAATTAAAAATCAACTTGCAATTACACTAAAAGTACCAGAGAGGAAAAAAAATTTTGAACTCAAATAACCGCTTGATTGTCTCTAAATTTGGGCAAACGAATCTGCGCGAGTAAACACGGATACAGGCGAGGCCTATAATCTTCTTGAATGTTAACATGAAATCAGCAACGGCTTAGAAGGGTGCAATCTTCTTAGTGAATTTTTAAAATTTCATTCATAACGAACCAGCACGAAATTATATTATAATACATTGAACATGAAACCACAGAACAACGTTTCTCCGATGCTTTTTTGGACTCCGGTTTATTTATTTTCTCAACGTTCCTAATCGAAAACCTGTGTACGCAGGAATCAGTTGCTCGACACTCATGAAAATTAAATAGGCCCGACGATCGTTCAGATTACGTCAAAATAGCATTTTCCCGCTCGGAGAGAAATTTATCACGTCGCAAGACGCGGTGATTTATCGGCTCAAACAACGCACTTGAAACAAAACTCTGTGTGATGCGCGCGCCCGCTCTTAAATATTCATTCGTAACCTAACTCCAGGACCATTGAATAACGACCCAATTGTTTACATAATTAAATAGAAATTTATTAACCTCAAATTCATCCTACTTTATTTTATATCACAAATCGATTGATTTCAATATATGTTCCCATTTTTAATTACCGTTTCGAGTCTATTTTTTTCTTTCGCTGTTCATTCAAATCTTTGGTACAGATAAAATTTCAATTTCAGATTTAACCAAAACAGGGTCAACAGCATATTAGTAAAACTTGAACTTTGAATAACAAAATAGATGGCATGCGAGAAACAACAAAATACTTGTATATAAAAAATGTTCAAGTTTACATGACATCACATATGTCAGAGAAATTTAAAAGACGAGTAATCGAATGAATTCTGTGTGTTTTGAACAATGAGATTAATCTTACTCAGATTTCCGCAATTTTGGCTCGCGAGGTTTACATTAATTCATATTTTTTGACACGAGTCTCGGTACGCATCAGATGATCGCGATAAAACTCTTGCGCAAAATTCGCATCCGAAATTAGTATGCGTGAAACCACCTAACAAGATCGTTTCAGTTTTATTCATGTTTCGTCTTTTTAATGACAAGCATTTATATTGCGTTAAGTATCCGATTTCGAATATTAAATTCATTTGGCGGGAAAAGAGACGAGAGCATAAAAGGGAAGACACGGTATAATCCCGTCCGTGATGTTATCTGCACAGATAATCGCTTCTCATAGTCCTTGTGAGAGTTTGCCAGATGAGCTGGAAAATCAGCTCGCCCGCTCACAGGATTACATCGCGAATAAACAATGCCAAAGACGAGAGACAAAAAAATGCCAAACGTTTTTTGGCATGCAGCGCCATCTTAGCATCAGTCGAATATGATCGATCTTTGGCTGCTTTTACGTATATATATATATATAGACATACATATACAACTTTCTGGATAATCCGCGCAAACTTTGCAGACGCAGTTCACGTCGATCGGAAACAAGTCGCGCACTTTTTACTCATGGTATTAGAAATTGTGATTCGCCGAGCACGAAAATTGGGTGGGATAAACGAGATCCAAGCATACGGGTTTTCGACGTCTTATTTGAGAGCGAGAGGTTTTTTCTTGCGCATCGAGAAGTTTGGGCAAATTTCGCAGGTTTAATTGAAATATATTAGGGTCGTGGCTTCCGAGGCTTTTTGTTGGGATTTCGACCAGAGTTATGGAAAAGGAATAGGGACAGTTTTTTTTTATCTTTCTCTCCCTATCTCTCTCTCTCTTCTCTCTCTTTCACTCTTTCGGAAAGTTATAACGGTTTCGCCAGCGGAATCAAAAATTCGATTTGTTTTGCGCGTATTTTGAAATGCAATTGAAAGCCTGAATTCGATTGTATACATTTTATCGCTCGCTTCAGGGCGAAATGATGCGAAAAAGATTATGCGAATATTTATCAGAAAAACTAAAAGTTTGGCCAAATTCTGTTAATCGATAAGCAAAGTTTTGTGTACGAGAATAACGAAATATAAAAGCAAAAAAGAAAAAGGGTGTGATTAATATTTATGCAGTTAAGTTGTCGACATGAATAGTTTGACAAATCTTGTAAACTTGAGCGCGTGTTTCGGATCTGTGCATGCTTACTGTTAGTTATGAAGGCTCAAGAAACATTATTTATAATCCTATGTTCAAAGTTTGTCAAAGTTAAAGTTTGTATTTTTTGTGCTGAGTGTTTTTCTACTTTAGTTATATTGAATTTCTATCCAACGATACACAGCGTGACATTGTTTGAACTAAAATAATAAAATCAATATCTGTAGATTAAAAATATATCTGACAAAAATAGATATATCTCCACTCGTCATTTGTTTCGACATATTTAAATAAGCAAACTTATCGAATCAGTATAATAGCTGGGAATAACTTGGAAACGGTTTTAGTTCATTCGTAAAAGCTCATCAGTGTCGTGCAAACTACAGCCGGCGGTTTCGCAGCATTCGAAATAGTATAAGCCCTTCAAAATGATTTCGGCTGGTAATTGCACGTTCGGATAATTAAATTTGGATGGGAGACGAAAAAAAGTTGCACAAAAAAAGTTATATATATATAATAATGCTGGTTTATACCGTTTGAAGAATAGCGCGGCGTTTTGTTTACTTTTAATCTGCGCCACTGTGCGCGCAATCCATCCGCTAAGAAACAATCCCTTTCATCCGCGGTCTCTGTTATTAGAAAATAATCATTTTGGAGGATATTAAAGTCGCGTAACAGCAGACGATAGCGAGCCAACAAAGGACCCTTCTTTAATCCGTAACAGTGATTATGGGATGGCGCTGTAATTGAATCGGGGAATGCACCCCGGTTAGGCTTATTGCCAGTTTGATAAATATTTATCGTTGGATTAAAGTAGCATCGAAAAGTGGCGAGTCTCACGCACGCGGATGCACAGGCCTGTCACGCGGGGATCACTTTGGACTCCGGCTCGTGACGATTCTGTTACAAGTAACCCGAGCTGGCGCGTGCAATTTTCAAATCGACTCCCGCGCCCGTCAAGTGCCGGCAATATTTTACGACCCAGCGAGCTTTTTAATCTCGATTAGCCGATCCGCTCGTCGGGCTGTGACCGTTTCGCATCTGCCCAGAACAATATGAAACAGCCCAACATCGCTCCATACACTTCATGAAACTTTTATATCCGCACGAGATGTTTTGCACGCGAAAAAATTAAATCAGATATCGAGAGTGTCGGTTGTGAGGCGAGAGCGTCGATCGTTCGGCGTCTGCGCACATCGCGTAACGCATCATTTTCCTGCGGTTTTAATTTTTCAATAGTTTTACTATACTTTCTACGTGTTCCTAGATTTGGCCAAATAGTTCAGATCTGTCAATTTTCCTCCACAGCATTCCCATATTGTGTCGTTTTTTTCACTACCTTTAATTGGAATAGTTTCAGTTATTTAGAAAGCAATATCATCCACCTCTATAAATTCAACTGCGATGTTTTGATTAGAAATTAGATTTACATTTTTATATCATTCTATACAGATGACGCAAAAGTACATGATCTTAACCACAATAGTAGGATATTTTAATGGAACGGAGCAATATTCAACATCCACAAAGTCGTTTCATTTGGTTCAATCATCGAATACCACTTATTCAACAGATTGACGTGTTTACAAATAAGATGGAGGCGAAAAGTTGAAATCTTAACGTCAGGTCGGTACTATCGGATGCGCGGGGTTAATGGAAAATTTTGCTCCTAAGTGCAAGCTAGCTGAAAAATTGCTCGCCCAGCGATGTGGAGAGTTTTTTTTTTTTTTTTCGTTCACAAAAGCATATAATTGACAAAATGTTACATTATTATAATTCGTAAAGAATTAGAGGTTTCTTATTCGCGTTCAGCACAAAATATATAATATATTCATTCGAAACAAAAGAAAAGATCTTTGTGTTTGCAACAGTTTTATTTCCATTTAAAAGCGATGAAAAAAAATAAAAAAAAAAAAAGTAGCGTCAGCTAAAAATGTTTAAACGACACCACACCTTGCACTTTGGCTGGAAAGAATGCAGTGCTGTTAAAGGGACTCCTCGCCCATTGTCAGACAGTGTATATTAATATTATTAAGGACAAAGGATCATGCAAATGAAATGTGCGATACGAAAACACACCGAAATTGCGAGGGACGATATCTTATTTTTACCCGGCGCAGCCCTCACTGGGAACAATGGAAATTAAAGCTATTTCGTACCATTTGAATGTAAAGTTCATTCAGCGACGAAATTTTCGGCGCAAACAAATGTTGCGGCATTATCTGTGAAATGACCCGAAAATCGATTTATGAAATTCGGCAAATTAATCAGACGATTTTTATTAAGCTAATGTAATTGGCTTTCGGACAAATTCTATATTGTTTACATTCAATGCTGAGAATGGGCACAAAAACAAACGCAAGAGCACCAAGACCTGTTAATTAACACTAATTAATAAAGGTTTAATAAAGCGAAACACAATTGACCTCAAATATTTTGTAAACATTTTAGGTTTTACATTCACATGCCTGTGCTTTTACATTTCTTTTGTGATTTTCATTCGTAATATAATGAACTTGTTCATTTTTTTGTCGACTAATGGCACACAAGCATTGAAATTATGATTGATCAATCAAAAGTCTGTCGTCAATGGCAACTCAACTCGACCGAAAAAACGCGGGTAAAAAATGTTTTTGACAACTGTATCAGGCAAACTGTTGAAACCCAATCAGAATGACCCCATCCAGCTTGTGTCCTAATCCGAAAACAAAACACCTAGGCGTGCGCTGTTCGAACACTTGTTTTCACATGATAGTTCGAGGGCCTTTGTTCGACTGTCATCCGACGTCATTTGATTATGATATATTAGTTCGTGTCAATTTGAACGCAATCAATTGCGAGCTGATTTTGGGTTTAACATATTCAATAGTCATCGTTTTGGCAGGCAGATTGTGAAAAACGCTGGTGGGTCGGGCCCCGAGGCGGCCTATCGTGTCGGCCGCGTGAAATAATTGTTTCACATACGATTTAATTACATATTCATCGACCGAGTAGATATTAGAATGAAATATCTATTAACTCTTCAAACAATGACGTCAGTAACTACACGCAAAAGGCGTGCTCAGAACGCTGCCCCGCATCAATCTTGAGCCTCGGTACACGAGGCACGAAACCAACGTGCACCGACTTTTTTTTATTCCTCCTTTTTTTTTCTCTTCCGCTCTCTTCTCTTCCTGTGTGCCCCTCAACGACTTTTCATTGTAAGTCTCAATTTGTATTTCAATCAGTACGAGATTTACGAATGTGTTTCTGTTCATTCCACGAAAACGGCTACCTTGGCCAAATGATAACCAAATCTTCCAATACAAATTATAATGTAGCCATAATCAAAAAACCAAATGTTCTTAAGATGAGATGAAACAAATTACGCTCTAATATAGTTTTTGTTTGTTCATGCTTGTTGCGAGATTAATCTGATTTATTTCAAGGGGGGACAAAAAATAACTGATTGTCAATATATTTGGATAATTACAGTTTTGATGTTGTTGTATAACGCGCGAAAGTTGGAGAGTGATCGATTCCGTTCGTTTAATATAAGCTAAACTCGTAATCAGACAATTTGGTATCTCGAAGCGGATCTGTGTCAAATGTATTTGAAATGAACCCACACACGCGAGGTGCAGAGCTCCAAAAATCGAAAGTCCCAGGAGTGAAAAAGTAAAAACGAAAGTTCCATTGGGACTCGTTGCTTCATTATGATTTCTGTACATAAATTTGTCATGCACTCCTTTCCTCTCTCGGTTGGTAAAAAATAAATGTGAACGTGATTGGATGGTCGCTTGTAATCAAAACAACATAATCATTTTATGGACTTTCTTCTCATCATCGTTGTTTGAACAAACTTTATTTCTACAAATATATGTCCGGTCGCCGTGTTTGGACCTTGTTTCTACGACTTAATCAACTTGACATGAAAATAAAAAGTACGAGTTTGAAAGTTACAAGTGCAGAGCAGCAAATCAAAAATAATTGTAAAATAAACAAATCACACAGTTGGATGAGATTTTTTTTTTGTATTTACATAATTAAAAAAGTTTGACTTTACTGATGCTAGAGAACAGTTTTTTTAACTCATGGCTACCATCTTTTCTATACCTGCTCGTCTGACAAATTCACGACCATTCGATAATATCATTTTAATTAGCATCGTTCTAGTTGAATTTCCAACTTTTTCTTTTTCTTCGTTCTCGAAATTGACCCAACAGCCCGAGTGTATAATATTCTTTGAGCTTCATTTGAATATGTTCATCAACGCATCATTATTATTTTTGTCCCTTTTATTTCCGTTCTATAATCAAGCCCATAAAAAAGGCGAACGCGATTGCGAACGAAAATCTATTGCAAAGCAATCGAATCGGAATATAAATGAAGCTCAGATTTCGGCATGATAATTATTGATTGAAATCAATACACTTTAATTGGATGTATGCATCATCTTTCAGCGAGCCCGTGAGTATTCGTTCGGCAGCGTAGTTACATTCAAATGTGAATCAAACGCTTTGTGTTTCATTATCGTTCATTACATTAATCGCACTTTACTTTTGCAAATAAACTCGATGAACGGGAAATTAATTAAATTTATAATCAATTTCATTTTGTCGTGAAAGAGTTTCGAGCCATCGTGCTAAATTTTACAACTCCGGCAAGATTTCACAAGAATTCGCGCAAACTTGCGAATCATTCGAAAGAGACGTTTTGTAAAACTTGTTTTGTGAAACTTTTAGTATAGTACACTACGTCATTTTTTTTAATTTACCTAAATACTCATTAACATGCTTGAAAGGAAAAGTTTTTTAAAATGCATAAAGAAGAGCCTCGAGTGGAATACTTATATAACAGAAGGGTGCAAAGATCTAACAGAAACTACTATGTATCATGGATAAAAAAGAGATATAAATATGCACAAACGAATAAACAATTATTAGATACATAGAAAGTGTTTAGAATATATGTTGACTGAATACCAAACTATCATAGTTGGGTGCGATTTTTTTAACTTAATTAACCCATTATGAATTGGTTAGTAGATTCTAATTTCTCAGATTCAACTAGCATACATAATTACCGTGATCAAACATTGACTTGTGATTGTCTAGCTTCAAAAACAATGCAATATTATGCGCTGTAATATTGTATCGTTCTACGGGTTCAATATACGTTACCGTATACACGCTGTCGTGCAGAGACACAAACGGTATATATTTTGTACAGTACTAATGTTGTTTCTATACAACTGACTTCAATTTCAATCGTATCTTTTATTATTTTTCTATCAAATTAATTTTTTTATGTTTCAATTTCGTTACAATGGCGAGGCGTTTTGAAAAATGGAAAATCATATCATATCAAGCTGACAACAATATATTGTTTGAAAATTGGAAAAACTTTCATTTGCAAAAGTGTTCGCAAGGATGATTTGATAAGTTGAAGCGATTTGCTTCTGATAAAATTAGTCACGAGTTGGGAATAAAATTAATATCTCTGCTGGCTCAAAGCGACAATATCGTTCGATGCTCGGATCTTGCCTCTTGAAATTCATTATTCACATCACGGACGGAAGAGAGCGAAACTAAAACTAATTTCAAATCGAGAACAACAAACAAGCAAGACGTTGGAAGACACCAACATATTGCATTATTCGACACGTTTACCGTTCGCTATACGGCAAACATTTGCGCGCGCTAACTCGACAAACATTTTGTCCCACGCGACGACTTGTCGGGGCATTTTGTCAGCGATTCGTGGTTTTGGTATAAAGTGTGTGTGTGTGTGTGTGTGTGTGTGTGTAGTGAAAAATGAAGAAGAAGAAGAAGAAGAAGAAGAAAAGGAAGAAGAAGAAGAAGAAGAAAAAGTAGTAGTAGTAGTAGTAGAATAAAAAATGCGTCGGCATTAACATAAATCAAAATTGCAACACACACGCTACACAAAGCAACGTGCGCGAGGTACGAAAGCGTGAAGGCGGATTGCCGTAAATAGTCGTAAAATGCCGAATTCGGAACGATGAGCTGGCGTCCATTAATCCTAATCTGGGTATTGAAGTGGAATCCTGAGGAATTGATCAATTTTCCCCGCGATTCGTCTTTCGACATTGAATCGAATCGTTATTAGCCGTCTAAATAAGAATGAAGAATAGAGGATTGAAAGCCATGGGTGCTGAACTTTTGCAGCATCCAGGTGTGAGAAATGCCAACAGTAGACATTGTCACAAGATCGGCCCCTCAATGGGCCGACGTTTATGGGACCAGTTCACGTAGTTTAGCGGCGCAAATGTGTCTTTCAGGTTCAAATCAACGGAGACAAATGCCCTTATTTGTACACATCCTGTCCATTGTGCGACGCATCACTTCCTTCGGCCGACGGGCTCCACCCTCGGGCGACCCTTTATTCGGGTGCCAAGCTCGCGATATCTCTTGGCTACCTGTTAGAGAGCAGCTAGCGCATTCGATATATCCCCCTCCGATTGCTTTTTACTCGACTCCTTGTGTTTTCTTGGGCCAAACTCAAGGAAACGCCCCGGATACATACGGCCCTGGGCGTTCTCTCATCTTTTTGTACCTCTTTGTTTCTATCCTTATTCCTTTTTTATACGTCGCTTACAAACTTTTTCAATGACGTTTTTTCATCTCGGGGGTGGCAGCGAGCCGATTTCTCGATCTCGGGTTACTTCCTCGAGACGATTTTTCTACGACCGAAGCAGGATGCTGCTGCACATCCCGACTGCTGTTCGCTGAAATATGTTGTTTGCACTTCATTTCATCCCGGGCTGATGCTTATGGGGGCGGTTTCCAAAACAGATAAATAGGTCCGGCTTCGGAAAATGGACGTATATTACTGACCTGGCTTCCAATCCGAGATCTACGGGCGAGCCCGGTGTGATTAGAAAAGCTTTTGTTATTTCCAAAACGAAATTCGAGTTTGACTGTTATTTAACAATTGAATTCAATTCTCCCTGATTGTGAGTAACAGATGTAGCAACCGAATGTTTGATGAGAATTTGAATTGTGTGCTTTTGTTGTATTTCATTTGATTTCCCATTGCAGTTTATTTTATAATTATAATTCTGTATGAATTATTCTCATTGAGACACTCAACAGCGAATACGGGGCAATTTCACTTTACAGATTCTCCAATGAAAGTTTACTTATTGATTAAATAATAATAATGAAATTCAGCCAATGAAGGCATGCTTTGATCAATTATTTTATTACAATTACGAAAATATATACAGACGTATAGCAAACTTACATGTGCATTGGTTATCTGGGTGCGCTATATGTGAATTGAAATTAAAAAATCCAAGCTCAAACTCAAAATGGATTTTTATTGTTGACACTCAACATATCGGATACACATTTGCATACAGGTATTCAAAGCTTTGTAAAGTTATTCACTGAAAACATCCATTATTTGTATACAAAGTAAAAATTATTCCACACGGAAAAAAATTTTGCTCTCGAATAAAAAAAAGGAAAAAAAACGTATCAGGAATCTAAAAACATGAACGAGTCGCGCAGTAACATCTGTAATCCATAAGAAAGCGAACAAAAATGTGTTATAACCCCCTCTTGAACAAAACATCTTTTTTGTTCTTCTTTTTAACATAAATAATGTTGCGATCAAGCCGGAAAGCTGATTTTTCGAGCGCGCATGGTTAATTGAAATTTATGTCCACATTTTCTCAGGAGAGTGGGGTGTCAGCAACTGTGTGGGGCTTTGAGAACGAGCATGCCCGTCCGATCGCTTATCAAAGTTTTTGTGCGATCATCATACGGGTGGTTTCATTTTCAGTTAACTACTTAATAACGAATTTTTACTGCCAGTTAATCAGTCAGGGCACCGCCATTGGCCGAACCAATTGCCTTCTTCGATTTGTTATTAAACTCACACTTTTACTCAACCTAAAAAAGTCGACACTGTAAATCATTTCTTGTCAAGTGTTTGTTTATCTGCCGCTCGCCATCTCATCAAAACACATCCTCGACCCGGTTCCACTAGGAAAAACGAATTTCTTTCCTTCGCGCTCCGTAGAATGGGACACTTTTTCTGAGATTTGCCTGTTCGGAACTTTTGTTGTCAAAAAAAATATGTTTCTTGGACATGATATCGGTCAGTGCACTAAAGTGTATGTATTTCCCACGTCCCCGTACCATACGCTTTTCATATATCTATGACCGTGACGAAACATTTTGGTGTTTGCGTTTATCCTTTTCTCTCTCTCTCTTTCTCTTTTTTTTTTCTTATACAAACACAAACGCGAAAACGTCCCGTAAATAGGAAAAAGTGTGTTTGCGTTCTCCAACGTGATTATCGTTCGATTTGAGGAACGCGACTTGCGAGAAAACGTCGTTGCGTTGTTGCAAAAGTTCGTATTGATTGCCATAAATGCGAGCGGGGTAAAAAAGTTGGTATTCCAGAAACGCGACGATATTTCTGCCATCGTGCGACATTTTTCTAATGTGACAGCGAATATTATGTTTCAAGCAAAAAAATTAGGTTCGCAAGGATATAAAATTTTGTTCAGACCTTTTCAGTCGGCTGAGAAAATTTATTTTCGCTTTTTGTATGATGTGGCACGTTCGCATTGTGAGAATTAAATCTATTTTATTGTTCATTTATTACAGATCCACGTTCGATACAAGAAATTGGATAATCCAATTTGCACGAAAGATGTCAGATTTCCGGGCAACCTCGAGAAAAAGAACAAACATATATATAAATAGAACAAGCTTTTAATAAAATTATTATGGTCTGCCGCGCTCTTCTTTCTCGACTGTTGCATTAGGTGCAATGAAAATCGGTAATCCAGTTATAGTGTCGAATGTTTTCACGCAATTCATCAGTGTTTCTTTCCGAGGGAAAAAAAAAATAATTGAAAGCGTGAAACGAAAATAAACAAAAGGATTAGAAGCTTCGAAAATTTTGACGATGCTATAAACACTTTCATTTATGAGACTGATTTACTGTTATATATATATATACACACTCAGAATTTAGTTCAACTAGATTAATAATATCTTTTATTCAATTATGAACAAAGGAAATATTATAAACTTATCAATTTTCATATATATTAATTGTGGATTCCTCCTTAAGTTATACCACCTTTAGTTTAATAAAATAAATTTTTATTGATTATTGTTTCTTATAGCCGCCGGAGTTGACGTCTGAATAAAATGTATAAATAGTTTATAACCCGTTTAGTACATTGACCCTAATCAATAAAAACTTTATATTAAAAACGAAATTGTATCGATATGAAATTTTCATTTGGTGAGTGAATAATTTTTAAAGGATGTTAATTCAAATGACGATTATATCATCCTGCTGTCATCCTTCAATCGAAAAATTACGCCGCGAATTAATTCGCCTTTTTTCTCGCGGATTTGCGTTGACATAATTTTCTGCCTCAATTGCAACCACACGCATGCAATATTAAAATCCAATTTCTGTTGGCGAAACATTTCGCGTTGATCCGCGTATAAGCCTTCGTGGCGACTTGGATTTTTACTCAGCAAACTGAATCAACTGAAAAAAAAAAAAAAAAAGAATCTCTATAAAAGGGAAGCAAGACAAAAAAAAACTCTTAGCAGGCATAAAAAATGTTGATGAAAATTTCGTACTGAAATTGCGTTTGCATTGAAATGCGGCGCGCGCGACATCAGTTGCACTCTCGACTATTCTTCACGGAGGATTTTTCATCGCAAACAAGCTTGGTCGCAGGATCAATAAACGGCGTTCCGCAAGCGGTACGTAACGTTTTATTTTATTACCTCAGCTTTGTATAATAATAATAATAACAATGAAGGTAAATGATTGTTCAGCAACATCATTAAAAAAAAAAAATGGATTTGATATAATGAAAAAAAAAACAAACAAATAAATAAATAATTAGTGGGTAAACAAAAAACGGTTGCATTATCGCAAACGAAACGCACGCGCTGAGGACGTGTGTGAAATAAGTCGGCTGACCA
This sequence comes from Trissolcus brochymenae, assembly GCA_030523145.1. Lineage (NCBI taxonomy): Eukaryota > Metazoa > Arthropoda > Insecta > Hymenoptera > Scelionidae > Trissolcus > Trissolcus brochymenae. Next base: position 300,198 of record JAQQRF010000125.1, read on the forward strand.
TATGCCTCGGCACGGCAGAGCCCACGGGTAATTACAAGGGATGCTGCATAGTGGATAAGGGTGGGAGTGGGATTTTGAATGGTGGGGCGGCGCGTCTATATAAGTTTGGTCCTACTCTTGAAAGGTCACAGTCGGCACGAATTTGGAGGGTTACGGTGGCTCAGTGTCCTTGCCGGCGCAGTCCCTGTTACACGTTGTTTGTGTGCTGCGCGCTCTCTGGTCGGGACGGGCGCGTAAACAATCGCGAGTTGACGGACCAGTGGAGTGATCAGTGCTGTGCGCGCGGCCCAACGGATGACATTGCGGCGGTGAGAGAGACGAGCAGCCATGCAGAAGTCGGCGTTGTTGTTGGCGCTATCGATTTGGTGGTGCGCGATCTTGGCCTCCGGCTTCGACCTTGGACCGTACGTGCGGATCGCGCAATGCAGGTCGCAGTGCATCCGCGAGCACAGCGTCGACGGCTCGAGCGACTGGTACAGCAGCCGCATGGAGAGCCAGTGCAGTGAAGTGAGTTTGAGATCAAAATGTGCATGCGAAATATCGTCGACGATTTAATTAGCATCAAGGGGCCCGGTGCCGCTGTCGCAGCCGCCGAATGCAAATAAGACGCGAAAAATTTATTTCTCTATTCTGATGCGAAGAAGAAAAAAAGTACAAGAAGAAGTAGAAGTAGAAGAATACGCTCAGCCAACGTACGAAATCACGATCATAATTCAAAGAGCTAACAATGCAGCCGGTAGCATATAATGGTGCTCGGGCGCTGCCTAAACTACCGGGCACAATCGATTTCCTGGAAATTCATCATCGGTGCCCCGCGTGCGCGCGCGATTAATGTCGCGTGTTCCGTCCTTCCTAACTAGCGCGCGCGATGTCGCCGCAGCGCAGATAACCGATCTTTGGCAATCGAAAGAAGAGCACACCGGCGATAAATCTTGCCGAGATGGGTGGAAAAGCCCGGTGGTCCCCCCCGTCCTTAGGGACGTCACGTACGACGAGCTCTCGTTCGTACGAAAATAGCCGGACAGATGGGCTACGAGATTAACCGGCACAATAGATACGCGCGAGGGCGTTGCTCATTTGGGGCCGAGACCGACGACGAGTGGCGTAAGCAAATAATGGGGTCCGGGGCATTCCACGAAATTGCATTGTTAATATTGCACACACACCGAGCGCTGACCTAAATGGCACCCGACTATCCTCTCTTCTGCCACTTAATAAAACCTTATGAAAAATGTCTCCATTTTATTGCGCCGTATGGTGCCCACCGACCGCCAGAGGGCACCAATACGTGTTGCTTGCACGATCACGCGGATCGTCGCTAATCCAGCCTGTCAACTCTGTATTCAAATCAGGGGAGGAGGACGACGCGCGATAAACGCTTGTCCGCCCAAATCATTCGGATCATTCCGACGATCGTGATATGATGAGTCATCTTGTTGTTTTGTTTTGGTTTTCGCGCGCGATAGCACGTGGGACGTTGCACGATTCATCTGCCGCGCGCGATTTGATGCCGATTTATCGTGCGCGACGTATAAATATATACATACATAGTTTTATGTGTGTATATCTGTGTATGTATATATATATATATATATATGTATATACAGCGACGATAAATGATGGACGGTTTAATTATATGCAGCCGTTAATTCGATCTTATCAGTTGTAACGGGGACGCCCATCGATAACGACTATCATGGGCCGTAAATCAGGCCCGGAATCGCAAAATCGACGGACCGTTTCGGGTTACACGGTCGTCGTAAAGTCCGCGCGCCGATGTTCGCCCGGCGAAACCCAAAAAGACGTGTCGGCGCTGAAAAATCGGCCGGCCGTGTGTAATTAATTGCGTCTCTTTCTAATGATATCAAATTGAACGAAATTGGCTACCAAAAATTAGGGGCTCCGAATTTTGGGTACCGCGACACAAGGGGCTTATTACTCTCGACACCGAGATTTCATTATAAAGCCCGCTCGCGTATGCGTATATATGTTTTGGGATGCGTCATTAACGCTACCGAGCCAGCGGTTTGTGCACGCCGTGTAGTGCAGCCCAATGACTATACGAAGGGAGAGGCGAAAAAAAAGCAAAAACGCGCGCGGGAATTCTGAAACAGGGGCCGTCGCGGGGTACCCCAATAAATATGAAAACAACAACGAGACGCGATGCCTGCGTTATATTCAACTCGGCGAGCAGGTTGCAGGCTAATTCGAGTCTTGGGATTGCCCAAGAACCCAACTCCCTTCAATCGGACGACTCTTGATGGTTTTTATATTCTCCTTTCTTTCAGCTTCTCCTCTTTTTTAATCACGCTACAAAAATTTTACGTGCCTTGTCTCTAAAACACGTACCGTTTTTTTGTCTGTTCACAGTGTTGGCACTACTGCGAGGTCGTGGAATTCGAGTGGGACAAGACCAAGTCTATGTGCGAGGGCGACCAGGTCCATCGGGTGAGTACTCTCAGGCCCTACCTATACGCAGTTGCGGTCAATTTCGGATTGCTCTGAGATGAACGTCCGTGTTGCGGTACCCACCGCTTTCAGATCCTTTTATTTTCATCGCGATAATTGCATGAGTTGCTGGAAAAGAAGAATTTCCAAGACTCGACTGTTTTTGGCCCTCTTGTTATTTTTCTTTTTTTTTTATTCGTACTTTTTTTGCCCTCGTGGTTTATTAAAGTTTTTTATATTTATTTCTTAACGTTTAACGGTAATTTGAATTCCAAAAACCATCTCATTTGTGCAAACATTGACTTTACTTTAAATTTTGCTTCATATAATATTTTTCGTTGGCGAGTTTTCAAAGAGATGAAATGAAAATGATATAAATTAAGATTGAGATTTCATTTATTAGGATAATTATTATCAATTACATAACGCTAAAACAAAAATATAAAATCAACACTTTTACTTTCTTGAAATCTCACATTTTCCCAATTCGCGTGATACATATTCAGTGATTTCTAAATGCTAAATGTAAAATTTCGTATGAGAGAAAACAAACTTATTAGTGTTTGTGAGGATACATTTTTTGTACTGATGTGAAATATTCCATAATGTTATAAATAAAAAAAAACCGGCTAGCTCTGGATCTATATTTGATGTTTTCCAACCGTTACACAACTTTAGTCATAATTAGAATTTTTCTTGAAATCTCCCTAATGAATATGAAAACAAAATGTAACATTACATAATGTTTGGATAAAACTATTTCTATTTCGATATAAGTATTGTCAATTGAAAAAAAAAAAAGTTACCAAAAGTCAGATTCCTAAATTAAACATGGATAAAAAAAATTGCAACATACCCAATGAAAATATAATACAAAATGAAGTGAAGTACGAATTTCCACGCATAAATCAAACACGAGGCAAGCGGTCAAAAATTATCGCCATGAAATTGAATATCTGTAAATTCGGACGGTTAAAAAAAAATATGGAACAATTAAATTCGCAATTGACGTTCCCTCTCACGTGCATCAGTCCGCAACATCGCGCACAAATCAAACACCGGGCTCTCTTTGCACAATCATATCGGTAGCAAGGAATGTGCTTCTGTTGCCGCACAGCGTGATCTCATCCGCGCGATAAAGCCAGGGCATAATTTTCGTGCGATACGACAGCAATACTTTATATCCAAATCTGAGCGCGATAAAGAATCGAAAGGATAAAACGTGAATTAACACTAGAATGAATGGAGCGAGGTTTTCTCGGATCGATTTGCAAAACACGTTGATCGGACGAGTATTGCAGAGATTATCCAGGCATGTGATTCGGTCGGTTTATGACGCAGGTTTAGAATCGGTTCAGAGGGAGAGACTATAGCTACGATGTGTAGTCGTTGGGGCATTATCCGTCGATACACACCGGATCGGGACACCTCGATCTTGTATTTCTGCTGGCTTTTCGAACGGATCGATCGCTCGGAAACGGGGTAATCTTGCTGTCGTTTCTCGTTACCTCATAAAAGAAGATCCTCCAATCTCGAGTCGACGAAGCGCGAGGAAATTCAGCCGAGGATACCCCGGCTTTCGAGACTTTCGAAGAAGACGGCGACTGAGAAGGAGACGAAAAAAGAACACCGCGGGGAACGGGGCGAGGGAAAAAAAGGCCGCCTGAATGCAGCGATCCATCCTACCATGTCTCGACGCATAAAGCTTACCCTTCGGCTGTTCGAATTGTGCTCGCCGCCGGAGTGGGAATATAAGCGGGACAACGCCACCGCACATGGACCCATGCGGCGCGACAGAGACGGCGCGATACCCAAAAAAGAAGGACCGCCGGAGTCACGGCCGAACGAGAGAAAATTTCACGCGATCGTCACGGGGAAAATCCTTAGAAGCGGCTACCTGTCGCTATTCGGCCTGCGAAATAAAAAAAAAAGAAATACAACAAAAAACAAACGGCTCCGATGACGATACGTATTTACACCGGTCACGCATTCGATAGGCCGAAAATTGTCGTATTCAAAGCGCTCAGGCTTTTCGTCATCGGAGTTGGGCGGTTAATTAACGCGGCCAGATGAAAGCCGGTTTCCCCATGGAAATGCAACCAGAAGCAAATTCTTATTGTCATGAACGTGAAATTAGAGCTCAGGTGGAGAAGCCCACTTACTATTGATGTTTCAGTTTACTTTGTGCAAGCTCTTTTATTCGGCTTTTTGATCTCGTTCACAATTTTCAAGTCTCTACCAATATAGTTTCGGTATTGAACAAAAAATAAAAAAAAAATAATAATGAAAGAACAAAGTCGGCAATCACAAACTGCAAGTCACGTTAGTTATGAAATTCCATCGAATGAAAAAAAAAAAAAAAAATTTATTTCAAGATTCTTTTTCACTAAGATTTTCGGCATTGAATTTCGGTAAAATTTTTTTCTCTCGTGTGTAGACACAAAGACGGTTACATTTGGTGTTGCTTCTTTCGAAAAAATCTATTTCATCTTGTACGATTTTTAACAGACTACTTTGTGAACCTACCTGAACATTTTATGTGAGATCAGATCAGGTAGAGCTATTTATAAAGCATTTGTCCAGACAAGAGAAAATTATGTATTCGAGTGGGACCACAGACGGTGGCTCGAATTTTGACGAAATGCCTCTAATAAATTTCAAAAATACTGTTAGAAAACAAAGAAGCTCACTAAAGTTTTAGATCAAATTATAAAGTAACCTGTTCGAAACAACCGTTCGGAGGAGGACAAAAAAAATCCAATTTAAAATTAGATCAGAATTATCCATTTTTCATTACAACGTATCAAAGGCAAGCGGTTTCCAAGTACCGACAGGAAAAAATGACGCAGTCATTAATTTAATACACGATCTTCATAATCATTCCTAAATCTTGTAGAAATTTTTAGAAATATGAAGAAAAATTGATTCCACTTCATTCGAACCTTTTTCTTTGTTTACTCACCTTCACAAATTCAATCGGAAGAAAAAAAAAATCTTAGAATAAATTTTTATATCAAAAATAAGAACATCAATATTTAGTATAGCCTTCTCTAATTTTCATAAAATGAAAAAGTATTATATTTAAAAAACGTCGCGACGCATGAATACTAATAGAATGTTCATAATTCCAGTGTCCAGCGTGTCAGACAGCCTGCAACTTCCACAAAGGTCGGTTTGCCGAGCAGTACCTGCCTTCGATGTTGGCGGCCCCACGCAAGGGTCCGGTGGTTCTTGGAAAGTACGACGTGGCGATCGTCTTGCGAAAAGTGTACAAGATCTGGTCGGTGATGGAGTACTATCCTGGGGAGCGTGTTCCCACTCTTCGGCCTGACACCTGGATCATCGCTGTTGTAGAAGGTGGCCTGCAGCATTACAGCTGGGAGGAGTGGGTACCCAGACTGGACTCGCTCCGCCAGGGGCCATCCTTTTTCGAGGCGACAATTTCTTGGACGGACGTGGAAGAGCAGCTCAAGCGACAACAGGCTTTGGAGCAGAAAAAGTTCAACGACCGGATGCGACAGTTCTTCTTGGAGAGATACGGCGAGAAAGTGTTGTTCGAATGGCGCCAGGATCAGGAGTCGCAAATACCTGAGGACGTGTACAAGAGATTCTTCTTCAAGCGACGAACAGATGAGAACGAGGGCCTGCCAATCGATGACAACTCGAGACCCTCCACCGGCGACACTCTAAGAGACGTGGAGGACGTGCCGAAGGAGACTTACGTGGTGTCCTGGGAACCGGAGACCGGCGGACTCATGGGCAACCAGGTGGCGGATAGCAACAGCGCCCAAATCAGTCTCCTTCCTGGGGTCAAATACAAAGTGAGGATCGCTTCAAACGACGGTCCCGGGAGCTTTCCCATCGAGATCGACACCAGGCCAAACTCGGTTCAAGTAGTAGGAATCAAGAAGCCCGACAACACAATAATTCTGGCTGTGTGCGCCGCTGTGATGTCTCTGTCGATCCTTGTGATCATCGCCGTTCTGATCAGCTTCTGCCGGCGGAGGGACCCAAAGCTCGACGACACCGTATGATATCAGGGTGGCGGCTGCTGCTGGTGGCGCCGGCGCGCGAAAAGCGTGGACGCGAGTTGACTACCTCAGGTGTCTTCGTTGGCGATCGTGGAGGAGCTCGGATCGCGGGGAACCACGGCCAGTGTTCTAGCATGAATTTGAATGTTAACTGCCCCCTTATATAGCGATCGGTTCTCGCGGATCATTCGACGGTCCCGGGGTCACCAAAATTCGAACATTATCGCGCTGTAAATGTTCGTTAACTAACCGTGTAAATCAGCGCTGTCGTTTCAATGTCACTGTCCCTTTCCCTACGCTAGGAACCCGTCGACGTTCAACGACGAAGCTTGTGTGTTGTATGAGTGTGCGAGCATACATTTCGAATAATTTGTAAATAGCGTCTCGCCAACCGCGTCTCGTGCTCAACATGCAACGAACAGACTGTACAAAGTTCCTATTATCACTGCCGCAAATCACGAGCAATTGTTCAATCATTTCAGCAATGTTGAATAACGATTTGCGTCTCTGTAAATGTTTGCTTTCATCTTATCATCACGGTGATCGATTACATTGCACCAAATCATTGTATTTATTTGTACATAGCCGTCTCTTTTGTAAATACGTTTCTATATACTAGGCTGTATTGATGACTACTTTATTATACAAATATATTATAATAAAATAATAATAATAATAATAATTATTATTATGATGACGATGATAAAATAAATAGTACATACGTAATAATGTTGAGTGTAACAATATTTATTTATACCTCACAAACTGGATTATCAGATATCATTAAGCTCCGTCGAGAAATTTTCAACGAAGTTTATACAAAAAGGTACGTTTACTATTTCAACAATATGTAACCATATAAATTAATTAAATGGCGCAACAATTTCTAAACATGGATTTGAACTCTTCCTGAGGGTGAACCTCAAACTATTCGGTGGTGTATACTACGAATTGGTTTTAGCCAGAGAGGCTATATTTATTTTCGTTTGTGCATGACTTTTTGGGACTTGGACGATCGCATGTATCTGAGGAGAATCAATTAACTCGGGTTCGTTGTTTCCCACAACGGACCACCTTTTCACTATTTCCTCGGCCGCACGCATCATGAATCGGAGTTGGGTCGATTCGCAGCGCGCATTAATCTCGTTTCCCACTGCCGTGAAATTCGGCGCACCACGCGCTCTAGACCGGCTATAAGCCTACATCCGAGACATTGCCCGTGTACTCGGCCATCTAACATATAGGATTAGACTCGACACACAATATATTCATACATCGGATTCGCAGCCTGGACAAATTTCAAGAGTGCACATGCCACATTCACTCGCATACATTATTCATGTTTACTAAGCTACTTATTTCGAATCTTCATCTATCAGCATTTCGGCATTTGTTGGCATTGTCCAGCGGACGATTTTTTACCCGATCACGACCATTCATTCACTCTGTGAGGTGACAAAAAGGGAACCGGTATCGGCAGCTAATGAGAACAGATGCAACCGGACAGGGCAACTATTAATCATCAGGACATGTATATATATATTTATATATATATACATTTGCTTGCACGTATTTTGTTTTGATTTTTCAACCGTTTATAATTTTCAACCTCTTATCCTCTATCGTTTTCGAATTATTCCTACCACGATCTCGCGTCACCAGCGTCGATTAACATAAGCTTTATCGAGACCATCATCAGAAATTTCGACAACAAATATAATCGACTTCGTTCGCGGAATCATGCAATTTCTGTCACAGAGTTATTTTATTGAAATGATACCTATTTCTGCGTATTTGATCCCAACACGAGATGCGCAACTGGGACCGGTGATATATATTTCACTCGGTGCGAAGATGATACTTGGAATTATTTTTAGAAAACTCGAGTACGATCATAAAACACCCTCTTCGACACAGAAATCGAACTAAATATATATATTTTCTTATTCTAAAAAAAAATATCCTAGGGGAAATGTGTTTAATTTTGGAACTTAATAGTAATAATCATCAATTTATATATTTTTAATTGAAAACCCGATGTGTAGTTCATTATTCATTGAAAATCTATACTTCTTTCGACTGTTGGCGTTACACTTTGACAATTCTCGTGTGTTCGAAGGCAATCAGCAGGACGTGCAGAGGTGTTATCTTTAGCTCTTGGAGCGATATCGTAACCAAATATTTTGTCTTTGGGAGAGAGAAATGTCACGAGAGTGCATGGGCGTTAAAAAAGTCACGCACTCGGACGTAGAATTATCATAACAAGTGCAGTCCGATTTCCTCTCGTGGGATAAAGCGAACAAAGGTAAGCAAAACAGAGACACTTTTTTACGCGTTATCGACCATCACGATTTGTTAACGTTCAACAGTGAAATATATTTATTTATCGATGCCACGCCATTGATTTTCGCTCTGAGCTATTGTAATTAAACCAAACAAAAATGTAGACTGCGCATCAGAAATAAAGATTAACACAAATGTTGCGAGTAAAATATAATGCACATTCGTAATTTTTTTTCCGTTTTATTTACTGGGTGTATATATATAATAGAAAATAGATGTTTCATGTGTGTTTTGTAAAAATAAGCGCATTGGATTAATTTTACAGCAGCCGTGCCGTGAGAGAGATACGTTGAAAAAACATACCTTGGCTAATGTCGGTGCAGTTTCGTAATTGCCTGAACTAGAATACACTCTATATGTATATAGTATGCACAATTTTCAGTGAGCAATTTTTAAGCATTCAGCTCAGCTCACCTGCTAATGGACTCTGAGATTTGTTTTTCTTCCGTCAAACGAAAAGAGTGCGGTCGCGATTAATTTCGAATAACTCGCCATCGAAATCGACAGCAACAATTCAATTTGCAAGTCTTATCAGACCGCGTAGGCTTTTTTTCGGGTCATCGTTTTCATAAACGGACAATGGAAGGGGAAAGTAATACAGAGTATGACTTTATTGCATATTTAAATGCGAGAACACAACCAGCACATTCGTGGTCATGCATAATTAATGATACTTTGCGGAGTAGTTTTTTTTTTTTTTTTTCCAATACTTCCTTTTGCTTGTGTTTTGGTTTTTGCCTTCCTTTTTTTTTAATCCCCCGTATATTCGATTGTCCGGTAAAAACAAACGTCAAATACGCAGGGTCGCCGCGTGTATAATCAAATCTATAAATCTGCACGGCCGCCAAGATCAGTATCGCTTCGAATAAATTGATCCTCGCCGATTCTCGTAAATCTCTCCGTGGCCACTATTTTGGAGAAATGAGCGACGAAACCTTTGGACAATTAGATACGAGCATGAATTGTTTGTGCAATTATATAGAATTCAAAAGTGAGCAGTCGAATTGTTGCCAATCGCGAAACGTATGAAAGTCGGAGGAAATCAGCGCGGTCTCGAAATCGCGCGGAGTGCGTGCGAGAAAAGGATACAGACAGGACATAAATCCTGCCCGACATCTGTTACCAATCCTCTCTTAATCCGTTCCGTCTCAAAATTTAATCTCACTTTCGAGCGCGCTAACAAATGGGGCTTGCCACCCCGGTCGTCGTGGCTCCTCTTTACTCTCTTCTTTCTCCACGACCACATTTCGTTGCGTCACAATTTCCCTCCTAATTACCCAAACGGAATTTCCGAGCAAGGTTACGTCACGAAGCCCGGGTGTTGAACCCAAATGTTGAAATGCAGCGAACATCATCGAGATGAGCAGAACCGAGTACGTGCGTGTGTGTGTGTGTGTGTGTGTGTGTGTGTGAGTGAGTGAGTGGACGCGTCCGTTCCATGTCGAGCGGAAAAGTATGTCGTGACCTCAAACTTGGTCCCGTTATCCAGGCGTAGACGTTGACTCGTCCTCGGCAGTCTTGACTGGGAAGTCAAGCCACGATGATACCGCTCCTAGTGCAACTGCTCTTCCTCGCCGGTTCGCGCGATCTAGCGGCTCCCGCGGAGAATCGCGCGGCGTCCACGCTTCTCACAGCCGTTTTCGGCCTCAGCATACTTCCCGCAGGATACGCAGCTGGCCCCAGGTATGTCTCTCATTCTTATTTCCTCTTGTTCAATTCTCTTCTTTGGATGTTGTTTTTTTTCTTCTTCTGTGCAATTCTTTTTTTCTACGTGCCGCATCAGACCTTTGCCTTTTAAAGATGCTCCGCTTTTAAATTGACCAGGTAATCCGATAATTGCGCGCACTCCTCTCGGGATTAACCGACACATGACCGCACGGTCCATTAGACAAAATAAATTATTTTGTCGAGAAAGAAGCAGAGCCTTTTTCTTGAATTTACGGCGTGGGTGGAGTGAGCCCCTAAGACGTTTCAGTGGGTAACACCAAGAGTCCAACGTGCACAGCATCTACGACCACATTAGCTCATCAGCCTTGACAGCTTGCAGGGGACCCACTCGATGCACTCGGAATACGCCGTTCTGGGGCGCTACGTGGATCAATTTTCTAAGCTTTTGCCCACAAAGTCATCAGCCATAGTTTGTTCTCTCCTGATACTGTTTCTTTTCTGGCTATATAATGCAAGTGAAAATGTTGTTTGGTTAAAATGAATTGTACTGACGATGGCATTGATTTCTCATACAATATACAGGAAACTCAAATACAATTTATGTAATACACTTGAAAACAACTTGAATCACTTATTAAAACTCGGACATGTTCGTGAAGTTGGCGATTCCAAGTCAGTATTCCGAGCAAAGTGAATTGGAATTTTGAACTCCAATAAACAAGCACACTGCCGGTAGAATTACTTCTGACGTCGGCGAAAAATCAATTAAAGACTATTGAAGAAATCCAACCGATTACGCGTATTAAATCAAAAGCACGCCGGTCATTAATTGCGAGATATAAAATTGGTAATTAAAAATCACGCTTATATATGCATCAACTGATGGTTTCATGATGTTTCATGTTGTTCGGCCATACAATGTATTTTAAAATTACTTTTACAGCTAATTTATACAATCCATCGTAAATTACCTGGACACATGTGTGTGTGTGTGTATATAATAATATACGTAGAAGATGTTTTTCAATCATAAAAGGGGCTGTCAAAAGTTGACCTTGCAATGTAACAATAAATGAAATGAAATGTTGAATTTTCGTTTCATTTAACTTGAAAAAATCGACTCGCAAAATTGACATACTCCAAACAAAACAAATGAATCGAGTATTTTTTCTATCTCGCATGACAAAAGCTGTCTTCCAATTTCTAAAAGTGACTTTTCAAATATTTCACGCGGATGCAATTATCGTAAACTTGAACTTGAATCTGACGCAGCAATTCCACTAAAAACTCTCGCACCACACTTGTGAATGAAGCAACGTTTTTTCGCGCCGAGCAAAATAATTGAATTAAAACGTGGCTTAATTGATTTGCACTTTTATAATTATTGTGCGAATTCCATTCGTGTATCTGCACGCTTGAATCAATGAAAGTGAATGATATGCTCGCTGTTAAGACAAAAAGCAATTTCATGCGCATTAAACAAAAATGCTCAACTGACACCGGGCTTGCGTATAATCAGGGCGCTACGAAGGGATATATTATGTAAAATAAAATCTACTTGTTTGCGTTTAATTTTGTTTGCAACGAAAGTAAAAATTATAAAGCAATTACACGAAAGTACGAATAGTCGGCTATTTTTAGAGCCGACAGTGTCAACTTCTTTCCAGCTTAATGAGTTTTAATTGAAAACAGGGGTGATAACTCCTATGTACGAAGCGTGAATCTCGGCAACATAATAAGATAAAATAATCAGTGCACGAATCACGTGGAAACCGTTTGCCTCGTAATGTATTAGGTTCAATATACAATTTTCGTCTACGTAAACAGATAAATTATTTTGTACCCAAATGGGGTCCAATAAATGATGAACGAAAATATATATTACACAAAAAAAATATATCTCCACAGATCTAAGATTTCGTGAATATCCTATATTTATTTTGATTGAGTCGGAAATGTTTGTCTATTTTATACCATTCAATCACTCAGTATATCACCCTGATGTGGTACTAATTTTTCGGCTTTTCTTCTATTATATAAGAGGATTCACACCAGAGTTTAGCAAAAAAAGAATTTAAAATTGTGTTACCTTCAAGTTAATTAAATACTTTTTAAAGGATTGAACTTTTCTAATTAGCGTTTTTAATCGTTTTTTTTAATCAATGTCGCGGTCTTGTATTAAATTTCATTATATCCTTCTCTTCTCATCAGTGAAAAACTTTTCTTTCTTTCAACGGCCACGCATTTTGCTTTGTCCCGGCCACTTGAGAACGTTCAAACAAAAAGAAAAAGTTTCTTTAGTTACCGCAATATAATATCAAACAATAAACCATAATCGTAATTAAAATTTTTGCCTAACTTGATTTCCATTGGCAAACATATTTATATTAGCTAAAATAAAGATGACAAAAAAAAAAAAAAGAAACAAACAAACAAACAAAACCAAAACGGTTGAAAAAGTTTTTTTGCGAAGCGGAAATAAGACTTTGTGAAGAATCAGAAACTCGATGGCGGCAGCGCGGCATCTTGAATTTCAATATTCGCAACAGTCTTGGCGAAAGCTGGCCGATTCTCGGGGGGCAAATACTCGTCGAAAAAGTGGGATGAAACAAAGCGGGGTCGGACAAAAAGAGTTAAAGGTATAATTGAAAGATGAATATTGAATGAACGTGCGAGTGCTGAAATTGGATAGGCCATCGAACGGGTAGCCCGGTGGTTGGGAAAAACTTGTCGAATGTCAAGTTCAATATCGGTTTGTCGAAATCAAAGAAATGTTAATGTAATATTACGTTACATTCCTTTGTTGGTTGGTTGTGATGTAAATATGAAATACGAGTCGAAATGTTTTTTGTCTGTCTGCAGGTATGTACCGAAATGGAAAAAACAAGCATGCGAGGTTCCAGCGGCGCAGCACCCAAATTCTCATTACGTTTGCGACGAGGCCGGCGAGGTGAAATGCTTACCCGGTGAGTCGAGTTTTTGATCAATTTCGCACAGGTTCGACAAGCGTGTGTTTCATCTATCATTCAACTTTTGTCCTTCTGTCAAATCAGGATGGACGGGGGACATCTGCGACGTCCCTATCTGCAGAAAGGGTTGCGACCCACTTCAAGGATACTGCCGTCAGCCAGGAGAATGTCGCTGCAAACTCGGCTTTTATGGAGAATTGTGTGACAAATGTGTCGCCCTGCCTGGGTGTCAGCACGGCAGGTAACGACTTATGGTCTTTAAATCACCAATCGTCCAACTGATAAGCCGCTCGCACTCTGCACCTGGCTAATGACTGTCGGCGGCGTCGCGCGACCGACGGGTAGCCTGTTCTATGCTAATACCACGCGCTCTCTCACTTTCCACCTCTGAGATGAACGTTCCTTATTATTTCTTATAGTCGGTCCAGCCAAATTTAGACAAAAACTAACCGACATGTTATAGAAACCCCCTACCGTGAGCTCCCTTTATGTGGACCTGGGGGCCCTTGTGTATTTGCGTGCAAGAGAAAGTTGCTCAGAAGCATCATTCTTCCATTACCATTCAAAGCAGCATTTAAAATAGCATTTTTTTGAAAAGTCAAATTAGAAGGTGATTAACATCCGAAACTGAATTTCAAAGTCAAATCCCCCCGACAGATACAATGCCAGAAAGAAGAAGAATTATTTATATATCATTTTGATGATTTTGTAGTTAAAATTACATTTCATCGCTGTAAATGTTGGCAACCGCGGGCAAGATAATAAGTGACACTCGGACGCATTAGTACGACTTTTTAATTCATCACTCGTCAGGAAAATACGTTGGCGGTACGTGCAGTTATATGTATTCGCAGATATCTCTACTTTGATTTCATTCGACTGCTGGCAAAACAATTACACAGCAAATAAAACGGCGACGATCATAAAGACGCATTTGAATAATGCTATTCCAGAAAGAGATGCAGACAAACAGCTGCGTCTTGTTCGAAATACAATTTTCATTATGTCATTTATATTCACTCATAAAAAAAAAAATAATAATAAGTCGCTTGTTTTTGACTATAAAAATAATCGCAGTGCAATGGAGAGTAATGAATAAAACAGAGGAAATACTTTTGCTGGCATTTGCATGAATTTCGGCATGAATATTGTGTGGTTCGTGATGCTGGAAAAACAGGTCAATCGAATAAAGTCCTAATCTTTTAGAGAATCGCAAACAAGACTCGGGCGTAAGGTGAGTATTGAATTGTGACGAAAGCAAAACTTGAACGTTAATAACAGCGAATGCCTCTCCGTGATAAGACAAGCAGTGCCCGTCCCTGTGTGATGGGCAAGTACGTGGGCGTTGCGGGAATAAATCTCAACTCGTTTGCGTTCGCGAGCGCGTTTCTTGCCTTTCATCAAAATCATACGCTTTATTCATGCGGCCATTGTTGCAGGAATTTCATCATATCGTTTTTTGTATTGAACATCGTCATTCAAAAATGCACTTTCACGAATCAGAAATGTTAATTTGACATTTTTTATGAGATAAGCGCGCTCTGATGTCTCGATGATGGCTTTGAGAATATTCTTATTTGCGTTCATTGTTTGTAAAGTGATTAAATTTCCGATGGAGATTTTATCAGTACGTACGATGAGAAATTTCGAATCTCACGTACACATCATCAGTGAATTAATAATAACAATTTTAAGATTATACCACCCAAACAATTTGGGTTTTTGTTTCAACACACAAAGTGTACAGTTTAAAAAAAAATATACTCAGTCGCATTTTCTCACGAACATTCATTCTATTTCCTATTTTATTTAAAATATTTTCTAGGCGTGACTTTTCACCAGTTCACACGTTACATGATATTGCACATCTTTCATTACAAAAAAACCTCCCCAAATGTTTGTATTTACATTTCTATTCAAAACCAGAAAATGATGTCACACAACTGGCTGGCTGACTGGCTGTTGCCGAGATCTCAAAATCGTGTTGAAAAATCATTTTTCATCTCTCTTTCTCTTCGTTCTTCAATGAATTTCCAACCAATCAAAAGAAAAAGGAAGCCCAGATCCATCATTGAATCATTAAAACATCATTACAGCTGAATAAAAATATGACAAAAAAAAAAAAATTGTTTTTCAGCCACCGTGGACTTGCATACTTTCTCGGACGCATCAATTTCGAATCATATAATAACTCGTCTGAATCATCAAATTCGACCAACTTGTTGATTGCATCCGTCGAAGCAAATTCGGTCGGTCGCAAAACGTACAATCAGACGAGATCGAAATAAGCGCACATTAAAACGAAAGTACACCAAGTGAAAAGTGTGTTCCCTCCTCTAGAAGCGCGATGTAGGTGAATATCACATAGCCTGGGGTTTTCCATGTATCAAAAATAGTAAACCCAATTGAAAATCACTAAACGAGATCGCGCGTGGAGAACATTTTGGATTCGGATAAATACCAACATTGCAGCCCTGGCCATAAACTAGCCGCAAATCTGATAATCTTTAATCGGCTCGGCGGCGTTGCCTCGCTCATTAATCTTTCTTCATTTTCGCTCGAGTGACTGTACATCAGCGTTATCATGCGGAGAAAACTATTTCCCTATTAACATAGCCATTCATTTGGCAATTGGACTGGAAAGCATCGGAATGGAATTTCGGGACGTCAATAAAGGTATGGGAGGGAATTGGACGAAAAAAAAAAAAATAAAAACCAGTGACAAAAGGAGGAGAAAAAGAACGATTGGAAGGGTCCGAGGAAAGGCGAAAACAACGCTATTGGCTTTCGCAATTGTGCTGATTTGCTCTCGGTCCGTGTGACGTTTTGTTGGGCGATTTTCGCGATACGCTTTTACGAAAGGATATTTTCACTTTCAGGTGTAACGTGAGCTTCGAGTGCGCCTGTGATCCTGGATGGAAGGGGCTATTCTGCTCGAAACCAATTTGCGCGCCCGACTGCAATCCCAGTCAAGGATATTGCGATAAACCCGGCGAATGCAAGTGAGTTGCAGGTGTATTATATCAAATCAATTGAATCTCGGGGAGTCGCGATAAAACTACGACGCGGTAACAAGCTAAGACGATCATTATTTTCAATTCAACCAAAATTATTGCCCTTCAAACGTCGCATGCACATATAAGGCCGAGCCCCGAGATCCAAATGATGATGCAATTTTGCCCGATTATATGTTTGTTTTTAGCGTTTAATCATTACCCCGTTTACCGGCCCCTTACCGCGCGCGCATACACATCGCTATAATAATAACTCGTTCCTTTGTTGTTTTTCTTTTTTTTTTTTTTCGTCTTGTTTTGATTTGTCCTGTCCCCCTTTTTGTTTATTTTCTCGCCCTGGCCCTTTTGTTTTGTCTCGCTTGATCCTCGTCTGTTTATTTTTGCACGGTGCCCTTACTCGCGCCTTTTTTTCTCCTCTCATGGGCTCCCACTCGAAATGACGAATTCATTTTGGCCTCGCACTGTAAAAAGCGAAACGTTTTTTAACTAGATGTCGACTCGGATGGCAAGGCCCCAAGTGCAAGCAGTGCTCCGTGCTGCCGGGATGCGTTCATGGAACTTGTCAAGGACCGCTCGAGTGCAGATGCGAGCCCGGCTGGACAGGCTTCCTCTGTCAAACTCGTGAGTATATACTTAGTATGCGTCAACATTTGTCTTACCCGCTCTTCTAAATAAATATTTTTCATATCAAACATTTGCGACGCGCGATATCAACTATGCGTTTTATTATTTCCGCGGCCACGTGGCTGCGCCGTCATATCGTGACATTTTGCACAATTTTTCAGGTGTTGCCCATCACTCGGGTCACGGCCATTCACCCCTTTTCACCTTTCTCTTTGTCTCTTTCTCTCTCTCTCTCTCCTGATAGTATACCATCAAAAATGAGACAAAATGCTAACAATCGAATCATATATATCTATGTGTTTTTATTTGCCCCTATTTATAATAAAAGGTCACTTTTATTATACGAGAGGCACGTTTCATTTTGTTCTTCTCGTTCCAAATGATGCGACATTTTCCCGCAAAGAGTAAATATTTGAATACTGATCCGACGGATGACTGAGTTCACGCACCAATTCACCTGTGTGGTCGACTAGTTTTGTTTTCTCCTAAATAAACAAGCGCCGAGCGCAGGTAAACGATGGCATGGCTTGATATGTTGTCTTTATGAGATGAACTAGCGGTTCGTGTATTTAATTCGTTTCTTATTTTTATACTAATGAGAATGGACGTTGGTGTAATTTTTTTAACCCGCTCACGTAGTGCAAAATCTGCCCGGGCAGGTGGAATACGTCCGTCCAGTCTGCTTCAAAGCAGTCGTCATTAGGTATTGACAAGTGGTACTTAATCAGTACTGGATTTTTAATTTATTTATCGATCCCAACTTATATTATGTTGCCTGTCGAGTTCACCATTTAATGATGTACTAAAATAGAATACACAATAATTTTCAATATTTTCCTCTTTCTTTATCCGCCCCCCCCCCTCCCCCATTCAATATTTAATCTGACTGCTTTCGTTATTACTATGGCAAATATTTAAATTGAACAGCCGGGTGTGAAAAAATTTTTTTAACCGTAAATTAGAATATCAGTGAAGCATTTCGAGAACGGTTTTAAATATTGCATTTCCTGTGGTTTATCAAGCTATGAATCATTAATTTTAATCTCTACGTTGGTGAATTTATTCAAATAAAACTGATTAATCTTTTAGAAACTTACTGAATCGTTAAATTAAAAAGGTATCTCTTTGGTATCTCTTTGGAATGTTATTATATAATTCATGAACAAATCATCATTAACAACATTGAGATGATTTTCATAGCTCTTCTTTTTTTTTCTTTTGCTTCCCACAATATAATAAATTCTGATTACTCTGAAAAATATCATGGTCCGTTGAAAATCATGTGTCAAAAAAATATTCAATGCACTAAAATAATAAGTCGGTAATGCTGGTCGGATGAACTGCTTTATACATTTGCATAATGTTCATCGCAGGTATTTCACAAATAGTTGTTTGCTCTACGATGCGATTACATTACAAAGTATATACAACTGCGAATGAATATTTGCCATCTGTTGCAGCCATTTGTTCGTCGAGTTGTAGCCGGGAACATGGAACTTGTCGAAGACCAGGGACATGTCATTGTCGCGTCGGCTGGACTGGTGCAAATTGCACAGAATGTGTGGCGTACCCGGGCTGCGTTCATGGTACTTGCAGACGACCGTGGGAGTGCAGATGCAAGCCTGGTTGGACCGGCGACCTCTGCGACCAGAAACTCACATTCTGTGACGAAAATCCGGACGTTTGCCAAAACAATGCCACCTGCATTAGCATGACTAAAGAAGACGGAAACTACAGGTACACAGTAGCGTCACCTTTAAAATGATCAATCATTCGTATCATCTCCTCCCTCAGAATCATTAACTATACTAATTGTGATGACAGGGGCAACTTTTAGTCTCACCATCAGCTATCAAAAAGCTATTTCATCAGATTCAAAAACATATTTATTTTATTGTTTATAAAGATGACCATTAAATGGAGAGAAAATGGTCATTTCACTTTGGATTCATGCAAATGGTTTGTGGGCCAGTTTTTTCTTTTTTTTTTTTTTTTTTTTTTAAGAAAGTTTCAGTTCAAGTTGAAATTTCACATGTCATTAGAGAGATCAGAAAGATCCCAACAAACAAACTACTATTTCTTGTGTAAATTCTCTGCATTAGACAGAAGTGAACAAAAATTTGAGACTAAAAGTGGTACTATCTTCTTTTACATCTGCATATTTCACACAATGTATAGCATTCCAGGGATAGGAAAAAGACCAGATGTCGGCTCTAGGGTCACATTACACTAATTTATGGACAAAGTAGGTCTATTCTAAAAATTAGAATCTGATGGAAAATATATATATCTGTTTTCTTCGTAAATATTAGTTTAATTCCATAAGTTTATAAACATTTCAGCGATCGCTTTCGGCGGATTTATCGAGCCACGATCCGGGCTTGAATTATTATGCTCCGAAATAGATTCGAGCCTGAATGTTCATTCACGTATTTTTATTTGCTGACATTCAAAACATATTGCGAACGATTTCAATCAATATTATGAAATTAAAGGAAACATGCAAATAATTTTTCCTTATCAAATCTTATGTAAGATGTACAAGTCTTATGACTTACGAGCTCTTGCAAGCAATATTTACTTTAATTGCACGTTAACCACAGATGTATGTATAAAAATGTTTTGTTTATTATTTCGTGTGTTTTCTTCTAATTAGCGTTATACGCCTAATTAACGCAAGCGGTTTAACATTGGAATTAAAAGAAAAAAAAAATTTAATCACGTTCAGAAAGATGTAATTTATTCTTTTAAAACAATTTGCGGTTGAGTAAAATGAATGCTAATACCACTAATGTACTTAATAAACATAAAATTTTCTATCTTGCAAGCTGATAGAAAGAAGTGTTGTAACATTTTGTGTATAAAACAACAAAAACTTGGAATGATTACATGAGAATTGAAATAAGTCCCAAAAAAATGAAATTGTCACATTATTTTAAAACAATATGATGAAATTGTTTACACTGAGAGTAAATTTTATCAGAGAATACGCCTTGAAATTCGTACAATGGTCGATTTTCTGTTCAAAATTTGTGAGTACTAAAATCTGAAGAGGTATGGACAAGCGTATTTTATTGAGGGAAATGATTATTTTTGTGTGTCACGTGTGTGCCACTTAGATTGTCAGCTACAATATTTCTCAAGTGGAAGAGTGGTTCGCGACAGGCTCTTTCACGTCGCCTAAATCAACGTTAAACAATGCACTCAAAAAGAAATTCATCGGTATGTTTCAGGTGCTTGTGTCCACTCGGCTATATGGGTCGCCAATGTCAAATACAAGCCGAAGTGCCAGCAATAGAATTGTTACCGCCGAAGCCGAGCCACTCATCGGACGATCTCATGTTGCATTTGCCTCAGACTACAATAAAACCTGACGCTCAAGATGGCATCGAAGAAACCGACGTTATAAATGAGAAACCGGTGGACTCCGGAAAGAAAAACTATTCGAATGCATTCTCGAGCGATGAAACACAGACCGTCGAGCCTCTTGGGCCCATTGTTATCACCGACCCGCCGGAAATGGATCCCGCAGCCACCGCTGGAAAATGGCCAACAGAAGCCCCGACGCAGCCTCCCTACGCTGACAATGACACTGATAATGAAACGAGAAAGTGATTTGTCCTCGAGTAACAACGTTGATAAATTCACCATCCGAACGGTGCTCTCGGCCAACGACTACTTTATGGTCAATTGTAAAAAGCATCTTCACTCGGGATATGTTTTCGCTGTTATTTATAGAAGAGATGCAAGTTATGCCAAGACATAGGAACTTTGTATGCAAATTTTTTACGAGAATTCGACCGGTTTTTCGTCTACCACAAATTGTACATTAGTTTTGAATTCGATATTGTTTTAGGTATTCACCTACATTGTTGTGCTGGCAACGTTATTTATTTTCATCTAGTTTATAACCCAGTTCATAATTGAAAAGTTATAATAATTAGCGGTTAATGAAAAAGTTTAGTTGAATCTGATCAATTAGTTTCATTTTGTGTAACCAACCTAATTATGTGCTAATTTGTTGTATTGTTGATTCTGTAAACATTAAATACTCCAAAATGCGATCCAACTTGAAGAATGAATTTTCTGTCGAACGTGGCAATTAATTATGCTATAAGGCTACAGTCCCAAAAAACTTGCTTGTCTGTAAATATAAATTATTGATCTTCGCTGCATCCACGTTTATTTCGTCTTTTAAAAATATTAAACATTTACGAGTACCATATATTTAAATTGTATAAACCATTCGGATTGGGGTATAGTGAATGGTAGCGTCCCCTGGTGGCTAAAATGTTAATCAGTTTCTAAACCAGCTAGAGAATTGAATTAATATATATTTTAGCGCTATCTATTATTTAATCTCTGATTCATGGCAATAATAATTTCTTGCAGGAATAAATTTCCACATTACATAGACAATGTAACGAATATAATTAAGTACACAATATCGACGGAAAATAAATTACCGTAAACATTTTGTAAATTGTTACATTATCACGAAAATCTAACTCTTCGTAGCTTGCATCATCTTCTTGTTTGATATTTGTCTGACTTGTACTGGCGTTGCTTTGACGAAACTAAGTAATTAATAATTGTTATACTTATTTATTCAACTATTTATTTATGTTTTCACTTGACTGATGTAAAAGTTCAAGATTGTCTTCAAACAACGACTGATTACTTTAAAGAGCGATAGAACAAATAAAAGAAAGATGATTAAAATTCCATTGTGTTTGTCTGTACACAGCAAGGGAAGCAAGGACGTTTTGTCATCAATATGACGTCAAGTATCAAGACTCGTAAGCGTGCACTTGAATATGTTTTTAGAAACTTACGACTAGCCCGTTGACTTATAGCGTAGCGCCGAAGTTACGAGCGGGTCTTAAGTGCTTTTATCTGTATGTGGTTTTAAAGCTTTGAAGGATCATATTTAACCATTTCTGGCTGACACTCGTAAAAATGAAACTTTCTTTCTTCAAGATATAATTTGCAGCGACAAAGACACTGTTCGCGTTTAATTACTTGTTTGAACACGAGTATTGTCTTGCAAACGACGGATCAAAATTATCGTCAATTATTATTTCAGTTCCAACAGTTAAACGGTGTTTCATGACGACTTCGAGCTGTTAAAACACGAAACATTTCAGTTTCAATTCAATTGGACCCAACGACTTTAAAATACCTCCAACTTCAAACTACAATGACAATTTATAATTATCCTATAATTACAGCGTGAGTACTTTCAAACTCGCAGTGTTCAAATGTTCGTGCAATTTAAAATGCCGGAAATTTTCAAAAGGGATGACATTATTTGAGTTATCAAATTCTATAATTTCATTTTTTTTTTTTCATGCGAAGCTCAAATGAATTTCTTCGCGTAACATTTTCGATCGTCGTGCAGATTAATCCAGTTCGCAGGTTGAACATTTCATTTAACATTTAAAGTTCATAGAGAGTGACACTTGGTCTTGGGTATCCCACGATCGGCATTGCAATTATTTGCAATTGCGCGGCAATATTTTACGAGTAGCGATTGAACGCATTTCGCGTGATAAATACAATCGGCACCTTTACACGTACGCAAACAGACTTTATAAGCGGCGTGCAGCATTACTACACACGAGAGACTTTGAATTCGCACTGTTTTAGCCGCGAGGCTCTTCGTTTAAAAAGTGCAGGCAGAAGGGTGCACGGCTTGATAAGAAAAGTTGGGAGCCATAAAATCTCGTTCCGGTCGATCAACCTCGTGTTCTACATACACAAAGACAACGTTGGCAACTCACGTCACTCGGTTCACATATCACGCCGCATTTGGATTACGTAAGCGCACAGCGCACAGACCTCTTTGAATCACGAATTCGCTCAGCGATATTGGAAGAAATTTCTTATTAAGATTGTGAAGATTTCTCAAGGATAACAGTGAAATGAATTTTATCTTTTGTTTGTTCTAGGGAATAGAAAAAAAAAGTAATTTGACGTCAGTCAATTGTACAGATAAAGATTTACGCGAGTCGCCAATCATTTTTACGATGCGGCTCTCAGATTTGTTAGCTTTTACAAACTGCGAATAAATTGAGATAACGCGCGATAGTCAGTTCTAAATGAACTTATACGTTTTGCAATTGTTTTATTGCCACATTTTTTGAATTAGTGTTGTGAGCACATTTGTGCAAATTATATGTATTTTATCACAGCTTGATTCGTTATCGGTATTATCCTGAATAAACGTAATTAATCCTATTTAAAATGGAAACGCATTTCAACCGGTTCGAACAAGCCGATAGTCTTTGACCATCGCTTTGAAAGACGTTTCAAAGATGTTTCGCATTTCTATAGGACACAAGAAATAATAATTAAATGATGAATGTATTTCATTAATAACTTAAAATCTCATACATTGAAAACAGAATGAGATGCATTGAATACGTTTTCGTGTCATTTTCATGCAGCGCACAATCTTATTTCCGTAATCTGAAATGAGCATCCAAAAAGCCATTTTTTTCGAATGTAATTTTACAGCGAGAAAACAACCTTCTTCGATAGAGGGAGAAAAAAAATCGAATGCCTTGGGTGTAATTTATTATGCCTCAACGTGTACCTAAAGTGCGGTGATAAAAGTATACAAGGCGATAAAAAACGTAAAAAGTTTGACTTTTGTCGCGCACGCGGATTCTGAAAATATTCGAGCGTGTTTTTCTTGGGCCACCTCACGTGAAATGGGAAAACAAAATGTTTCCCCACTTTGACATATAAAAAGTCTCATGAACGAACGAACGAAAAATCAATATCAAATACAAAGTTCTCAAAAGCCACAAATTGCCGCGGTGTGAAATCTCGCGAGAAATTTTATGAGCAATCCCAACAGCTCTCTTTTTCGCCCCTGTTAAAATCAATACAATTTTTCATCCAATCGTACAATAAAATATATTTCTGATAGAACATTTTCAATTTGGAAAAATCAGTTCAATGTTTTTCAAAACAATCGTGTTTCAGAATTATCGATGATGAAAAGCGACAGAAATGAAACTATACGTGCGCTAACGCAAAATAAAAGACCGACGATTCTATTTAATCCGTTGAATAAGTGCTAATGGTTGAATCCGTCATTTATTGGAAAGCGATAAATACGCGAAACACGATGCAAACCGTTCTGTCAATAAACGCACTCATTGTCGAAAGATGTTTGCTTTTATAAAATTTTTCACCTCCACTGTCCAGATCGCTTGTTGACAATAATTCGCGCACGACCGTGCATACACGTTATGCTCGACGCAGACAAAAGTTAAAACTCTAATCAAATAAAATAGAGATCGATATCAACTTGTTGATTTTGAACAAAAGACCATTATATTCCTATTATGTAAATCGCCAACTACTTGCAGTGCGAGTCAATACGTCAGTTTTTCCATTTCATAAATTCAAATGTACATGCGAAACGTGTATCTTTTTATTATGACGAGACAAAAAATAAACAGAACAAATGAAAAAAGCCATTAGCAAACGGAGAGAAACAATTTCAGATTTTGTGCTAAAAATAGGCGGCAAATTCAAATGAAATTTGTAAGATGGAAAAGTCAGCGTTGCGTGTTCGTGATACGGTCCACGTATCACGACGTTTTATTACGTTTTTGGGGATAGGATTTAAATCAAAATCGGGCTTTTGGAGTAAATAAATATGTAAATTCATTCCTCCGCGAGAAAAGGTCTATATAGGCATGACGACTTTTCAAATCAAAGACACGCTGCGGATCGAAAATAAGAATTATCAAAACTTATAGATAGACTGATTTGGGAAAAAACCGACCGTGATCGCGAGAAGATAGGACCGAACTAAAAAATTCGAGAATGTGCAATGGCGTACACACGAAAAGTAGGTTGTCCTCATTGCTTTTTCCTTATAAATTGACAAAGAAATAAACATCCTAGAGAGTGGATAAAGGAGCAATAAAAATTTAATAATCGTAAAACTATAAATGATGCAGAACAAAGAACCGAGAACTTGAACTTGAAGCTCGTCGATGCCGAGATACTCTTGTTGTGGAAATTTTGCATTAAAAACATTTTTACACTTTTTACATTTTTTAAAATTAAGACAATGAACAAATTTTATTAATCGTAAAATAACATATTTTTGAATATAAATTAACAAAACCTACAAAATAATTTAAAAAAATGTTTCCATTTCGATGGAACAACATAAAAGAGTTTAAAATTCAATTTCCGGCGTGTTGTTTGTCATTTCACAAAAAAATGAGGAACCAGCTTCGCCGAACGAAGTGCCTAAAAATAGTTCAAATCAAGGCTAATTTAACCGCGATTTCGAAGAAGTCGAAACTCGTTAGAAACAAAAAAAGAATTTAAAAAAGCGAATGTTCTTTTTTCTCAGACATTTATTTTTCTTATACGAAACTGTATAAGAGTAGAATGGGTTACAAACTCAAAGCTTTCTTTTGGTATTTTCAATATCGAAAGGAAATTGTTGTATGTGTGCAAACAGCTCCTTTGTGGCGCTTATCAGTTGCTTAATCAGTCGAAAATTGGAATCCGTTAATGGAAGCAAGCCCGTGCGCTTACGCGATTGATAGACAATTTTATCGGTGTATCGGTGAGCAAATAGAGCGTGACAAAGGGGTCGCTCCTTATATACTTGACTGACTCGGATAATAATCCGCTCGGAGTTGAATAATTGTCCTTTTTGTGTGTGCGCGAGCCTTTTTTCTCCGCTTGTATCTTTTTTTGCGACACATTTTTCATTAATCGAATTAAGTGCCGCGAAGAGAAAGTAATTTATAAAGTGCCACGGTTGAGTAAACAGGGTGAGTGTGTGTTTGCTTTGACGCGCTCATCTTCTTAGAAAAATTGGCGAGACCAAAAAGAGTTCTTACCGCGCAGTTAGGATGAGGAAAAAAAAAACATAAATTATGGCAGGGGCGGAGAGGGCGCGAAATAGACTCCGAAAATTGACAAAACTCTCGGCTACGTGTGGTTGCGCAAATATTGTGCTTTCCAGCCGAACGATTGCATTTTTCACACAGCCTCGCACAGGGGCTAAGCGATGCGTTAAAAGGGTGGGGATTTTTTCGAGCTCCCTTTTATGTTCGACGCCCTTCTTTGGACTCGGTAATTGCGTAAATGTTATCCGCCTTTAGCCGGATGAATATAATAACGACCAAAATTTCTTCGCAAAAGAGGTAATCGAACGGAAAGGAAACACACGGGCCATATTACGAGTTTCCTTTTTATCTGGCTGCCAACGCGCCCACGGAAGATATGCGCCGAAAAATCATTCACAATGTTTGCAAAGGAGCTATACGCCCGGGGTGCGAGCAGACTCTTTATGCCAGTTGCACAAGTGTGTGTTCGAGTCGGATTCGTTGGATAATAAATTTGCCCGAGCTGGTAGACGGTTATAATGTACCCCCGAATAATGTAACAGATGCAATGGCTCGGTTATGTACCCTCCAGAGTGAATTCCAGTTTCAGTTATTTTCGATAGCTATAAGATATTTTGATTACTCCGACCGGGGAATATAATACTTTACGTTTTACAGCGAGAGTCAAAGTTTTGAGATCATACGAATAAAGCTGGTTGCATAAAAGACAATTTTTCAATAGGTTGACTTATTTTATCAAGAAACTTTCAAACAAGAAATGATATTGACAGACTTTTCAATGACTCGATACAAAAAGTTAAAAATTGAGAAAAAGACTCGACGAAAAACTTTCCAGCTTTAATTATATTTTTTTGAACGAAAGTTGTGATATAATTGATTAATAAAATAATTAAATTAATAATTTTGTATTAAAAAAGGAATAAGCAAATAAGCGAATTATTGCACTTTTCTGAGAATTCATCTGCTTCGTGCGAGAAATATTTAAATAATTAATTTAAACATTCTATTTCACCATTACAATTTCTTCACACAACAATTCAACAACTATTCCACTTAGTCGGCGATTCTACAACACACTGCATGCAAAGTGGCACACGATATATCCCCATTGCGAAAATTTTCAGTAATTTATATCGAAAAAGCAATTGCATTCATCCATGAGATTTTCTCAATTCTGCAAATTGTCTTTCGAACAAAATAATCTCTGCAAAGATGAAATAACGACGATTGGATTACATAGTATAAATACCTATAATGACGCATAACAAACTTAGAACGCAAAGATTATAACAACACAATCTGTGCTGTTATGCAGAATGAAAGTACACAGACAAACAAAATTTTGTTTTTTCGTTGAATAATTTAAAAAATTTCCAATTTAATTTTAATTCGTCATTTAGAAGCAATTAAAAAACAGTTCGCAAGCTCTTGAAATTGATTCTTAAAAATATAATGGAGAGCAATCAATTCAAAAAACCGTAACGAAAAGAAAAAGAAAGAAAGATAAGTGACAATTCAAAATCACACGCCGAACGAAATGAATTGTCAATATATAAAATGTGCAAAAGTTTTGAGAAAGAAAACAGCAGAGTTCTCGACCCATTGATTCACACGGTTTGACTCGTTTCGTAGCTTCCGAATTGTTGATTTTTTGCTCCAAACAAAATTACATAAGGCGCGGCAGTGTCAGTGTGCATGCTACACATATCTGACACACTATGCAACTTTTCCGCGCGGCGGCCATTGTTTGCTCTACGAGATATCGACAACATCCCCGTTAATTTCAATATCTGTTACGATCCGCCGGGCAAGCGAGGTTGCATACAACAATTGACATTAATTCACTGCAACGATATATCTCATAAACAGAGATATCCGTTTAATGTTTATTAATAACACGCGCAGTTCGAGTAATTATCTCCGCAAACGTAGGATAAAATGTTTGCGAGTTCTCGCCGTGCACGCCCTACATGCCAATAAATACGAGGAAAAAAAAAAAAAAAACGAATGTAATTGTAATTGGGGATCATAAATTTCAGCGTCTCCGATGCCCAGTCACTTTGTATAATGAATTAATTCGTGAAACAAAGATATGACAGTCGACCGGGCACTTGGCCGCGCGCCAATTTATCGATCTGCAATCCTCTCTTGAAAAAAGTGGTCTGAAAAAAAAAAAAAAAAAATTAAATAAAAGAAGGTAAAAAAGTGTTGCACTTTTATATTGATTTTCATTCACATCGGAGAGGTATTTTGTTTGAACGAATATGAAGAAAAATATTTACGGTATGAGGTTGAACGTAAAATTTGTCGAGTTTAATTGAATCAAAAAAATACGAGAGATTCAGTTTATACAAATATATGAAACATTAAATTTGAGGATTCACTGTTTGAAATTAATGTGCTTGATAGTATTAAATGAATGAATTTGACATAACGTGCGCGTGTTTGCTCAAAATAATTACCTGCGAAATAAAACAGTTAAATGTTTGTTTCATTCAAAACGGCAGAGTGAGATTAAATATATATAAAATGTCATTCGAACAAACAATACTGCATCGATTTTCTCATCGCAACGGCAAAAGACAAAAACGAAAACTATCAACAAAAGTGCGCGAGCGAATTCGCTTGCGTCCGCAAATTTGCGGCTGAATTATGATAATTACAAGTGCAGCTGTGTAATTCAGTGGCGCCCCGACCGCACCGGAGACGGCCGCGTAATTGTAAGCCGAAAACCGAGACAACAATGGCGCGAATTTTCAAACATTATTACGCAAGGCTCTTTCGACTTTGCCAAGGATGTCGAATTTTCGACATGTACAAATGCATCGATGCGCATCTCATCCGCGTGTGCACGTCGAGTGCACGCCAAGTGCTGATTGCTATCTCTCTAATGACCGTTATATCGATCCTGCTGTCTAGTAATGCGCGCTGAATTGTGTACACATGAAAAGTCCTCGACTCTGTACAAGTGTTTAAAACGGAACGCAATTAGCTGCTCGGCGGCTTTAATTTTACATATGCCGGGCGTTCCGTGGAGAAAATTATGCGAATCAAACGTACAGAAACCTGTATACCGCTTGTTCCTCAACAACTGCAATTATTCGAGCGGCGTAAAAAACACAAACCGCTCTCGAAAACGCGCTGATTTATTAATTTCTTGCGAAACCTCCGACACAAAATCCGATCATTTAGGTGAAAACTTGTCGAACAGCGAGTCAACATTATTTTTTCTTCCCCCGCTCTCGATCGTCTTAGTTTTTGCAACTTATTTCTTTTTTTATTCTCTAAAAGCTCTGCGCTTTTAGATTAACGCAAAGTAACAAATTACGACTATCAAACAAAATGGTCTAGTCTTTGAAAATGAGAATAGATTTTTTGTTCAAAATAAGAAAAACGTGCATTCGAATACTTTGTTATCGAGAACAGACATAGATTATGCATTCAATGTGAGAAATGAAAATCTTTGTGAGACCTCTCTTGTATAATGAAAACTGCTTCTCTCTCCTCGTGGGTCTTTTATCCGACCACATCAGATATATTTTTCGTCGAATTGATCACAATTGAACGTGATACGTTTGGAGAATATCAAGAACGGTTTGATACGAAGAATTATTTGTTTCGCAAATTTTAGCGCGAAACAAGCGACACGTTATTCGTTTGCAATACTCGCTAACACACGCTATGTTATTAAGCAAATAAGTTAACCGTTTTAGACGATCGGCATTTTTGTATGAGCCTTAAGATTATGGAAACCCAAGGTTATCCCGTACAATAAAATTATTGGTTTGTGTCTCGTATGTTTTGCTTGCAAAAACTTGAATGATTCAGAGCGAATAATTATCTAAATTTGATTCAGTATAGAGAGATTTGTTATTATCAACTTGAGGAATAAAAATGTATAATAAAATTAAATTATTGAAACAGATTTAACTAAGGTAATTAAATGCATCCATGCAAAGAATACATCATTTAGAATATTATTTAACATGAAAATCCGACAGAAAGATAATACGAATAATATAAAAAACAAACAAAATAAATGTGATATTAAATCTTAACATTATATTAATCACGTTGAAATGTGTAACACGATAATAAATTTAGTTTTTTTTTTCGTTCAATTCATCTGCAACAAAAAAATAATAACTGGTTTTTACGATGAATTGCTCTTATACTTTTACTTATTTTATGCTCGTAATATTCAATATAAGTAAAAAAAATGCTCGAGCCACAATGTAGCATTACGAAAAACGAAATCATTTCATTTAATCAACGAAATTGAATGCATCGACAAGAGTTACATTTCTTTTTTTTTTTTTCTTTTTTCACGAACTTCGTGCACGAAATCTGTTTATCATAAGTACATTGACCCGAATCTGAAATTCATTCAATTTTGCTCGCGCGGAGGCCACTGCGCTGTAAAAAAATCGAAATTTAGAGTCAATATGTTTAAGCCCATTCGTTGCAAATATATATGCTTTATTTCAAGTCAAATTTTAAATGTACACTTTAGATTTACTATAGTCCTCGAGTCACGCTAGGGTGTTTGAATACCTCAATTAATTCACAAAAACGGAGTTCACTCTGTCTACAAAAGTATTTAAATAATTAATACGGTCAGGTAATACTATAAAGAATCATATAAAATTTCTCTAAATGTTGACTTCCGAATTTCAATGCTTCTATAAAAACTTTAAATGTGGAATCTACATTTTTAATAATGCTAAAAAACATAAAGTTTCTATATTGGGAATATTTTTATTCATACAGTTCGCATATTTATTCAGAACGCCCTACATAAAATTGGCCCGATGAAAGGAAAAGAAAAAAAAATATGCAAAGTTGTGATACAAATGAAAGCGGAAAAAGCAAATTGTGTGCAGCAGATACTCAAGTTTTTGGTATCTGGACATGGTCCACGCGACATAACTTTCCAAAAGATACATCTTCATCATCTCTTATCAGTGCCAGCGCAAACCATTGGCTGGCGTTGCGCAGTGAAATACCCGGATTTATGGGCTACTCGTTTGTAATCAAAGTCTGTCAAAATATGACGAAAATATAGATCCGAAATTCGCGGACATTTTATAATCTCTTGAAAAACAAACAATACGTTTTATATTGAACATTTTCAACAAATGAAAAATATCAACAACAAAAAATATATATACTTCTCACTAAATCATATTGTTAAATGCTAAAATTTGATAAGAAATAAAAAAAGAAATGTGTCTTTGAGTTTGAAATAAAATATGAAAAAGTCGGAAGATCATTTTTTTTTTTTTGTTATCATACAAAAATTTGTTAGAAACAAAATTCACCGGTGAAAAATCAGTGCCGGAATCATTCTGTTTGTGTAAAGCGAAATTCAATTATCTGGGGAACACGTCGTGCAGCCGACATAAAGTTGGCGAGTTTATGTGACGGCGAAGTCGATGCCGCAGAAACCAGCAGACAAAAGCCCGGCATCTAAAGTGACATGCAATCAGTCGAACGAGAGTCGGCGCACGGCAAACATTCAGACGTCTTGCATCGGAAGGCGCAATGTGCATCTGTGATGTACTTTCGTGAAACAAGACATTATAAGCAAATAACTGATTCCGCACTGGTGTTAACGTGAGCACATCACATTGCACCTTCACATTATCGTCCATACATTACAATCTATTACTCTCTTCTCTTACATCCATCGATTGCAGCTCATCCGGATATCGAATACATTAAATTTGTACAGCCTATAACTCAATCGACGGGAACCAAAATAATTGTACAAAACATAAACGTGTTTCAATTCATTTGATGACCGAGAAGTTTGAATCTTTTGAATGTTAGATTTTCGTGGAACGATTCAAGTTGTTTGGTCGAAAAGTACTCAAGCGGAATGCAATCAAATTAACCAAAACGTTTGACTAAATTAATTGTCTATCTCCTGCAGAGATAGCTTACAAGAACTACCGCTTAGAGTTGATAAACAGACTGCATATGTACTTTTAGTTCCGAAATTAAGCGTCAAGACAAATACTATATACGATAGCTGCTTCTCACGCAAAATTAAATTGAAAAGAAATCTAATCAATTATAACTTATATTATATTGTTAATTGATGAAAATTTTCAATCGAGGTATCGATGATTCAATCAAAATCGACGATTTTTGTCCGTGTCTCAGACGACTTTGATCGAAATATGACAGAGTAAATTCAAGGCAGATGTCGTCCCTATTTATAATTCACCTGTCGCTGTCAATATTATGACGTACAGCACAGAATTAAATAAACAATAAACAAATATTAGAGGTTAATTGCAACTCTGATGGTGCTTCCTCTTGAGTAAAACGTAGTCGATCTGTCAATATAACGTTGTGGATCTTCGTCATACATCCAACGCAACCAATTCGTTTCATTAACAAAACCAAGAGTCAATATTAGGCCTAGATTGTTTCCAACTCTCAGCGGCCAATTATTCCGCATTACTGATCCGTTTGTTCAATAATGCATGCTAATGACGATTCCTTGTACACTTGATATGAGATTCCGTTTGCGCGCGATCGATTAGCGCAATTGGCTCAAGATATACCACATCAAAATGCACCAAGAAAGTTTGCCCGGAGCAATATCGAACGTACGATGACGACCGTAGGGAAGCTCAAATCAAACTAACTGACCTACCGCAGATTATTTCGCTGCCATGGCCGAGAAGTTGCGGAATCGTAGCCTAGTGCTATTGTTTCACTCGTCTCGCACAGACGTACCGTCAAGCCAGGCGAAAAATATCCTCTACCAGGTCTGATGATGGGAAAGTAAATAAATTGTGAGAAACCCTGTGTCTTTCAAGAACGAACATTTTAAGATCAGCGATGTACATTTTTTTATACGCAACGCCCCTTCTGATGGGTATTCAATTTTCATCCGGCCAAAGAAAATGGAAGAGACAAATCATAAAGTTTTGGAAAGTCAGTAAAGTTGAGTTTTAGTGGTTGTATTTGTAAGCCGTCCTCTGTAGAGGTTCACCGAGTTCCAAAAATTCATAACCTAAAAATGTCAACGAAATATCAATAAAATGCCACAAATATGCGGGCATCTGTGGTTATAGTTATCATCATCGTCAACTACTCGCAGACATATCAGTTTGTGAAACAATCTGTCCGCCATCTCGCAAATATATGAGAAAAATGCCTCGTAGGTGCAGACAAATTGCTTTTTTTAGCAACTTCCAGCCCAGCGCATTTCAGTATCAAAACCACGACATCATGACGGCTTTTTAAACGCTGCTTTTTAATATCGCAAATATCTCCAGCGCCACGCGTGGAAATCTCAAATATCACCGTAACGTCAGAATTTCGTAGCATCCGTGAGGAATGTCTTGTACGCCAACAGAGACTCAAAGCAAAAGCGCACCACTCCTAATGTAACGACAAATTGATTTTATTACGTTACACGTAGTTATATGTGTTTCAATTTGTCGAGCACTCATCAAGCACTGAAATTCCAGCACGAAGACCGATGCAATACACGCTGATCTTCATCCAAGATTTATACGCCTGCTGTCATATATTAATGACACTCGTAAGCATTAAAAAGAGTTAATTATCAACGTTGAGTAACACGCTGCTTATTATTTTCCTTTTTTTGTTTTGTTCTTTTTTTTTTTTTTTTTTTTTTTTTTTTTTTTTTTTTTTTTTTTTTTTTTTTTTTTTTTTTTTTTTTTTTTTTTTTTTTTTTTTTTTTTTTTTTCATTTCAAATGTATTTCGTTTCGAGCTAATTATGATTAATTAAAATTAATCACTTTCATTGATCTTCGGTTGATCGTTTGGCAACGTTTCGCATTTCTTGAATTCAGTGGCGATTTCAAAGATACGATATCGTCGTAAATCGGCAATTGTATGCGTCGCTTAACTGATTTCCTGACGATTACATTGTATTTACTGTCAATTGAATTCGATATAAGAAATTATACGGTATGCCTTTTGTTCGAAGTCGAGTGAGTTTGCGGGCGCATAAAACACTCGCGACTCGAATTCTCGGATACTATAGCAATTAACTTTATGACATGACCTTTTAAATCTCGTTAAGTTAAAGTCGGTTTTTATTCACTGCAGCATTTTAAAATTTATCTCGCCCGAGATACGCGAGCAACCGCTTTGTTTACTATTTTCTTAGATTGCTTCTTTTTTGTTTGCACCCTTCACAGATGTTGATTATTTTGAATATAACATCCCTGGAAAGTAACAAGCAAAATTATTTTCCATATTTTTATTCATTCTTTTTTCCTTAATGCAACAGTGAAATGTTTTCAAGATTTTTTTTTTTTTGCGTTTTCTTTCATTAGGAGTATACTTTGTTAACGACGAATCAAGTTTTCTCGGCAAAATTATATTGCTACATTTACGTCGTATAATAAGGTACAGCTGAATTAAATGACGGAGTATTTATTTTATATTGTTTTTCAAACGCGCATTTCGCGTTTAATGTGTGTGAACATCAAACGTTTTTATATCACTCGGTAATAAAACACGAAACAACAGAACGAAACAGTATGATAAATTTCATTTCATGGAGACAATCAAATTGCAATATAAATTTTCACTCAAATGTCATATTTTTAGGCAATCTTATGTGACTCAAGAAAACAACATACTATTGTCGATTTAACTTTATATTTCATGCTTTTTTATATCATCGAACCACCCAATAACAAAATTTACCTCGCACTCGTAAAGTTGTATGGAAAAAGAAATGAGATTTATCATTTTCAATTGAGGTTTGTTCGATACAATGTTTTGTTTACAGTTTCAAAGTTTTTTTTTTTTTTTTTTTCATGTTTCATAGCAAACGAAATGTTCACATGAGATGTAACTTTTTATATCTAATGATGGTGTGCGGCGAGTATAGTTTCCGGTATATTAGATGTGAGTGATGTACACTTTTATAACTAATATAACTATATTTAAGCATATCAATTGAATTATGAAACATCAATAAAAGTTTTTATGACCAAAAACTAGCGATGATTTCATTACTCTTTCAGTCAGTTATCAATATATATACATACCTACGAGTAAGTGAATAACCAAAAATCACCCATTCAAGTGTTTGGGTACAGAAAATCTATATTTCCACAGCAAGAAACATTCAATTGCGTTTAATCAAATTTCTGTATTCTCCCACAGATATATGAAAATGCAAATGAAAAAAATTTTAAATATCATTTTTTTTTGTTCATTGCAAAATGGCAACGTCGAGTTAATTTTTTGTTTGAAAAAAAAAAAAAAAAAAAAAAAAAAGTTTGTCAGAAAAATTCTCATTTTATGCATACGTAATTTTGCCTTGTTTCATAATAGCGTTGCCTTTGCATGTGCCGCTATATATTGTCACAAAATATCGCTGCGACACAGTTTTCAGACCAATTTTTTTACGCTGATTCATTGAATAATAATCGCTACAGTTTGTCCGATGCAGAACAACGAGATGGTATCTATAGATATTAAGTTACTAGCCCACAAGTTCGTCGAAGCAAATCTAGTTATCCGTAACGTTATGCAACAGGAACCGTGATAAGAACAGTTTCACCACATTATGCAGCGGACCGGCACATGTATCACATATCACGAGATATAATTCAACGATCTTCCTGATTGGCCTGGCAATTAACCGTTTCCTGCTGATATAGTTTCGGTTGTTTTACACTGATTGTTTCGCGAAATATGCGCGTTTATGAACTGCAATTAATACGAAACTGGCATTTCAACAAACAGATGAGTTTCTGTTAACCAGCTATAGTGCACGCTTCTACCTCTTCGATTCAAAGGACTCTCTTACAAATAGATTCCTCAACATTTTCTTTAGCTTTGATTATTATTTAGTTTTCGTTTGTGCCAACAGATCCTGCAGCACATTCATTTCTAATAAATATTTGTACATGTTCTAATCGTCTTAATTGAACCGACTTTACTTGATCATTACCAACTTGGATCAAAATTATTGTAAAATTAATGACCCGCGTGTGTGCTGCAACTAACTATTTTCGTTTTGCAATATTAAGTGCTATAGCCTTTTATATTTTGAGTTTGTAACGAATATATTGTATCGATCTTATATGTGAATTTAATTAGTGGAAAGTTAATAAACTGGAATGTATTTTGTTTTTTTTTTCTCATTTTGACAAGTAATTTAATCAGAGTCATTGAAAATTAATTTGGCGCAAAATGAAGAGTATTTTGAACAGTCTCTCCATGATTTTGATGAATAATCAAACTTTAATTCAAATGCATGATACTACATCCACTAACTGAATAATTTAACCTACAATTCATTTTGCACTATGCGTTCATATTAAATTGAACATTTAATACATTTCATACTTCCGATAGCCGTTGTTCTCGACTTCGTGACTGATGCTAAATTGATTTCTTTTCCAGTAATGGAATTCTGTGATGCCGAATTTTCGACAACTTGCACAGTTTGTATATGTGTTTATATATATACAAGATTGCATGTCGACCACAAAAGAATGATTCAGAGTTTACCTATTATCTCAACTTCTCCATCATGGACAACTATCAATTGTCTGCATTACAAAATTTTAGTCCATTCGAATTTCATTTCAAATATCATATTATTTCAATTTTACGTTTCTTTTATATGAATTGTTTGACTTAAGAAAAAAAAAAATCTCTCGAATACTTTGATTTTTTT
This sequence comes from Trissolcus brochymenae, assembly GCA_030523145.1. NCBI lineage: Eukaryota > Metazoa > Arthropoda > Insecta > Hymenoptera > Scelionidae > Trissolcus > Trissolcus brochymenae. The sequence goes on from JAQQRF010000125.1 coordinate 336,883, forward strand.
TCTACAAAGTTCCATTCATTGTCTGAAAAGCCGCAAAAACTTTTTCTCTTTAATCTTCTCTACACTATGCGGTTTTAATCAAAATTGGTCTTAATTTTTCAGTGCTGTGGAGCCTGTACTGAAAATCACTAATCTTATATTTGGCATCTCATGTCACGTATGATGTGTTTTAACCAGAGACTCATCACTCGCTACATTTATTCGGCAACAAAAAGCAACGACACACTTGTCAAAGTCATGAATCGTTTTTGTCTCGCAATAAATCAAAAAATAAGTGCAAAAATAGAAGCGAGAAAAAAGTCAAGAGTAAACGAGCCGAACGTTTCTAGCCAAACACTTTGTAAAATTTCAATTACTTTTCGGCAAATTTGAAAACACTTTTTTGTTATTCTTCTCGAACTATATATTTATACACGTTTGTATATTACAAAATTAAAATTCAACTAAGGACGTTTTCAGTATATAAAAGTAGAGACAATATTTTGGTCTCAAATAACGTTGACTGATGTGAACAAGACCAGAGTAAGCTGATGTTTTATTTCATATTATTTTTCCCAGTCGACAATATTCATCGCAAAGTTTCTTCTGCGCGTCGTCAAAATAAAAACGCAACCTGCGGGACCGGGATAGAATTGAATTAATCATTTTGATTCGTCCCAGGACGTATCCTCGTTCACTCTAAAGCTTATTCCATATTAATCAAAATGTAATATGTTAACTTATTTATCTGTCATTGTGTAACTGTCCGATACTATTTACATAGAAAATGCCATTTACATGGTAACGTCACACAGATATCGCACAATTTCGTAATGTATATTCCGATTCTATTTTAAGTACGGCGTTTTCGTTACACATATGCGCACCAACGTAATTATTATTTATATTTATGACGCAATAGTACATTTTATTATTTTTATCGATAAAACCAGAAAGTCATTAATGCTGAAGCCGATGTGAAAATATATGTTAATTAAACGATTTTTTCCTTATGTGAATGTTGACATTGAAGTTAGTCTTACGTTGAACTTCACCAATAGGTGAGGAACCTTTTTTTTTTCGCACAGAACTGGAAAAGATTCCGACAAACATGTAATGCACGCCAATTATAAGTTGCGATATATATTTTATTAGTATACTTTCGTTGAATATATTTACACGCTGACAGATTGTACAAAATAAAATTTAATTAAGTGCAATTAAACTGAAACTATACAAACACAAAAAGAAAACTTTGGTTTGGTTATAAACCTTTTTTCTCAATTTTAACAAATTTTTTTTTGTCGTTCGTTTTTATCACCTCAACCTCATCTCGCAACTCTTCTAAGCACTTCTCGTTTTACCGAGTACGAAAGAAAATCGCAGGAGTGAAAATAACACTTACCATAATGGTTAACAATAACGAAAAAATGCATTGCGGTAATATTGAAAGTGGTATGCGGGGATTTGCGGCGTGCTTAGCAATGTCCCGCATCGAGGATTACAGTTATTAATAATATAGTCAACTTCATCGAGTGAAATGGATCAGCCGAGTGCGCGCTCGTTTCAATTAACTCATTACAGTGCAGCTTCTTGAGCATGTATATCTATATTTAGATTTCTTTCATTTTGCAAAGTTGCTTACACGCAAACCTCGCTTTTGATGTCGTTTATACATTTATTTAAACAAACGACCGGCAATTTTCTCACGATCTAAACGGAAAACGTGCAGACGCGCTTTTTAAAACTCTTATAGTTTTTTACACTTGGTTCTCGCGGATGTCCAAAGAACAATCTGTATACGAAGAACATCCAGATTTATTTTGCTACCGGCGATGAGAAAAAAAAAATGTCCGATCAGAGGCTGTTCTTTACCAAAGAAAATTGTAATTTAGAGACAGTTCGTCTGTCTCGATTTTTCAAAGAGCTCTACTGTAATATTAATGAACCAGTTAATTAACGATAGCAACAGTTTGACGGCGTTTTTCCTTCTGTATTTATAATTAACGGCTCGGAATCGTGAGGCAAAGTGTATATATCTTTGTGCAATAAGAAAGCGGGAACAAAAAGAATGGACCTTGTAGGATGACGTTACTTTTGTTGCAAAAAAAATCGCTCTCGAGTTTATGAAATTGTTCAAAACGAGCAATGAAGTTTTTTTTAATCATACACTTGCAGTCCATTGTCATGCGAGTGCATTATACTCAGATTTAGGTACCTTTTTGTCATGCTAATTCGAGGAACACTTTCATAAAAATGTGAAGCAGTTTGATGCCGGTGTAAGGATAAATTTAATCATGCAAATAATTGTGTGAGGAACAAAAAATGTTAATTCAAATGTTTAAACAATATTAGCGAAACAAAACGAGACAATTTTTAATAACTTATCATTTGTTGTTATTTATTTGAATGATATGTGAGGAGTTAACTATGTACCCTGCAATTTGCGTTATTAATTTTCATAAACATTAATGAACAATCAATCTTAAGCACAGTGAATTATGATACATTTCTATCACGATTATCATATTCTCATCTCACATCTGTCAAACAAAGAGATACGTTCGCGATAAATCTTCGTCGTTGTCTTTTGTGATAATTACACCCTGCAACTTTGTGCTCGACAATATGGTGTACAGTTTATATACCTATACAACTCGCAGAAATCGAGTCTATCCAATTGTCCGATTTCACTCTTATCTAGAGTGTGCATATTTTGAAACGTGATACCTTATTTTCATCAGCAGTAGCCAGTTTAGTTCGCACCTGATCTCGCATTACTGCGAATTTCAATTCGCTGGCTTATCTCACACGATCACGTTTCAGATGAAAGTGAAAATTTTGCGACACTATTTCACTGTGTAACAACAATTAAATAACTCAGCCGTTCCGACGCTTCTAATCCAATTGCATTTTAAATTCTGAATTTGTATTCAAAAATAAATCACAAAATATTGTTTCAACATATAATTTAACAATTGGGGCATTCAATTTTTGTTTGCAAAGTATAACATTACGTGGTTAACAATAGATAATGAAAAACTTATTGCCTTAATTATTATTGTTTTTGGTCGAACAGAAATACAATTAACTTGTAGCCGGTGGTCATATCATATAATTCATTGTCCAGTGATGTTGCTAATATGAAATTGTTTAATATTAATTTACATTTGCAATGATATCAAACGTTATTTCTATTGTGTATTATTTCTTTGATTATAAATAATATACAATTATATTAATGGCATCCGAACATTTTTAAATAACAAAATTTCGTACACATTAAAACGTTATCTCTGTGTAAAAAAAAAAAAAAGATCTGATTGTTCGGGTTGTATTCAACGCAGATATCCAAAAGAAGTTCGCAATATTAATGATCATGAGACTGCATCTCTCCTGAATTTGCATGTCCTTGATGGATAAAGGGAAACCTAATTGCATATCATGCAAATCCTTCAAATTTCAAAATAAAAGAATAATTAATTATGAGGGTCCAAAAAGAATAAAAATTGCACAGCATGCGAGAAAAGAAAAAAAATGACGATTGTTTGCAAAACGCTGCCCGGCCATCGGCTCGATCTCAGCGATGCCGATCTTTTGCGACGCGTATCGTCTAGATCGGAATGTCCGCTAAAGTGCACAGCAGCTCAGCATGCTGGCTTTCCATATAAAACTTTTAAGACGAATGCACGACGATAATTATGACTCACGCAACCTCACAGATTTTGTAATAAAATCTGCAGCGAGAGTTTGCGTCGCGCTTTTCGCATTTTACGTCCGTGTGTTTGTACTGAGCGTATACCTGCTGTAGAAACAGTGAATCGATAAAAATGAACGAAACGCCAGGCCTCGGTGGGCTCGTTTATGTCGATAGCCCCACTTGCGGATGCAGATACGCACACGTAAAAAAGAGCGCACGCACACGTGCCCTTTGCCTTTTCATATACACCGCCCGGCATGTACAAGTGCCGACGTAAATACGTCAAATTAAAAGTGACCGACATCGATACATCGGTTCATTTTTTACTATATTTTCGTACTTTTCCAATACCGGTGGCATATCCACCGCCTGGGACTTGTAATTCATTTACACCCGGCTCTTACTTGTCAGTCACATAACCAAGCGAATTTCAACAGATGCACGATACAATTTTCATATCGATGCTTTGCAACAAAATTTTCATTCAAATCGTACGAAATTTGAAGTTTACTATATAAATTCTAGACCATGCATCAGTTCAACGTTTAGATGGTCACTTTTAATCATTTTATTAATTTTATTTATTTACTTGTTTATTTATTTATTTTTTTTTAATACAAATGTTGACATCGCATCATGCATATTGTTCATGGACATACATTGATAATTTTCTCACTTTTCTAATTGCGACGACCTGTTCTATTTGTATCAATTTTCAATATTAATTACACATAATTCAATTGAAATATTAATATATGTTAATCTTATATCCAATTTAATTCATATAGATCATAGTTGCTATCTTGACAATATCTATGATTTATGTGACAAAAGCATTTTCAGTTCCTTTTTCAACAGTTATCCCTTTTTCTTCCTTGAAAATATGTTATTCGATGAAACTCATAGAATAATCAAACTTATTCTTGCATGAAATTTCTTCTCAACTTGACCAATAAAATAATGATTATCAATTAATATCAGTTGCACTGGACAATATACATTGATCAACGTTTTTTATTGATGACGTCATAATCTTAAATTAACCAATTAAAGATAAAAGCCCAATATTACATCCGATAGAACGTTTTTCATTATAAAATCAAAATCACGTAAAGAGCTCGATGTTTAATCAAAGAGTTCAATATAAAAAATTATAACTTATCAATATCGCGTGTGCGATTTTAAAGTACGATTGAAGGGCGCACGGGCGTGTACGTATTTTTAAAGTACCGCGCGTCCCGTATTCTTCGATATCACTTTTTAATTTGTTAATACACAGAACTGCGGGGCCGAGCAACCGTAATGAATTATGGCGTTTTGTTCTTCGTTTTGCGGGGCTTTCGGTCTGCTAATATACTAATGCACGAAAAAAAAGGAGTCGGGTTGTTAGAAGCGCAGTTTATTCGCAGAGATATCTGATGCATAAAATTCACCAAAAGCTAGCTGTAACGCGGTAATACATTCAAATGCTGGTACATGACTTTTTGCACGGCTAACCGTGCCACTGGCCTTTGGAATTAGAGAACTACACGTTATTTAAGACCGTGTGTCTCAGCCACTTTTAATATTATTACGACTTGCGCTCTACGCGGCGTTTTTTGCCCTGCGATTTTCTCCCAAATATTCATGCGCGCTCTGAATTTATTAGCACGGATTTCATTTTTTTGTCTTGCCACGCGCTCATTTCCATGACTTTTAGCGCTGAACCCAGGTTCCTCGGGCTGAGTACACGAAATCGGGCGGCAACTAATGGTAAGACGTTGGCACGGGTGCGGAATTTGTGTTATTCTATTTTATATCACACTTTTGCATGCACAGCTATTCAGTGCACCTGGTGCCAAACCATGTTCCCGTTTCTATACTTGAACACGACTCAAATCAATAGATTTCGCTTGTCTGAATGAGACCATTTAACAAACACCAATTAACCAAGTTTGGAGTCATAACTGTTCTATCCCAATATCGTGAGGATTATTGCACCAATTAAGTCGGTCTGCGGTGTGACCGAAATGAACAATTTTTGACAAGCCATCGTCTCAAGTGCAGTGGCCTCAAACTAAAAGTCAAACTATATGCGTGTTTATCAAGCCGTTTGATATAGCTGTTGAGCAATACCGGTTTCACTGATTTGCAAAAATTTGATATGTTCAATATAATATTGCAAGTTCAATATAAAAATGGAGCCTTGGTGTAAGGTGAAAAACTTTGTTCCACTCTGGGCTTATCTGTCATGAACGCGCTTATAAAATTCAGAACTCGTTTATGTGGGTCGCACTTATACTTTGAACGGAAAAGTTCGAAACGATTTCGCGTTTGACGTAAATGACGAAGGCGCATTCTTTTTCATTCGCAAATGAGACAACAGAGCCGTGTAATTAATGATACGTAAAATGTGCTGCGAGCTTACAATTCAGCGCCATTCACGGGACGTCTACGAATTCTTGGTTTCAAAAACACGCGGCGCGACTTGCTTTCCTTTTTGCTTCCAACGAACGTTTAGTTTATCAAGTAGTGGATGCAAAAAATGCTCGCTGCAGCCAATAAAACTGTCGGTGAAAAGCGACTTCGATTACGGCAAAAAGCTCCAAGCTCGAAAAAGTCATCGAAACATAAAAGTGGGTGGATACAAAAAACAGCTCAGCTAAATTTCTTAAAAATCCTCTCGTTAAATTACGTTTCTTGAGAAGCTCAATTCATTCGAAACTTCATAAAGTTTAATCATTTGCCCTTTTTCGGTTCTTTTATAAACGCCAAAATCTGCACTCACCGCGGGGATATTCAGACCATTTTGCATACTAACACACATCTCTCGGCGCTCTAATTGGCTCGACTCTTAATTCAGCGCCGAAAATTAATAGATCTTTTCCCGAGAAATAAAAACCGGCTTAAATTTGTTACCAGTGTGGCTATAATGCGCCACGATGAATCAAACAAAGTTTGTGCCCAAACTTTGACATTTTTTGTGCTATTTAATTACACGAGGGCTGAAACTCAAGTTCAAGTGTCCCGATAATATGTAAAATTTTGATCATAATAAATTTGTCGTCCCAATTTTTTTCCCCATCCTCGAGCGCGCGTGTTTCATTTTCACTTTTTGTATTTCACACCCGACGCCATTTTAGACCGACGTTCCTTTCATCGCGGACAAAATAATTGATTAGCAAACGTTATATGTGAATTTCAAATGCGACGCAAAGAAACGTTACCACCAGTCACCGTTTTTTTTTTTTTTTTTTTTTTCTTAATGCAACGGGAACGCCTGGTTAGTGCATTATAATACTTTCATTAAGACCTCGCAATTATTCGCACGCTCCTGATGATGACGTTCTAATCGATCAAACTGCCGATGGGCCGCTTAAGCCAGTCGATCAGGCGTCCACGAAATCAATCTTACAATCGCGCTGAATGACGAAAAAATGTTAGCCGCGCAGGGCGATATCAATAAAAGTTTATTATGACAAAAGGAAATCAAAACAGGCCTCTTTTTGTTATCCCCGGCCCGAACATATTTACGGGCGCCGTAAAGACCGCGAATATTTTTTGCCGCACGTCAAGTCCATAAATCAAAGATGCTAATAACGCGTGCGCCTCTTTAATCATGCAAGCTGCGAAATGCAAAAGTGGCAGCGCTGCCAACATTGGTCGGCGAATTTACCTCGTGACCGTTCATTACTTGCAACCAAAACAAACTCAATGTACCAAGAAAGCTGAGGTTTGAATATTTTTTTTTTTTTTTGTTCATCGTAAACTTATTCAAAGTTGCATGACCTATTAATTTGTACTATATACGTCTGAACAAGTTGAGGAATTTCGCTGAGTTTGAGGTTTCAAGGGAAATAACGAAAATGAACGAGCATCCTTCTCTCATGTTAAACTCTCACTCGTATAATCGATGTTATAATGAAACCGATTAGTCCGGTTACTGACATCAAAGGCAACATGTATGAGATAAGAGTTACCGCGTGGGACTGTGTTAACACTAAAGGATTCCCGCCGAGACGACCGGAAAAATTGTGCAATGCGATTTTTGTGTTTCAGCAAGTGTCGTATTCCGGCTTAGTGGTGCACTTTCGTATGCGTCAACTCGAACTCTTTAATGTGTTATACAATCACTAATGCATATTGCTGTGTATTAATACAATACGTGTATCGTGGGTAAATATACTGCGTGCAAGTAGGTGTGGCGTTATAACATTGGCTTCCTATTGGCGGGGTGTGAGCTCGAAATGAAAGTGAATTACCTATATAAAGGGTGGTTTTCTTCTAATCCAAGCAGATCAGATCTTTGAAACTTTGAAGACGCCGAAAGTATCATACGGTCTGTCAACATGAAGGCTTTGGTACGTTCAGTTTAATTTTCTTTTTCAATTTTTGATAACATCTCTAGTTTTTTGTTTTTTGTTTTTTGTTTTTTTCTAGTTCACAAGTTTTGCCGCAGCATGTTATTTTTGTTTTATTTTTACAGATCTGTGTATTGTTGATCTCAGCGGCGTACGCCGAAAAAACCGTCGAAAAGCGCGGTCTCGACTACGGTTTTGGATTCCATGATTCGGGTCATGGATTCGACTTTGCCGATCATGGTCATCACGTAGAACACGTCAAAACTGTCCACAAGACCGTCCATGTTCCAGTACATGTTCCACAGCCATACCCAGTCCATGTTGACCGACCATACCCAGTCAAGGTACGTTGTTCATTTCAATGTTCAATTTTTGATTTTCAAATTCTAGGCTATGCCAAATAAACTTTTCATTATCTTGGAAATATTCATGATTTTTGATGATGTTTCAGGTACCAGTCCATGTTCCACACCCAGTCCCAGTGCCCGTTCCAGTTCCACAGCCATACCCAGTGGTTAAGACCAAGACCGTCCACGTACCAGTTGACAGGCCATACCCAGTCAAAGTACCCGTCAAGGTTCCAGTTCCAGTTCCACACCCATACCCCGTCAAGGTATGTACCAGTGTTATTTAAACTTGATGATAATAGAAGACTGGAAACAAAAACAAAGGTATTTAATGAAAAATTTGTTTGCAGGTCCCAGTCCACCACACCGTCCATGTCCCAGTCCCTGTTCCACACCCAGTCGTCGTTAAAGAGAAAGTACCAGTCTACGTCCACAGCCATCATGAGGAACATCATGGACATCATGGATTAGACTACTAAGTAAAAACTCATCAAATTGGATCAGCAATGGACCAGAACCATTTGACACCGCGCCCACCTTCGAAACGCAACAAAAGCACACATCCAACATTGAAAGCAGTCGTGATGTGCATCGAACCAAAATACTCTTGTTTGTAACTTATAAGTGCCGAAAACATTGTTTTGGGAAAATAAAATCATTTTTTAATGTTTTCTAATGAAAGTCTCGCATGTGCCATTAATCATCATCAAACAACTCACGACCACAACCTGAGACTGAGTCGCGATCAAAATGACGTCGCGACGATGAAATTGTAATAATATATTTATTGGTGTGCCCCCTTGTGTCGCTATAAAACAAAAAAAAAAAAAAACAATTCAACCACGTATGATTTCAGTCTATTGTACATTCCCTTCCCCAGGGTCGTAAATCGTGGACATGGGTAAAGCTTGCGCAATTGCTGCGGCAAAAATCGAAAGATCTGATTAGGAGAGCTTGGCCTGACAAGCGGATGAAAAAGAACAGGCCGAATGAAATAGCGTATAAATGTTTTGCGATTGTGCACTCGATGACGCAGCTAATTGGTCCGGCGAACTTTTATTGGGCGCTCAAGCGTGACGAAAGTCAGTTCACACTTGCTCGTAGGGTGGACGAAATTAATTATGTGTTTCCTAATCGTCCATTCAATTGCGAACCCCATCAAGCTGATTCTTGAAATCGTATCGAATACACTTACACACACATATACACACTCCACGTTGCAGACATTGTGCAAGCTGAATTTTGAAATTGCAAAATTTTTTCGCAGAAGGGTTTCTGTTTTCGTTCGAACTTGATGGGTATGATTCTCACGTTCGGGAAATCACACCCAAATGGAAGTGGTTCCCGTAACATTAACATGACAATGGCTGTCCTCGCGTCATTGACAAAACTCGCAGGAGCGTTACGCAAAATTCCTCCACGCCAATTTTCATTGTTTGAAACGGAGGAAACGATTCGCTTTAATTTAGTTGCACTGTCAATCGTCCGTCCAATCGACGCGCAATGAATTTATACTAATATAAAATAGCCCGCGCTCATAAAAAAACCTCTGACACATTAGTGACAATGTTGAACTCAGTAGTGTACGTAGTGCATATCGCTGGTGAACAGGTATCGCTCTCGTGCAGCGACCTTTTTTACTTTTTTTTTTTTTACCCGCTTTTATTACTGAATTACACTTGCATATGTGACGAATAATGTGTCGCTCATATAAATGCATTTACATGTATTCGAAACACATGTTTTTTCATGAGCTGTGTGGAAATGCACGTATAAGAGAGAGAGTGCTATCAGAAAAAAAGCTTGTTATTAATTAGAGTTCCATTTTATGTGCAGGTGACGTGATTTTTTTTTCCTCTCTCGTTTTTTCTCTCTTTTTCGCATTGGTCATTAGCAGCCAATAAAAATTTTGCCCCTCTGGTTACTCTGTTACCGGCTTTTTGTCGGTACGTCATCTTTCCAGGTATTTGGATAAATCAAAAATCGCTCGGCTAACTTTTTTTTCGACCACTAACGATTGTCGAGTGGTGCAATTTTCTTGACCCTTTCTTAGGACAGGTGATCTATTAACGAAATGAGCGGCAAGATTTGTCGAGGATTCGTGGAAGAGCGTGAAACGTAAGTCTCGTTCGAGCGAACCCCAGGGGTTACGGAGGTTTCGTTAATTCGACACTTTACTTCAAGAGCCTGGCCAAGCCGTAGACAAATATTTAGTACGATTGGAAAAGCCTTCTACGTAGCCATTATTTTTGTTCGAGTTTATTCCAACCAAGATTTACAGGGATTATTTTTGTTTATTTGTTTTTCCACTTTCGTATCAATTATTATTCTTTGCTTATTTATCTTGAATAACGTTTCTGATCGTTCGCTTTGAAAGTACACGTGATTATTATAACGTAAATTGATATACTACTTTTTTGTTGCACATGCACGCAAATCCTACAATTACTCCCTCAGTGCATAGTAAACTATTTCACGATGAAATATTAATTAATCAACAAACAAAATTTAAATAAATTTTCGGTCGATATGGAACAAGTTTGACAATTTTGAACGGTACAGAGTTATTGACAAACAAATAAAGTATGTCAATCGATCGCATTTCGTAGTGCAAATTAATACCTGATTAAATATACAGCCGAATTCCACCAAATTGATTTAGTAGATTGGAATTTATATTATATCACATCATCACTTGTGTGTTGCACTTTCAATATTTGCTTTAAACAATATTTTAACGAAGATTATTGATTCTGTCATTAGTCAAATTTCCGTCTATTATAATTTGCAGAATCGTCAATAAACATATTTTTCCAAATCATATTAAATTGCTTCATTTCATTGTATCAGTAAGTTTTTTTTGTCTAACTATAGCAATGCATTTATTAAATGTTTATCGGTTTTTTTTTTTTTTTTTTTTTTTTTTTTTTTTTTTTTTTTTTTTTTTTTTTTTTTTTTTTTTTTTTTTTTTTTTTTTTTTTTTTTTTTTTTTTTTTTTTACTCACATTCTTCGTCCTCCGTGTTGCACCATCCTACGCAGCATAATATTATGCCATCCTGTATACGATCTGTGACGCGATTCGAAGTGATCTCTTTGCATATGTTTTTACACCTGACATACAAAGGCTACAACGGGATTTCACAATTTCCCACAATAAAACTCCCGTAAACATTTCGCAAAACTGCAAATCTGAAATCCACGAACAAGTACTCTCCCTTTTAACAAGCATACGTATCCCATCTTTACAATGGCATGCCTTTTGCGAATCTAGGATAAAAGCCCCGCAAAAACTGCCAAAGCCCTGCTGCACACAGAAAAGTGAAAATTTGAATGCGACTTTTGGGACGCATAATCCAAACCTGAGTTCTGACTTTCTTTCATTTCACACTGCGTCGTCTACTCCGGCATCGGGAAACAAAGGATCAAACATCAGTTTGGTTGAGAAAAAAAAAAGAAGAAGAAGAAAAAGGAATGGGACAGACGCTGCGTCGAATCCTGTAATTACGAAAAGTTCGCGATTAACTTTGAAACAATACACTCAAAGACTTGGGGCTGAACTTTGGACGAGCAGTTTGGCGAGCAGCATGGCGTTAAAATTTCGACTGCAAACTTTTTCTTGAACAAACATCGGATGGATCGAAAATTGCACATCCGCTCTTGCCATCGCGCAGCTAATTACATTAATTCGTCTCGGATTATTAGCGGCGCAGCAATGAGTGGGGTTTGATTGTCGACTCGCGATCCCATTCAAGTAACATTTCTTTTGCGATGTCCTCGCGGAAACCAGGACCTTCGGTTGTACCACCACTATTCTTTTTTGCGCGATAGTGCCACTTTGATAGCAATGCATCCACGCATCTGGAGGGTTATTGCGTCAGGACGTATATAAGCAGGGTTCTTCAGGATCCTCTTCAGTTTGCTAAAGTCACTCAGCTACGACATCATGAATACCAAGGTAATTGTATACAATTGTGCCTCTTTGTCTGGGATTATTCGGCAATGCAACAGTGACAAAAATCCGAATTAGAACTAACTCACAGACTTGTATCCAATTCCATCTCTGACCTCGCACTCAAGTTCACAATGCGCCTCTGTGCACGATTGTGTTTCCTCTTAATTTTATACTCTGTGAATCAAACGTCACTTCATTTTATAAATTTCATCCCAACATTTTCCAATTCAATTTTGAATGAATTCTTCAATGTCAGATAAATTTTACATTTTCATTTGACAATTTTTCACCTTTAGAAACATTTTGGTTTAAATTGCCTTGTACAGAAATTCATCAGACAAATTTCAGTTTTCGAGATTTTTAGTGAGAAAAAAGGGTCTTAATGGTTGTCTGTATTAATTTGCAGCTTGTCTTCCTGTGTGCTTTGTTGGCGGTGGCTTACGCCGCAGAAGATACGCCAAAGCCCGACGAACCGACAGAAAATACCAAGGAAGCCGAGGCACCTGCGCCGGAGAGTAAGAAAGACAAACGAGGTATTTTCGGACTTGGATATGGACATTATCCTGCAGTGGCACATTATCCAGTGGTTAACACGGTTGTACATAAAGAGATAGTGCCCGTCGCGCATCCAGTTGTGGTCGAAAAACCTGTACATGTCCCAGTTAAGGTAAAAAAGTCTTAATCACGTCTTAAGATCTATATTAGCTTTCGAGATAATGTCCCTCATTGCTCAATTGCTTATCTCAAAACAATCTTGGAAATTTCTTGAGCAATTTCGAGACAACGTTGCAACGAAAAAAATTGATCACTTGATTCAAAATATTTCAGATGAATTTGCCTGAATATAAATATTCGACAAAATGACGACATTCGTTTTTTTCTCTTATTTTAAAAATAAGTGAAACATTTTGCGAATAATAATAAAATTTAGAACTATTTTTTCAAGCATGCACGTTTACGTATCAACAAGAGGATGGGCCAGTAAAAAATCAATTTTTGGTTTTAACAGAGGTTTTTTTTATTGCATTTTTAAATATTATGTAACTTATCGATTGAACATAGAAATTCAACTGAAACCTTATTTAGACGCGTATTTCTTTTATATCAAACACTTTGTATTTTCTTCAACTTTCAAAATATCGTTATTTAAAAAATAACTTGAATATATTCATTATTATTTCATATGTTTAAAATCAGTTCATTAGAATTCATTTTTGCAATTTCACTGGAACGTGATTTTAAATAAAAGCCTAGTTGATTTTAAATGCAATCACATTATAATTGAACTGAAATGTATGAATCATGGATTATTGTGAGATTCATAGTTCATGAATAATTACAAAGTGTAATCATAAATCGTATATTACAGGATTGAATTAACGGATTATATTCATCGTACTGAATGGAGTACGAAAAATTATCACCCCTCGTACGATTATCACCCCTCGCGGGAATCAGATTTTCATAATGAACCCAGGGAGTGGCTCTCGAAAAAAAGCGGACGTGCATTGTGTCGGTGTCATTTCATTATTTTGTTCGCGTGAAACATGCGCTGTGTAGAGTAAGAAAAAAAAACATATATCCTTTGGTGGCGAGGTAATTACGTGCACGCTCGTATCGGTAAAAGTATATCACTTTGCACTCAAAATTAGTCGACGATTATTTTCAAATGATCCAAAAGCGACTCATGGTCTCCAAACAAGTCGGCGCACTTGCATACGTCAATTTGTTAATAGATACTTTTTTTAACCTCCTCTCTCTCTCTTTCTCTCTTTCTATTGTTTGTTTTTTTTTCATTCAATTCTCAATTGCAAAATATTGCAAAAATGTTTCAAAAACAGTGTTAACTGTTTGTAACCATTTTTAGTCATTGTTAAAATTTCACAATAAAAATACAAACGCAATCGATACCCGCGATTTTCCGCAGGATTGAATAAATCTCAGGTCTATTGAGTTTCGCAATTTCTTCAACTTCCATTTGTAAATCCGAAAAAATGTTTCTCGCGACTTTGCGATAAAGCGCCACTGTTTCGTACTTCTTGAAAGTAAACTCTCCGCAACTCCATCAAGTGTTTCCCAAGCGTCGGCTAACTCTATTAAAAACAATTTCCCTCTATCGCGCTGCCATCTCGGGAGAAAAATATTTTTTCGCGCAAGGACGAAAGCGACGGCAGCAGAAAAAACGGTCTCATCAATCAATCCCACAAGGATTATAAATCATCGTCGGTTTCTTAATTAAAATGAATTCATAATTGAAACAAGACACGTTGATGTGTTCCTTAATTTATCGCCTGGCAGAATATATCATTGGTCATAATCGCGAGCGGGCCACGCAGCCGCGCGAAAGATCCATCACGCAAAATATACATATTACGTACGACCGATTTGGCCCAATTATTGACTGTGGGTTTCGTTTTGTCTCAAGGCGATCGGGCCCTTTCGAAGCAGGCCCGCTCCCAATCACGCTTCAGCGATCGCGAATTATTGATGTACACGTAGCAACAACGTTCATTAAGGCGGCTACAATCACATCAGTTTGGTCAGACAAAATTAGAAATCTTTTAAATTATGAAATTTAATGCACTCTTATATTTATTTATTGATTGATTGCTACATTGATTGACCAAGGTTGAAACAATTTTAACCAATTTAGAATTCAAATTTAGGTTACTTATTTCATTTATACAATTTTGCATATTGATATTTTTTGATTCTGTTGATATAATTTTATCAAATATTCGTTGCAACATTCATTTTAGATTGTTTGAATACCATAAAATCATTTTGAGCAACAAATTTGAAAACAAGTATAATAAAATCCATGGTATTTGATATAATAACCTCGTATAGTGCTTTTAATTATTTTATTCTACTGAATCGAATATTTCAGTGTTTCAATTTCGATGAAAATTATTGATCCGCTACTCAAATTCACAAAATAGAAAAAGCATCTAGCTGGTTGTTACCGGAAGCCACAGAAATAAAGATACAATTTGCCCAGTTCATATAAAGTTGCTATATATCTAAGCTCATAAATCAAATAATCAACATCACGGTAATTATATATTCGAAGCTTCAACAGCGCGGACTCCATAAATCTTAATACAATCAATTCAAACACACTATAAAAACAATTCGAAATTTCACGTCATTCAAACTTTGTTCGATCAACCATGCGAGATACCACATTTCGAATTTATTTTATAATGAATGAGAAGTGGAAGAAAAAAATAAATAAATAACTGGAAATAAATCCCTTCATATACCATGCAGCTAGCAAAATTTGAATGCTCGCATTTTCAATCGCGATGCAGATATAACCAATAAGCCGATTCACAGTCCACAATCCTGCAAACAAATGTTTTATCAGAAAAATCTGCGTGCGCTGACTCAGTGATTGTATATAAAACCGTAAGCAGGCTCTTGCTCAAGAAGTTCCCTTGAATCGGCGATAGTAAAATGTGTTCAATTAAACAAAGGGACAGAAAAAAGAGACAGAAAGAAAGAGAGAGAAAAAAAAAAAAGAATCGCCAGTTTGCAAGAAATGATCCTTATTTATCGCGGCGCGATTGCGTCTTCTTATTTCAAACCGCGCGATGCACGAGTGAAAGGCATTTGCATGGGAAATAATGACCCCAATCGCATATTTTCGTGCCAGCGAGGAACAATCGCGATACGTGATTCATTTTGTTTGTTATTGATTGAGATATTGATGCATCGATTGTTGTTATGTGTCGGGTTAATTAACGTCCGAGACGGAGACGGGATTGTTTTATTGAATGTCTTGGTTTTAATAGGATATCCTTTTATTTCGAACGAGCAGATGATAAGCCGATTGTGCAAGTCCGTGGAAAATACTTGCAAAATTTATTGCACGTCCATTTTGCAATGCCCAGGAATTATTTTAATTAAACAATTTCATTATGAATCATGATGGTAGCTATCTCTCTTCATCAGCATCACGATCTTTCGATAAACTGTTTACCAGTGGGGATAGAACGAGTAGCCATCAATTATGAATATATATCTTTTTCTTTGTTCATATTTCAATTTCAATTTCAATTTTTCATTCTTTTTTTTCATTCTTTTTTTTCTTTCTTTTTTTTTTTTTTTTTTTTTTTTTTTTTTTTTTTTTCTTTTTTTTTTTTTTTTTCTCCCCCCCCCCCCCCCCCCCCCCGCAGTTTTTCATCGTCCTTTGTCAAACTTGAAAATCACTCGATTACCAAGCAATCGTTGATAATCAAAACTGATTAGTCGGGTTAACAATTTCGGGGTTTCGCAGATTCATTTTCACGTATCAGTGGAACGCATTTTTTTTTTTTTTGTTACTGAAGCTTTTAATTCGTATCCCGCCGACAAGTGAATCCTTTTTAATGCGAAAACTTGACAAATATTTATTCATCAATCATATTTTGCTGAGATAAAATTGCGCTTTAATATTCATGGGTTTGTTTTAAATTAACCCGCGTCGGTGATATTTTTGTGCAATTATTTAACGCACGTGCCCGCAACAATTTTATCTGCCCGATCGATAAGTACAGAAGCTTTGCCATCCGTCCTGCGTACCGAAATTCAATCACGACCTTGTTACCGTCCACGCCGCGGGACAATTGTCCCGTGAAAAAGTACAACGACCGTGCATTAATTAACGGCGCACAAAAATCCTGCTAATCGGTCGATAATTGCGAGCAAATTCATGTCGATGGTTTTTCCGATTTTATAGTAAATCATGAAAACCCGAGAGTAAATTGTTTCATGGATGCAGACAAAAGAGAGAAATGTTAATTTCCAGTATATCGCGATTATTTACAAGTCCATTATTTACAAATCGCAACGAAAAATCTAAATGTCAGTGCATATCTCCACTTTGTTGTAAAATGATGTAGATTATTGCGCTCTACAAATACGATTTTTTTTTATTTTCAGCAAAAAAATAAAAAGAGACTGGTGCAATATTTTTTGATGATAATTCGAAATGAACCTTAACGGTAAAGTACCGCGAACCCCACAGCACTCTCACTGGCTTTGACTGCGAATTTACAAATTTTTTCGTCTGCGTCATTTGAATACCATCCCCCTCGATGCGATCGCTCTTTTTTCCCTTGAAAAAATATTTGAAACTAAAATAAACAAAATCAATTGCGAACAAAACTTGGCGAGTGAAAAAGAAAGAGGGGAAAAAAAAATAACGCAGTTGAATTTGTTGTTTTGCAAAAATAAACTGTGATTTTTAATTTAAATTTTTCAGGTGCCAGTGGCGGTTCCAGTTCATGTTCCGGTAGTGAAACATATCCCAATCGTGAAGCACGTCCCATATCCAGTGGCGGTCAAAGTGCCAGTAGCCGTGCCGATCGTGAAGCACGTATCTTATGACCACCAACCTGTGTTTTATGGCCATCATCACGGATACCATCACTATTGAATAAACACGCGCGCTCACATGATGGAAGCGGGAAATTGTGAATTGCGTTGATTTTGGATTGGTCGCGGTAACAAAAGCTGCACGTCGCATCCATTCAACAGAAAAAAAGTTAACGCATTTCAGATGCGGCCCATCTCCTTGCGAAGAAAACGTCCTCAGCTTTCTTCTCGACGAGGGCTCTCATAACTCGTTGCATTCTCATGTTACTCAATCGAGCCAGAGATTATTTCAGGCATTTACTCCACGAGGCTAGATGTACTTGAACTCAGTTTTATATTCCATTGTCACCAATCAAATAAAAGTGATTCTTTTGCAAGAAAACGTCGTTGTTTTTATTGACTTTGTAAGATTATCATTTTACGGTTATTTTTTGTTTGATTTATAGATTGTTTCGATTTATACCTTATGTAACATATGGAATAACATTTCGTATCATATGAAAGCCCGATTTAGAGTATAAATAACAAATAACAATAACAGTAACAGTAAGGAAATGGTGTATACACACCCATAAATAGAAATAGAAACATGAAATAATAAAAGCCATATTTCACTTTTTATCATTGCTACTGCATGAAATTGCAAATAAAAAGCCAGATGATTGACTCAACACCATTCAGCATCCTATTTTTCATGCGCCCATACATCAAGCAGGTACAATGAGATTATTTGTAATCCCCGCGTAATAAATAAATTATGTAACATTACAAAACCATGAATAGATATCGCGTGCGAACATATTCATTTGAATGTTGTATAGAGATAACAGAATCGCAATAACTGGATTCTCCTCGTTGCGTTGGCTGGACACATGACCTCTGTGCAAAAGTTAAAATGAAAACGAACAGAGCATATCATTAGATTACCAAATATTTGTTATTCAATAGCGTCAAAAATGCACATCAATTGGATTGAAAGATGGTCCCAGCAGAATCCATAAGATTTGGTAGTCACCGGAGCAGTAGTTTAAATTTATAACTCGCAGCAGAGGCGCACCTTCTTGGCACGCCTTCCTGTCAAAAAGGCTTATAATTCTGAAAAGAATTATATACTTTATTAACTGTCATTGAACATACGAATGTGTTTTTTTTTTTTTTTTTTTTTTTTTTTTTTTTTTTTTTTTTTTTTTTTTTTTTTTTTTTTTTTTTTTTTTTTTTTTTTTTTTTTTTTTTTTTTCCAGCCGATAAGCAGATATACATACTCTTATAAAGGCTCACTCTCGAGGCAGCAATTTTAGCAGCAGTGAAAGTACTCGTAACTGAAAATAGGCAAATAATGAAGTATTACAAATTGCTGTGATTTGTTGAATGCCATCCAATTGCTGTAATGGAATTAACACAGAGTGTACCTGCGCGCAAAATCATGTGTTATCTCTACCATTAATATTGTTTGCTGCTCGACTGAAAGGAAAATGTTGGAAAACTCGATTGTTTTTTCGATTTATGGTTTTCGATTGCATAATTAATGATAATTCATCTCGTTTCGAAAACTATTTAATTGTTTAATTTTATAGCAGCAAATCTGTCGAAACATATATTCCAACAAGTTATACGAGAAATTAGAAATGTTATTCTTGCAAGGCAAATTCTAATAATGCGTCGCTCAAAATGAAGCAAAGTTATTCTACTTGCGGGAATACTGAATTTAGCGAACTTTCTGGTTTCTGATCACGAAACTCGTATTATTCTAACTATTCATAATCGGGGTATTGAAACTACCTTGTACCATTGAGAACACATTGATTTTCAATAAATGTTCTCATCGAAGGAAACGATGAGCTTTCGCCCAGCCAAAATCAACAGTCTTCGTGTTTATACTTTTGCGAATATCAAAAGAATTGTTCGAATGAAAAACCGTTCGCTCTATTCTCTCTTGCTTTTGTTCGGATGGTTTGTTCAGCGACGTTTCAAGTTATGGCACCGAGGTTGTTGATGAATGTTGTGCAATTTTACCGGATAAATCAAAATATCAAATTGACTATCGAAATCACCAACCGCAAAATTGACTTTGTTCAATCGCTTTCATATTTAATTCGGCAAAATAATGCGAATCGGATTTAGTGTCCATGATTACATTAGAGGTGCATTATTTGTTTGTATGTTTGTTTTTTTCTTCAACTTGGTTGAAGAAAAAAGTGTGATTAAATATGAATTGAACATTCTGCGTATGATTATACCAGCAAAGTTTCATTAGAAATCGTCTGTGTTAAGCCCTTGCAAACAGAGCTTGGTAATTATACTAATAGTACATACAATTTCTAAAAATTTGGAAATATGCAGCTCGATAATTCCAATAACTGAAAAACTTTAATTATGTTAAACAAAATATTGATTTAACTTGAAATGTAATGTAATTATAAACGTGTATGTCTAACAATTTATCCCAAAAAAGTCATTATTTTTTGAATGGACATCCATATTTGTAGTGGTAGTTTAAAACTTTAATGATAAACATTTTAAAGTTTAAAAGCCATGCTTCGAATGCATTTATAAATTTAATATAATTCAGTTTTGCCATTTAATCTCCATTTTGATACATTTATGTTTTAATCGAGATGTCAGTTTAGACAAATACTATAATAGGTTTTATATACGATTTCAACCGCCATTTATAATCATATCATATGTTTATAAGAATGAAGCATTAATGTTACGAATGAAAAGTACATGAATAATTTATCTTTTGTTAGCGTTCAATAATTTATTACAAAACGTCATTTAAATGGAGGAAACGAAAGATTTATTTTGAAATATGTTCAATAATAATATAATTAGAACATTAACAAGTTAAATGCATTCACAGTCATTTGTATACAACTGAAAGTTATGAATAGTACATTTACGAGAAATTGTACTACCTTGTCAAAATCAACGATAGTAATTACAGTTATAAATAAGTTTTACTCTAAAACATCATCTACAGTCTTTTAAAAGCCTTTAGTTAATAGATTGTCAACGTTTTCAAACTTTATGTATAGTTTATGAAGAAGTATTTATATAGCCGAACATTCAAAGCTATTTTTGCATCCAGATTATTCCAAAATGACACGACACTCAGAAAAAAAAAAAAAAAAAATTGTACTCCATCAGATTGCAAGTTTTGGGAAATAGTTATTATAGCTTGTTGTTCTTGTTCCCTTGACGTCTGATTCAAAACTAAGAAAATCTTCAATAGTGATTAAATTTTCATTACAACTTTCTACAACAATTTCCACCGATGTACAAACTTATTCTGCAATCTTTCAAAATCAAAAGTAATCCAACTCTCACACCCGTACACAACAATTGAATTATAGCTTGATTTGAATAAAGCTCTACTGGTGATCATAACGATTGCCATAAGTATGATCATATCTGATGTCGTCACTGTTTGAACGTTCCTCTTCATTTGAGTCAGAGGAGTAAAGAGGGTGCGATACCGGGTAGAAGACAGGCTTGTCGATTGCGATCGGTTGAGGCACTGGTACCGACTGGGGTACCGCGACGTGCTTGGAAATGAAAAGCGGCACCTGCTGATGAACCTCCACTGGGACTGACCTGTTGATCTCAACTGGCACGTGATGGGGCACTTTCACTATCTGCGGAACTGGAATCGGCACTAGCCGATTGACCGGCACTGGGAATGGGATGTGATGCGGCACCTACGGAAATGGCAGTCAATTAGCGACATTATTGGCAAATTGGCAAAAAGCAATCAGTATGTGACAAACGAAAAATGGATTTTTCAAGATACCCCAATGGAGAAATCTCGAGTACAAAAAGCAACATGACGTTTGATACTAGTTGTCGGAGCTATCTTTATTTATGGAGGAATTTTTTAATTGGTTCTCTACGGCCTTTAGTCAAGGTCAGATCGCCGGGCGAGAAGGCACAAAAAAATGATGATATACTGGTCGGGATTGACACGCCACATTTGTTCAGCAGGACTGCGAGAAAAAGGGCATACACGCTTTTTTGTCCATGATTTTTGGCCATGACGTTAATTAAGTCTAATGTGAGTGTGCATATTTTGAGCCCGTGATAACGGAGCTATGGGCGCTGCGGTACAAGTAGGTTGCATATCTACCGCATGTTTAGGGGTACATTTTAAAAGTATAGATAACATTGATAACAGCCGGCCAACAACGTAAACAAATGACGCCGTTTAAGATTCCAGATACAGCAGCAAATTTATTCTGATCATTTTAACACGTTCAATAGCGGGTTGAAAAATCGCCGGCCTGTGATTAGCAAAAATTGCTGCCGGAGAAAATGATCAATCGGGTAACATTAGCGGACCGGTTCAACTTCAACATAATCATTTCGTCTAACCTGTTCGACTGAAACTGGATTAGTTATAAAAATAAACGTTTCGCTCTTTTGTGAAAAAAAAAAAAACTGGTTGTGTAAAAAGGTCAACTGCGGTTTTAAAATCGAATGCCCAGGTTGTAATAGGTCGGGACAAGTTTGAATTAATTGTAAATTAACGAGTTGCACTTTTTTCTGGATGATATACTACCCACGGGAAATTGTTTATGGCATACCATATCGCAACTGATAGAAACATTTAACAGCATGAACTTGAAAATTTGTCAACTTTAATTATGTCAAAACAAAATCGTTATTCAATTCAAAACAAAACTTGAACTTGTATCATTCAATTCCAGTTTTGTTTATTCATTAAGCTTTGATTAGCGAAAAACTTTGAAAGTTACAACTTTCTTTTATTCTTTCTTTTTATCGAAAAACTCTTGTCAATTACAAATAAAATGTCTGTCAACTTCGAAGGATCGAAGGTCAATAGCCTAATTTATGCTTCATCGTTAAGCTCTGACCCCTGAAATTCCCAAACTCATTTGGCGCACGTTGTTCTGATGAGTACAAGTCATTACAGCTCCAAAACAATATCCAATTTGTTTTAAAATCCCACGAGCAAATAATATTTTATGACACTTCATTTCAATTGATCAATCAATCGTAAACCCTTCATCAGTATTTTAAATGCGCTGTTGAACTCTCGAACCGTACTATATATATGCATATATATATATATATGTATATATAACATTGACAAACAACGGCATGCTATACGAAAATAATTTTACACTTCGTAAAACCACATTCGAACCATGATGGAATTGATTGACCATTTGACCAAATGGATTGTGACTTATATCCGTGATGAAGAGATGTTGATATGAATTAAGGTCTAGCGTGCGACGTCGACCCAGGCCAAATTTGACATGGAGTTGTCGAATGTATAATTATAAACTCGAGTCCCGGTTTGAAAAGCAACAAAAAAAAAGTGGATTTTATGTTTGACTTTGATGAAATCTCTCCTTAATAATGCCCATGTTTTGACCTAATCGGGATTAGTATATAAAATCTGATAAATAATACAACTCATTTGGATCGCGTGTGATTTTAAAATGAAGGCCGGGGTCAAGAACCATTTTGATATTTTTTTTTTTCGTTTCGTAATTACACGTTTCCCGTTGGAGAAATTCGAACTAAGTGAACAATTTGCAAAATCCATCATACGTCCAATTTAATAGGGTCGGCTATTATTTTGATAAGCAATTTTGCTGTTGATTAATGAAGATGTTTTTCAGGAGTTCGCGAAATCGAACAAGCTTGTCGTTTAAATTATGATAAATCATCAACGAGATTAGAATGGTTATCGTACCTTAACTGGGTATGGAACAGGAACTTTGATAGCGACTGTTTTTGTAACTTTAATTACTTTTGTCGGAACTTCATTCAAATGAACAGATTGTGAAATAAGTTTTGGCTGCAGTTGATCCTGATAAGACTGGTCATCCGGCGAGAAGTAAGATGCACTTGTCATAGCAAGAAACAAAAAACAACTGTAAAACAACTGAAATGATACAAAGTGTTACATCTCGGCATACAAATTAGACGATTTTTAAATTATAAGTTTCAACTTTAAATACGCAACGTGTGTGACGGTAAGACAATCAATATGCAAAATAAAAAGTAAAGAGTAAATTCACATGTCCTTACAAGGTTTATCATTTTTTTTTTCACAAATTTGTACCACTGATTTTACAATAGAAGGAAGAACTAAATGAACTGACAAATGCAGGCCAGCGTCACGTTTATATAGGAAGACCTTCACTGTTATTTACAAAGAAAGTGCTTTCTTTCTGACTTACTATCACGTTCGCCAATTTAGATCATTTTTGAAACTTACAAAAATGATTATTGATCTCCGACATATGGACAATCATTTCCTCAATCACAAGAGCAATTGTTTTATAATCGAATTCTTTTCCGTCTTAAAAGAACTTACAAGAATCTGACTCAGGAAGTCAAAATTTCCGGTCATAACACATTGTCTTTAAAATATTTGTTTCTCTTTGAAATTTCAAATGATACAATTCATTTCAATACGATAATTTGAATGAACAAAGAATGCTTCTCAAAGGATCATTGTAAACAAAAAAAATTACTTGTGGCAAGCAAAAAAGTTTCACATATATCAAAATTTCGCAAATGAATTCAAATCACGGTGGAAGTTTTTATTTAAAAAGGTGAATTAAATTTATTTTCACTGAAAATGTGAAAATAAATTTTCACTGAAAATGTGAAAATAAATTTAATTCACCTTTTTAAATTATTTTCGATTTGTAGATATTCTTTATGATCCGACTTTGCAAAAATAACTGATAAGGTAAATACGAGCATTAACTACCACGCCATTAAAACGAATTTGAATTTTCTGAAAGAAGTGCTTCAGATCCGTGATGGTATATAAAATTGAATACATGAGAGGATAATCAAAAGTAACTAGTGAAAGAAAAAAGCTCAAATATAGTCAACGGTAATGGCGAGTATGTATTTCGTACCATCATGAACCTTTTTACAGGAGTCATTGTGCTTACCTATGGTAACTTATATTAATGCCCTTTTGTAAATGAACTTTCACGACACAAAAAAATTTAAAATGGACTTGTTAGCGAAGGTTTCAGAACGGTTTTTATTATAACTTAACTGGTTAAGAAATTTTTTTTTCTTCTGCGACACTCCATGTAACGAAGAGAAACTCTCGACGCGATGCAGAAAAATATAGCTAAATAAAAAGGACGGCGGAAGGAAAATGGTACAAATAGAGAAAAACAGGCGTAGAATAATGTGGACAAATTTGCGAAGCAAGAAAGTCAATGGCCGAACGAGAAAAGTTTGCCTCGAGCTCGCGAAGCGTGCGATAATAAAGTTGAGCGCGATCTGCATGTGCTTTTCAGGCAAATTACGCAAATTTCGAAGAACAATTCGGGTTCACGGCAGTACACAAATGTCCTTCTTAAACCCGTAAAGAAACTTCCGCAAGTTACTATTACGTGGCACGCTTTATTTAGTTATACATGTTACAACATAAACCATTAAAACTTTGATGGAAGTGAATCTTATATGAAACGTAAATCAAGTTGTGGTGTATTTACAATTCTCTCATGAAGGTATATTAGGAAGTACAAAGAAAACCCCTTGTTTATTTATATAATTAAAAAAATATGACTCAAATCAGATATCAAAAACCAATTTCATAGAACAGATTTGTAAACACTTGTGTATTTTTTGGTAAGAAATATATGCCATCAATATCACAAAAAGATGATTATAATCGTGTTGATCATGTTTTTTCTGTTTTTTTCAAATTATCTCATACAATAGGAACTTGTATCGTCATCATAGCCTTACAATATATTTCTCATAATCTCTTATAAATAACGTTCTCATATAGCTTTTCAATAGTTTTATGAAATTTTGTACCAAGCAAGCATGTGATAAACAATTATAAAGCAATTTTCATAAATATTAAATTAGGAGTTGTATTTTCGAGAGCCCAAATACGCGGAAATTTTTTAGAGTCAAATTTTGGAACCCTCTGAAACGTGAACGACACGTTTTTGCTGGTCATTTTTTTTAATTACCTCTGGCACAAAACGGCCTGAGGCCAACCTGCAGGCTTCCTTGAAAAAAAATATGTTCACAGAAACGTCGATTCACTGCCTTATTTTTCCGCGATTCGATGTAGAGCAGATAGAGGCAAATGACCTGATCCACACTCGGAACCGGTTCTGAACAAAAGCAAAAGTCAAATCATTAATCGCACAATAATATCACTCAACATGAAATAATATACACTTTCACTGCATCAAGAAATGAACTCGGAAGTAAACTCCCTGAATGAAGATCAATGTCATCGAATCATAAAAACTTTCTCGTTTCATATTGCACTCTTTCTCTCCGACTATTTCGATCGTCAAAATCGGAGCTGATTGAGGCTTCATCGTTTGCGCTTCTGACACAAATTCTGGTTGCTGTGGATTTACGAAGAGTTTGTATAGACGATTTCCAGTCAGGTGTTCTTAGACAACGTAATCAATGGTACAAAAAAAAGTACAAATATTTTGATTTGGATTTATTCTTTTGGTTCTAAACGTACAATTCTTACCACAAGTTTTAATTCATAGCGTTATATTGCTTTAGAATTTATGCCCGGAATTACAAGTAATTGTGTAATTATTTTCATTGTGGTTTGAGAGATAGCAGTTTTGGTAATCTAATTACCCATATTTTACTTCGCTCGGGTGATTTAGAATAATGCTTGAAATTTGTTACAGGGTATACTTGTCCGGGACAATGATCTTAATGATATCAAGTTACGCGAGACGTGTAAAAGATTTTCCGTCAAAACTGATGGGATGTGAATGCTTTTTAAACGCACAATGTCCCGGAAAATGCTTCATGAAAGCATCAACGAAAGAAACTTTCAGCTGGACTATTTATACTAAACTTAAAAAATAAAAATAAATAATTGGATAGAACTTTTAATTAATCACAATTTTATATTCTATAAAAACTGAAGAAACATTTTTTGTTCTTGGCCGTTAAAGTTTCTTTGTTTGCAAGCGAATAAACAGCCAATCAGTAAAAAAAAAAAGTATTGACGAAATTGTCAGAAATACACGGAAAACCAGTTTCTAAATAAATGAATTCATGAAGGTACGGATACGTAATGAATTCGCAATAACTTCGACAAATGAATGCAATATTTTTCTTTTTTGAGTCTTTTTTCAATGTTCACAAATGCGCAATAAATTGTGCCGCAAAACTTTTTTACATAATTTATTTATTATGCAATTATAATTAAATCGAAATCGCCGAACACCGTCTTATTTATTAATTTTATTTATTACAGTATCTTTAAAGTTCATCGAGATAAGATTTTAGTAATTTAAAAAAAAAAGTTATTTCGTAAAATAAAACTCGTACTCTGAACTAAAAGTAATCACATTTCGTTTCGTCCAATAAAGTGTTTTTCGTTACTCCAAAGGACCATTCGCTGTAACATCGAAAAGTCATCGCTGTATACAAACATATAACCGAACTTTTTTACAAGAAACGTTGCCAAAATGATTTCAAAGGATCACGACATACCTATGAGTCAAAATTATATTAAAACAAAAAAATGTTTTTCCAAACCCTCGCGTGCAATATTTTTGATTCATAAGAAATTATATCGCGTGTGGTTTGAGAAATCTATTTTCATAATTGAAAGACTTCGGAATTCAAACCAATCTACCATCTGCTTCGAACGGCAACCTCTTTTATATACACACATTGTATATCGGGTCCCTCGTGAGCCCCGGTAAACTGCTCGCCTCCCACCAATGGCATTCAAAATACAATGTTATTCCACGTTGCCACTTAAAGGCGCTCGCATTCACAAAATCAATTCTTTACAAAAGTTTTATAAATATTGCCCAACGCGCGACTTTTCACTTCATCGTCTAGTGAACGTTTGAGCTTAAAATGTTCTCAAAAGGCGGATAAGAAATTCTATAAAAATGCAAAACGAATAATGTAAAAGTAAACGATACTGAAACTCGAAATCTTTTCGTACATAACACTCTTCAATGCAAAATATTGGGTAGAAACATTTATCATAAATTTGCTTTGAAGGTCTTAATATATATATATATATATATATATCCCTTACATATATTATTATAGCATGTACGTGTATGATATCGTTTGTTTTTCACTGACCGAACTAAAGTTTAGTAACGAAAACAAGCCCGGGGGAAGAATACACACGTTGAAAAAGTTTGCTATAAACATTTTCAAAGATCAAACTGTATGATAAAGTAATAATAAAACATTATCATTTGATACATATTATTACAAATTTCATACAAACTCTTTCTAATGAAATCGTTATTTATTTATTTTTTAACAATATTTTATATATCACTAGATATTGGGGACTAACTTCTTCACATCTTTTCTTCCGAAAATGCATTTTTTTCAATCGTAAGAATTCCACTCATGATAGGAATTGAACTCGTATCCCCGTTGCACGGGTCCTCCGTTCGAGTCCCTGAGCCAATGGACCTTCTTTAAAATTATGATACAAGAAGGCGTTTAAATTGTGAAAAACAATTGTGTTTCAGGAAGATTAATAGGTTCAATAATTTTACCAAAAACTGTTTGATAAAATCTAGCACTAACTAACCTATATAGTTAATCCGTTGTCAACGGTTTATTGATAGAGTTTTGGTAATTAGACACATACTTTCGATCAAGCTTTTGAAATATGAACAGTGTATAACAGTTTTTCACCTTGTATCAATGTTAATCATCGTGGGATTAGAGTAATTACGCTGGCTCAAATTTCCCGCTTGGTAATTGAATCGCGCGTTTTGAAGTTTCATCTGGCAAATTAAGTACATCTTAACACGGCGGTGCAAACATTATCATTATTTGAAGCAAGGAGAACGAAAACAAAGGGAATGCGGGATATAGTGTGCGCCAATGATGAATATTACGGTGCTCTAAAAAGCACACCGCTCAAACGTACCCATCTCCAGGCGAAATGGTGTTCAAATAACAGCGTGAAACTATTTTTTTTCTCTCTAGTAAGAATGGTTATCTATAGACAGGGGGAGAAACATTTGGTCATTTTCGAGGTGATTAATTTTCGGGAGCTGCTGAAAATTGGATTTCACTTGTATGCTTTTATATGTGCCTTTTGGGACTGCATCAAATATTAACGCGGCAAAACGTGATGGTAGCGTTTCGGGAATTCATAAGGGGAATGGTTCGTTGATCAGAATCGAAACAAACGGCGTCTACGCCTTGATATCGAAAACACACGGTTTCCGTGTCTTTTGGTTTCCGTTTTATGAGACTATCGATTACTTCAAAACTTTTTACTTTGTTATTTGTTTACACAACTTCGTCACGCTATTTTTTGTCAATTTTTCTGTATTGTTTGTTCCTTTCAGATGATAGAAAACTTTTGTTGAAATCATTCTGTAATGTAAAGATTGTAGGAAACAAAAATTAATTCCGATGATTTGTCACAATAAATCGTAGACCAAAAAATATAACGATTGTTTCTCTCTGCAGACATCAGTTTCCACTTTTTTTTTTATCTTCTTCAGTCTGTGTAAACGTACCTTGCACAAAGTTTATTGCATGTTCATGTCTTTATTGAGATGCTCCTTGTTGTAGACAACCAGCTTATTTTCTTTGTGTCTCAGAAAACATTCACGCAGGCTGTGTATTAATAATATACCAGGTGTCGCGAAAGTATCCATTCAACTCATGAATAATTTTTTTCAATCACAATGTGGCACAATTATTTTTGAATTCCCAAAATACGTTATCAGTTTTTTTTTTGTTTGTTTAATATGATTCAGGATGTTAGTATAAAAAAAAATGACCTTTTTTAAGAAAATGTTCGAAAAAATGAGATGACATTTTATGTAACCCGTTTCCAAATAAAAGTTAAGATCTTGGAACATAACAGGGTATTCCATCAACTTTGAATTTGTAATTGTGAGCGTGAAAAAAATGTCACGTACAAAGTGAAAGATATTAAACGAGCACAAATAAACAACTAATTAATTCAATGAAAAATGTGTTTAGGTGTAAAAGTGAATTGTTGATGACAGAATTAACATAACATCTCGCACATAACGGCTTTCAACAATGTTACGGTTTGAGTTGTCAGAGCGATTCATCTAATTAATCATTTGTTTATTGATCGAAGGCACTATCTACGATTGCGCTGGCATAAATTATATATGGCTAAATGTTTCATTAATTGAAAACATATATCCGACGACTCATTGGACAAGGGATTGATCAATGGATGTATTTGCAAATTCATTTAGTTGCAAATGAGACGGCGTTGTTTACCAAAGCGAACCCTTAATGAGAACTTCGAAAAGGAGTCAAGTGAACTTAGTCATTGTGCCGTAGCAAACCGTAAATAAAATCGCCGTCCTTAAATCTGACTGACGCGGCTGGAATTATTTTACCCAGTAAACAATGTTTCTTAATTAAAATTTGTTTTTCCTACAACTTGAATTCAACCATTAAAGCGCCCTTTTACACATACTTTAACGTCACATTGGCTCCCCAACTTTGCCAACGTTACACGGTTTCTCCGTTACGTTTTCCTTCGCCAAGACTTTCCAAAAAGTTTTTCCTCGTCGTGTTTTCATTTCATTTGTTTTTGATGCACAGCTGAAACGAAGATGATTGTTTATGGTAGAAAACAACCTTCGAGTATAAGATGAGTTTTGTTCAATTAGAAACTAATGTTGTTTATGTGAATGTTTCTTTCAAATGTGCTTTTTTAAACTCAAATGATGAAACATAATTCGTTTAAGAAAAGTGAAAGTGATAAAAAGGGTCATTTGGTCGATACATCTTCCTTAAAAACAAACGTTTGACAAACTTTCATTCAAGGGGTATTTTGTATTGTTTTTCAACAACACTACCAAACAATATGATTTAAAAGGAACATTTATCCTTAGTGCTTGAACCATCGATAAATCTGAAATCTAATCTACTCTAAAATGTAAATGAGTGCTTCCTTGGATCTCTCGACTTTTACTTTCAATTTTCTCCTTCACTTGAAACTAACAAAATTCTAATTGACCATATAAAAAAGATACCCACTGTAAGTAAAAGCTAAAAAACTTTAAAACTTTAAAAGCAAAATCTGCAAAAATAAATGGACTGCTGTTTTGATTCGTTGAATTTTTAACTTTTTGGTTATAACAATTTAACGCTGGTATCTTTTGTTCAGAATTTTCATTCAAATTCCATTATAATTTCCAGCATTAATAACATCTTATTAATCAACTGCTGCGTTGACTTGGCAAAATATCAATTTTGTAAGACCGCTGAAGCCCCCTGACCTGGGGCGTATTTGGCAGCAGCTGTATACGAAAATTATATTATTCGGCTGTGCAGAACGTCGCGATTCGTCCGACTCGTGTAATTACGCGTTGGTTAATTGTATCTAGAATAATTTTGTTCTCGCAAAATTAGAAAATGGTTCGCGCGTTTCAAACGGTAGCGAATCTGGCGTAACCGCGGGCGCAATAATAATTGATTTTCATTGTGTTTATTAACCTCTTCGTGAGTCGAGCATCGCGTAACCTCGCGTTACACAAATTTGTCCAACGAGACGTCTCAAACATAGAGAAAGCATTTCTGTTTTATTTACATAACCCTGCTCGGTTCTCTGATGACAACAAACGCAAAATGCACCGACAAGAAGAAAACCCGAGGCGCACAATAAAAGCAGAACCGGTTTTTTCACCAATGTCAAGTCAAAAGCCGGTTCACCCAAAAAAGGACCAACAAATGATTGAATCCGCTTGCGCGTTCTCTTCACAGGAAATTAGCCATTGTGTGTTTTCGGGTCGGAAAACCGATATGCGATTACGCAAGGTCGCAGACGCATTTTTGTTCTGCCATTCGCTCGCTCTCCTGCGAACAAAAAATAATTATGTCTTTCTTTAAAATCCAACCGAGGGGGAAATAAAAAATCTGACATTTATCATTTTTGGTGAGCTCATAATTTCATCCGATGTTGCTAATTTGTATTTGTCAAGTAAAAAAAATTATAAATTCTACGAAACAGCAACATATTACAAGTGTTAAACAAAAAATCGAAATGCATTTCTAAAAGACACAAATTGTGACCCATATCTATAATTCAGTGGCAAAGTTTTAATTTCTTTTATAAATGAAGGAAATGTTTTTTCATTCTAAAAAGAAATATGCCTCTCAGTGTTCGAACAGATTACTCATTCTTGATCAATTCAGTTTAAAAATCACGAACGAGTGGTGAATATTTTATCAACTCCATTAAAAGCTTTCTCGGTGCGCTAATACGCCGCAGATATAAAGTGCATCTCACAAATAAAATCTGTTGCAGATTCAGTCGTGATTAGGCATGAAAAACAAAAATTGCGACCAAACATTTTTGCTCGCAAGCAAATCATTGTTTTTAGAAGAATAAATAATAATTAATGAAGACGTTAATTGTTGGTAATTTTGATTACACGCGTGTAATTGGCGGCGCGATAAATTAGCTGCGTGCAAATCAACACACGCTTTTGATATGAACACATCGCTTTTGAAGGTAGCGATCTGATAAAGTGCCAGGCGTTCAGCAGGCTTGCGTTGTCATTTATTTTTGCGCGTAATAAGTAATGTTAACACCTGAGCCACTATTTGGCACGACTCGATATCATCTAGAACCCTGTAATATATGATTTAACTGATGCTAATCGGACCATCATCTGGTAACTGCTCGAGCTACAACCCAACATTGCATTTAACGCTCACGTATAATATAGTATAGTATAGTATAGTATAGTATAGCATAGTATAGTATAGTATAGTATAGTATACCCTACAGGCGAGCGGAACTAAGACTCAAACCTGTTTGACAATTCTTCTTCCTCCGTCATTTTTCTATTCTCATTCCAATCAAAAATCTCATGGCCAAAAATCTTTTCTATTATAATATTCTTCAGATGTAAAATGTTTTAAATTATTTACAAAATCTTATCACTAAATGTAAAACCATTTTGAGAAATTGTCTATTTTATTATTGTTCCGTTCAAATTAACATTAATAATGAGACAATATACATTATCAACACCCAATAAAAAATCACCATATTTAAAATTGAATAATAATTATTATGTGAACTTTATCTGAAGATGAAATTAAATTCGTCAGGATAAAGATACGATTTTATGTATGTGTATGCTATAAAATATGCACGCACGAATAAAAAAATCTGTCTATTCTTATAAAACAATAAAACGAGAACTGGATAAAAATTCTCATGCAACGGGGATGTGTATAATTATAATTTTTCTCAATGCCGCAGCTGATCTATCACTGCCAGCAATTGGTTTAAGCGTGTTTCAAGTACCGTGTAATTATACCACCCACCGCAATCGTTCGGCCAATATTATTAAGGAGAAAGCAATAAGCCATAACCAAATAATTAATCACCCGAAAAACAACCGAAACAGCCAAAACCGCCTTGACGCTTGTTAAGAAAATGACGAAATTTCTCTAAGCGAGTATTTCCTGTTTATGAACAGTAATCACTCAGATCACTGGCAGAACTACCTTGCATGCAAATTAACGTTTTCTAAGCTCATCTCATGAACACAAAAAAAAAGAAATCCTCGATTTTAAATTCCTTCCTTCGTTTATAATATACCAAACGTTGATTTTTGGTGCAAATTTTATCAGTTCTCGTAATAATTTTCGCTTTCAAAACGAAATTTTTTTTCGCAGTTCCATAAACCCGTATCGGTTATGTCATCACATCAACGTCTTGAACAAAATGACATAATGCGTGCTGTTATAGTTACGCAGTATCGCAATTGCGCAACCGATGGGTCTTAGTAAAAAAAAATACAAAATAGAATCTTGAAGAAAATAACCTCTTTTAGCTTTGAGGACTCTTGGACGGACAAGCAAATTAGAATTTGATTACCGAGAAAGTCGAGGGACAAGAGATGTAAGGTCACCGTTCGTCTTCGAAGATGGTTAATAGATTAACGTTGGACACGCCGAGCGCTTACATAATATTTTTAATGCCGAAATTCTTCCTGTTCGGATCATTTTTAAAGATGACAAGAAATATGTTTGTCCCTCTCGTTGGCATTTTGTGTGTGTGCAAATTTTGTTGGGAATGTTGCTATGGTCTTTCCAACAACAGTGTTCACGATCGTATGATTTTGGTTCAGTATAGTCTTCTAGGTACTCGAGCGTTGCAATTCAAATTTCTAAGTGCATGTTTGACGAGTAAATACTAATCTATCCATCACACGATAAGCCGTCGGTCAAGCTCGAATCGAATCATGCAGATCTGATCTACCGCAATTAAAGTGCTAATGGCGCTTTGATTCCACTCAATCGTGCTTTCAATTAAGTCAGAATTTATTCTCATTAATAACGTCGCTATAGAGACGCTTGAAGATGAAGTGCGATTATCGACAACGAATTTGTCATTTTTCTTCGTCAGCTAGCTTTCTCCCAGGTTCTCACTTGTCCAAGACGTCCGGAAAAGTTCGCTGTCCCGAAGAAGGGCTTACGCGAGCGCCAGTAAATCAGTGCCCTAATCAAGCTGTGAACTAACTCTGTGTACAAACAAGTGTGTCTGCCTAGCCAACTTTCCGACGCGATGCTCAACTTATTCGATTCCAACGCAAGCCATAAATCAAACCATTTTTTCCTCCCGCTGCACTTCCTTCTTTTTTATATACATTTTTGTTCTCATTGTTTTACATGACACGAATTCGCCGCATGTTTGGTGACATTTCAAGAGTACAAAATACTCAGCTTTGTCTCGATTTACGATAGCCACAGAGCCTCTGTTATGTAAATACATATCCAAAATCGATCATCCATTTACGGTGGAAAAAAAATTGTTTGTTTGTTTTTTTCTTTTTTTTCAAACTGACTGATGGATTACAAACATTTTCGATTTTTTTTTTCTATCAAAAATTTCGCTATCTCGTGAAAATGTCAAGCTGTTTTGGGAAAATAAATTTCCATATTTGTTTCTTCTTCGCAACCTCATTCACTTTTATCTTTGGACAAAGTGGACCAATATTTGGAATCTAAATGAGTACTGATAAACTCGACGGCTTTCCTTGATTACGCTTCAAATTATATTGAAAACCGCACTTCCTTGAGTATGATTATTTGCCTTTGACCTTTCAGCTCGTTTTTAAATAGGGAAATATTTCACCGCATGATCGATTGATGGTTCGAACCAGAACATCAGTCACATTTTTTTAATTATGCATTGCAGACGAGGTGACAAATATAAAAAACGTACGAAATTTCCATCAGTTAAACAGATCATTTTACAATCCGGACGCAGTTTTATGCATAATAAATATCCTGGCGATATTGATGCGACCAATATATAACGTAAAAAACAACATTATACATTCACAAGAATTGTCGTGCGTTTTTCGGACCGAGATTTATGAGTTATCAAAACCATAAATAACCGCAGACTGTTCTTTCTGCGGAATTTTAATTTCAGAAGGATGCAGTTTCACCCCTGACGATGCAACGATTTTTACATGCACGCCGCGGAAAATGCATTGCCTTCGTAATTGCGCCCAAGCGTCGATTTTCAAAACCTTACAGAATGTAATATTTGTTTTTCTCGATTCCTTTTTTTCTGCCTAGATTGATATAATATGAGTCACATTTTTTTTTTCTTTCACTAAAAATGTTATTTCTGTGCGGTTTCTTAGCTCTTCTATGATTTTTTTTTATCATTTTTTTATTCTCGACAGTCAGTTCGATTTTGTAGCTGTAGTATGATTACAATTATTATGTCACATACCTTCTTCTTATGACATTTAATTTATCTATCTTAAATTAATAAATTTACCATAAGTGGTGATAAAACATTTTTTGTTTATTCGGTCTTCAAAGAAAGACGAACTGTAGGATACTCTTGACCATGATTTTTTACTGAAGGTTAACTAAATAATGTTCAATTTTTTGAAAACATTTGACAGGTGAGCTAACCGTACATATAAAAAAAGAGATTTAATTTGTTGGAAGTAACAACTTTATGATTATATAAACTGATAGAAACATGATAATTGGTCAGTCTAAATATAAATATTATATTATTTCTGTAACTCGAATCTGAATATTTATGATTTGGACGAGACCGACTCTGAAGCAGAGTATTATGAAAAAGTGCAGTTTCTCGAATGCTTTGATCTTTAATGGTTATTTTTATAACATTTCTAAAGGCTTTAATTGAAATTATTAATTTTTCAGCGGATGTCAAGGTTGAACATGCGAATATGAATGAAAAGAATTATGTGTCAGGATGAAAGAAAAAAACAAATTATACAATGTAGAAATTTTTACATAAAAAGTACTCCGTAATTTGTCATGAAACTTTAGCGATGAAAAGAATTTAGCTATTACTTTCCATTTCTTTTACAAACTGTCCATTATACGTAAAATTGAATACTATTCTTTTTGTGATTGAAATAACATTTAAATGAAAAATAATTTAGAGTGACATGATTTTACCATATTATATCGATTTATACTTTCGATAGCGTAAATTTATTCTGATTAATATTGAAAACGTGCAAAATATTGCATTTTATTGAATGAAAAAAAAATGAACCATTGAATAATTATCCAAATCGTTTCTCCTGACAATATAAAAAATGTGCAACCATTTTTATACAAAGAAAGCTTGAAAAAATTAAAACCCAAAGCCTAAGTAAAATAAAAAGAGGGACTTTTTTGAAATTACAATCGTGCAATCGTATATGAAAATGAACACCACATGTATAATTTTGAATTGAAAGTATCTCAAATTATAATACAATTAATGAAACAACGATCTCTTGTGCCGAATTATTTGGTGCATTTACTTTCACTTGTCAAGTAACGTGTTGAACTGTCATCGTGTGGAAAATTATAGTAATTTAACAAGTAATTACAATATTTCCAATTGTTTTCTTGCGTGTCTTAGCTTAAACTTGTTGCACTTGGCATTTTGCAGCACCGAAACTTGTACTAGCCAAATCAACGATTCACTGTGTCCAAAACGATTACTTTGAGCATACATTTACATTGCATGTTAATTGCAGGAGGCTCAAGTGTAAATATCCGCCAGATACTTTTTGGAATACGTGTTTAGCTGTAGGAGAAGAGCGGGAGGACACAAAAAATCAATTCAAATCTAGTTCTTCCCAATGCCAGAGAGATTGTGAAACGAAATTTGAGGGGAGACCCAGGTTTGGTATAAAAGATTCGATTTGAGTCTGAATCGACACACAACTTCTCACCCATCTCCAGCAATCATGAACAAGTTCGTCCTTCTTGCGGTGGTGAGTCGTTCTATACAATTTTATTTTCCATTCATTCATATTAAAATTTCATTTTCATAAATAATATTTGCCTAGCTAAATAAAATTATTGAACATTTGTATATTCACAAAATAATAACAATTCAACGTTTCGTCAAATTTGTTGTAACCTTTGTTAATTGATATAAAAATATTGTTGATTAACAATTCAAGATTTTACTATTTAAAAATTGTATAATTAGTTTTTCGCTCAGTTTGCATAGACAAATTGTCTCATTAACCAAAATTGTCATAATATTCATCGTTAAATTAAAATCACAATTACAAAATTTAATTGCAACATATTTGCTAGTGAATCTATAACATCTAATAATGTTTATTTGTTGAACAAAAATTAATCTTCGTAAATATCCGAAATCTCAAGTTCATCATCTCGGGTGTTTCGTAACGTGTGTTGGTCCTCTCCAAACATCTCGTACGAAACCATGAAAACGTAACATCTTTAATCATCTAATAAAAGAGATTTCGTCGTCGAAAGTTAATTTACATGATGAAGTTGCGGCGCACTCTTTTGGTAAATCATTTCGTCCGGTATTGTTGCATTATTGAAATATTTATTATTAATATATGTAAGGTAGCCTGGCAAATGGTGTCTTTAGACATTTTGCGACAGAATATCATATACAAGAGCGGGTTGCACAATTTCGTTAGCCCGTAAATTTCACGCTCGCGTAAATCGCTGTTAAACCCAATCCAGGATATTTCTTTTTTTTATTTTTTTGCTGTTTACGAGTTTGCCATATTTCGCGGCTATATTTCATTCAGCGCCGTTGATAACAAGCGCCCGTCGGACTTGTCGAATTTCGCGGTTGATTAACGCGATGAAGACAAATTGTCGAAAAACGTGCAATTAATCGAACGCGACGACGCGATTGAATTGCAACTTCCGCTGCAACGCGATCAGTTGATTGCAGATTTATTCGTTGATGGTACATTTTCATGTCACGCCACTGTATCATAATAATGAAATGCAATGTCTCTGACAGGTCTGCCTTTTGGGCACGGCGGCGGCTGACACGCGGTTCAGGCGGGATATTTTGCCTGGTGACGCTCGTTATAACGCTGGTAACAGTGGTTACTCGTATAATCAACCTCAGCATTATCATCAAGCCCCGGCCGCATCCCAGCCAAGCAGAGCCTACTTGCAACCAGTCCAGGAGGCCAAACAAAGCGCCCCCATCGCTCGCCAAGTAAGTCGCTTTACATAATTTTCAACTTTCAGTTTTATTTTATCAACAAGAATATTCTCTTATCCTTTTTTAATTTTTTTCATCTTACAGGAACGTCCCAGAAATGCTTACCTCGCCCCCAAGGTAATTATTTAGTCTAAAAGTCAGAATATAAAATATCATCAAAAGAATCTGATAAGGACTCTCCTCGGCTTGTGAAGAAATTTGATGGAAAGTTTTTGTTAGTTTGGTTACGGAAGTTGTCGAATCGATGAATATTAATTCGGGGACCTGGCGGTGCGCGCAATAGCAACTCAACTGTTTCCATTTTTAAAGTTAAAAACACTCGCAACTCCGATCAAGAGCTTTCAATATTCAATGTTGACCTGAGGATGAAGTTTGTTAATTCGTAAAATCAATAATGGTCGCGGAGAATGTGCCTTCGTAATATAATTCAACTTGAAAGTACATATCTTGTAAATTTGTCGGTTGCGCTTGATACAAACGAATCTAGCAAGATTTCAGTCATTGCAATAACAATGTTTATTATTTCTAGGTCGAAGTTTCTGCCCCAACCTACCAGATTGAGCAGGTTCGCTCTGTGGAACGTCACAGCTACACCGAAACCACCCATCAACAACCAGCCCCATCATACGCTGCTCCATCTGTGCAACGCGAAATCGTCAAAGCCCCAACACCAATTGTGCCACACACAACCTACGGTGCCCCAGCTGCCCCATCAAACCGTTTCGAAAAGGTAGCCCCAGTGGTGCCACACACAACCTACGGTGCTCCCCAGGTGAACGTACCCCGAGTTATGCCACACACCACATACGGTGCCCCAGCTGTTAATGTCCAGCAATACGTCGCCCCAGCTCCAACCAAGATCCAATCTTTCACTGCCCAGGCCCCAGTTAAGGCTGCTCCCCAAGTCAACGTAGCGTCTTACAGCCAGGTCGCTTCTGCACCACAGGTCTCCTACAATTCCAAGAAGACCTACTCCGCTCCATCTAATAACTACAAGCAGGTCTCTGCTGCCCCATCCAGAACCTACACCGAAACTAAAGTGGAACTCCCACAAACCAGCTATGGCACCCCATTCAAAACTTATGAAGCTCCAGTTGCCCAAGCCCAAGCCACATATGAGGCCCCAGCTGCCCAAGCCCAAGCCACATATGAGGTCCCAGCTGCCCAAACCCAAGTCACATATGAGGCCCCAGCTGTCCATGCTCATGCCACATATGAAGCCCCAGCTAGCCACTCTTACGACCAACAGCAAACTTCTGTCCATGTCCATCATGAGGAACACGTTGAAGAGCAGCTCCCAGCTGTCCACAGCACCCTGGTTTTCCGTGAACCAGCCCAAACTTACATCCCAGTGGCTCCAGTTTCTGAGCCTGAGTCCGTGAGCGTCGACTCCAGCAGCCACAGCCACAGCCACAGCCACAGCGAAAGTCATAACCACAGCGACGAAGCCAGTCAACCCATCGGTGAGAACGGCGGATACGTATACTAAAAGGGCGAGATGTGTCAAACGCCGCTTTTTGATTTAATCAAATTAAATGATCAGTTTTAGATTCTTATAAGTGCAATGATATTTTAACTTCCAAAATAACTCGAATTCTTCAGAGTAATTTTCGCGATCACTTGCATCGTCGCACACTGTGTACTTGCTCTTGTTCTCTTGTTTCTTGTTTAACGTTAACCAACGTGCAGAACGGATTGTGTTCACAGCATATTGTACAATAGCAGTCTCCGTGACTATGTATACCTCCTTGCAGTTAGCAACGTTGAATGTTAATTTATATGACGTCGCAAATAATAGTGAACAGAATTGTATCAGTTTCAAAGATAGAGTCGTAAAGAAGATTTTGTTAAGTGAGAGTGAATAATTATGAATGAATAAAGAGATGATTTTTTCTATAAATAGCAATCGTTATATGTTTTGTCCCAATTCCCATTGGTTCAGGTATAAAAGCAACGATTTGTGTCGACGGAAGCGAAACAAATATACATTTTTGTTGCATCAATTATAAACTTGTTCCCAAAAAGAAATGAATTTAAAAAATACATGAATAATAATCGTAATCGGATCATCGTCCAATTAAATGTATACATTTATTTTCAGGCAAATAGTATATATAAAAATGTTTCAAATTCGATCGTAGGTGCTCTACACTTGACATTCATAATAATACAAAGTTGTGAAAATGGTATAGTGACCTATTGAATGAATTATAAAGCTCGCCAAGTGACAATCAATAAAATAAGAAATGAAACTCGTTCGAGTGTTATGATGATGCTGAAGCGGGTAATTGGATTGGCGAATTACACAACTATTAAAGAACATCGTAGACGAGGCGTTGAGCGGAATAATGAATTTATTGCACTTTTATCGCGTCGGGATATTCGATGGCGGATTTCGAATGACAAAGTTTGCTCGTAACCTTTGAATAATTTACGCTTGCTAAAAACAGGGAGTCGTTACTTCACTATCATTTATCGCCGAGACAAAACGCGCGAGTCAGAATATTGAATTTGTTTGCACAAGTATACGCAAGATGAATTTATGATACTTAATTTGATAGATAATGAAGTTACCTTAATCATAAAAGAATGCCAAGTTCAACAAATCTCGAAGACACTTTATATTATTAACGACGAAATACAATTATTATTATAATATTACTACTAAGTCGATGCAGTAATCAAGTTTTTGTTAAATTAGTTGGGAATTTTAAAAATACCAGTACAAAATCAGGAGATAATGAACCAAGTCCCGCGAGTTCATTGATTATTATTATATTATGAATTCTACATCTGACTTTACAAAACTTTTAATAAATACGATAGAATCATTCCGCATGAACCCTCTCATTACTATGAACACACTTTACAATTTGACACGATTAAAACTTAAAAACGGCATATAACTTAATGCCAACATCTCAGGCTTGATTCTGATCATGCATAAATGCTGTCATAATAACATGCTCACGCAAACACTTGCATACACACATACAATCGTTGGATTTCCTGTTCCGAATATCATTCTTTCGAATGAATGTTTTGACAGAATTTTGACAAGGCCATCAAGCGAGAATGTGCGCTTGATGGAATCAAAAGATACCGAAACCACAAGCAAATAATCTTCGAGAGTCTCGTGTGAAAACTCGAGAGTGGAGCCGCAATCAAAAATTAACAATAGTGGTGTTCTCTTAGTATGAATTAATCAGTTTCATTAATGGAATGCGTTAGAGCGTGGGAGAGAAAACGAACACGTGCACAGATGGAAAGCCCGATCGTGTAATTTTTGTGAAACGAATTTTCGTAATTCACCAAAGATAACACTTTCGTTGCGAATTCATGTTTGATTTCGGATGACACTTCCAAACCTCGCTGAACTCCGGTGAATTTCTTAGTGATGCTATTACGCGAACCTGATGCGGCGCATGAGCATCCTCTTCGAGGATGTACTTCAGGTACTCTTTGGTGAACCTGCCGCACCACATCTGAAAGTTGTTTGCCATCCGAGAAGTGCATTTATACAAAGTTAGCATATTTAACAGTTAAAACTTAAAAAGCTCAATATTTATATCTGGTAATAATTTGAGCGAAGATTTTTCCAGGTAGAAAATATACCGACGATACTTACATTAGCGAAACTTATGTAGAATAATTGTTCGTGAGTGTACTCGATAAATCCTGGCAGAAAAGGTTCTTTGCCATTATCTTTCACCCATTGTTTGTACGCATGAAATGAAGCTTTGAGCCCGCAGTTATCAGCGACGTTTTCAGTTAGAGTGCTCGAGCCGTTTACGTACAGATCAACCTAAAACAATAATAAAAATTTTTTTTTTTTCATACGAATATCCAAAATTGTTTCTTCGAGACAGACTCGTTTATTTAACCGTGAAAATAACAGCCGCAAAATAATAATATTCATTATTATTATTATAACATACAGGAAGCGTTTTCATTACCGAAGGAATGTAATATTCGTCGTAGTGTTCAACATAACACGATGTCCTATTTTCATAATGTAAATCCGCGTTATTTGTCCAAGTATTTTTGTAATTGCCATTGTGATCGTAATGCTTCCCCCGCGGATCAAAACCGTGGCTAATTTCATGACCGATTATCATCCCTAACGCGCCAAAATTCATCGCTCTGTAGAAATTTGAAAATAAAAGGGATATTAAAAGTAATTGTGATGTATGTTTATATTTTGAATCATTATCTAGTGCAATGAGTCTGAATTATTGACGCTGACAGATGTGTTTGTTCAGACATAAATTTTAAGCCAAATTATAGAGCTGTTTATATATACGTACTCTATTCCATGATCGTAAAACGGGTATGTCATTATACCGTACGGTATAGCTTTATTAAAAATTAAACTTGTTAATTATTAATTTATGTAGTTGATCATAATGTATCATATGTTTACTCACTCATTTGGTTGTAGGCTGGCGAGTAGAAGGCATTTACCACCAAAGGACTGACCCCTGGCCATCTGAAATTTATTTTTCATTCATTACACTGTCGCTTGATTTTCAATGAAATCGTAAAATTAGATATAAAAAATTACGTGGCTTCGTCTATCTCGTTCAAGTAAAGCAATGACTCCAACGTGCCGTACAAACTAAAAGATTCTAATTTGACCCAATTGTATAAGTACGTGTCAT
This sequence comes from Trissolcus brochymenae, assembly GCA_030523145.1. NCBI lineage: Eukaryota > Metazoa > Arthropoda > Insecta > Hymenoptera > Scelionidae > Trissolcus > Trissolcus brochymenae. The sequence continues at coordinate 379,748 of JAQQRF010000125.1, forward strand.
TTAATGTGACCTAATGTTAAAAGCAAAATATTGTTTTAAAAATGGAAATCAGTTATAACGATTTGTAACAATTTGTCTGAAATTATTATTTTTCAAAATTAATACTGAATTTCAAAATATCTTGACAGTTATAATTGCATTTCCTATATTTTGTATCATTTATGTCATCGATGAAATTTCTTTGAAATGAAACTTTTGTTACAAATTTGCATCAATATTCGTTCAATGAATAATTAAAATTCTGCTTGCAATAACATCTATATTTTGAATTTCAATATTTCAACGTATCGAACAATTTTCATAAGAATACCAATAACTCATTTACATTGCCATAATATTCTACAAGCTGATCGTCTTGTTTGATCCAGTCGGGATAACCGATCATCCATCTCAGTCCGTGAATTTTAGTCATGATCGAAATTCTGGATGTGTCGTCCAACCACGTTGCATTCAAGATCATTTCACCGAATGAATTTTTAATGTACTTAAAACTGTCGAAAATCAATGAAGTATTTATTCTGGCACTGCTTTCTTCATGTTCCATAAACATTCGAGTCGCTGCAAATGCTAACAAAAAATTATTTCATAGTTATCCAATATTACTAGTCATTGTTTATCAACCATAGTCAGATATAAAATCTATTTTCTTAGTTTTGCTTATTATTGATGATTGCATTGTAAACGAACAAGTAAATAAATCATCATGATATACATCATTATTCACAAATTTAAATATCACTGCATATTTACGCATAAAACTCTGAACTTTGTCGGCGCAGGAAATAGTGATTTCTTGGTAATTTTTTTCCGACGGATTTTCTTTCATTGAATCGAATAAACGCCTTATTTTTCCGGATGTGTACTTTTCCGCGTGACGCACGACATTTAACCAAAGATACATCTCTGAAGCAGCAAGAAAAGCATTATTTTTAACTTTGTTTTCAATTTTTCCAATCTGTTGAACAAAAAATAGTTGCATACCCAAAACTCGGTTGTCCACTTCGTCAAAAAATATTGTCATCGCCAATAAACGTTCTAACTCATAAACTAATAACGCCACTTCCTGAATACCTTCATCTTGCTTTGTTTCCGGAATGATACCTTTCATAAGAACCGAAAAGTAATCGTCCCAGATGCTAACATCATCCTGCGAACACTCACACTAATGTTTCATCATAATTTGCGTGACTTATACATTTAATTTTGTACATATACCAAAACTTGTTAATACAATTTTCCTTCCTGTATACTCATACCAGCGTTCCCTGTACTCTTCAACCAAGTTTAGAAGTTCCTTACTGGTCATCAATCTAAGTTTACCATGATTATCATCAAAAAAATCATTCAAAATCCGCGACTCAATTTCCTAGTTCAATCAGAAATATTTGAATGTATGATTTCCTTTTTTTTTTTGTATCACGTGATTAACATGATTAAGAAGTGAAAACATACTTCATCCCAATTTGCCATGACCGTGTACATCTGATTAATGTACTCATCAATTAAGAATTCATACGGAAATCTATAATTACCAGATAAATAGGTACCGTTTGATACGACCTCTAAAAATGTTGCTTTCAGTACTTTTAACCATTTTTGATCTTTCTCATTGCCCTTGGTGTCATTCGACAATTTTTTGTCAGGCCTCCTCACCTTATCGCTACCTGACGTTTCTTTGTCTCGCAACATTTGAATCACTTTTTCGTGATCGTGTTTTCCTTCGTCAAAAATATTAACCAAATAACTATTACTTTGAACGTACATAATAAGGACATTATACTTGTTATCAAGAATATAGGGATTAACCAATGCAGAGAAAAATGTGTTCAAGTCCAGCGTTCGCTTTACGTTTGCCAATTTCTTGAAAAAATTTCTCCGCGTGTGATTCCGAGTGAAAGATTTCTCGTCATAAATTAAATTCAAAGATTGAAGCAGCGACCTCAAAAGTTGTACATCAGTCGCATTTTTACTTTTTCTGTAATAATAGTTGTATTCTGAAAAACATGAAATAAATCTCATTATATTTATATTATCCTTAAAACAACAAATTGATTTTTTTTTCATATTTTATAATTCTTACCATTATCAATACAACTCTTGTAGAGTTGTTTTGCGTTTTTGATAGGCAACAAATCTGCACTGTCATCGTTCCATTTGTTTAAAACGTCTCTCATTTTGATACCTCGACGGTCGCTTGCTACATGAAACCATGAATGAGAGGATAATTTTTTTGTTGGATACGCGGTATTCCATTTACCACAAACAAATCTAAAAAATTAAAAATCATTGTTAGCGCACTCAACATTTTACAATGTAAGCATCACAAAAAATTTCGACGAGCCGCAAATTTTTTATGGCTTTTAATTATTAAATTTTTATATGAATATAAGTTAAATTTAAGTATTCATACACGTAAATTAAAAATAAAAAAAAAAAATATCGAAAAACGGAAAGTATCAAGAAAATACATTTTTGTATTAATCTGTGTTTTGTTAGCAAAATTTTTATCAGAGCAATTTTTTTAATTTGATAATTCTATACTTGTCGTAACAATGTTAAGCCATGTAAAAATAGAGTTAATTTTATAATTAGGTCACAGCGTTTCAACTGTATATTCAATTTATAATTCTCTTACTCTTCAAAGTTTTCACAAGGATCTACAGTAGTATCCATAGTCATCTTTAAGCTATTTGCTAATAAAATATCAAGTTTAGTGTTGTTTAATTGCTATGGTTTAGTATCGATAACAAAAACTTTGGAATATTGAATTAGTTCCTCACCTGTTTGCAAACATTTTGAAGTAACGCAGATGTCTTTGACTTTGACTGCATCCGCTGTAAATTTAATTTCAACATTTCATAATATTATATTTTTAATCACACGAATAATAAAATATCCCACTAAATTTAACTATAATCAACATGAAATTTTATTATATTATGAAATTAGTTTATTTCCTTTCAATTAATTCAGTTAATTCAGTTCAATTAATTAGGAAAATATAAAAACTGTGAGTTTGAATAAAAATAATTAATAGTAATTTCAAGCTGATTATAGTGAATACTGATGCCGTATCGTTGATACTCGCCTTGCCGAAACAGGAACCTTGTTAGAAGTGCGGAGAGCACGATCAATATTAGCATTCCGACCGTCATCAGGGCCCAGCGTCTGATTTTCACATAACTTACACAGAAACAAAATTGTAATTTCGATTAAAATCGTGGGAGCACTAAATAATACAAATTCTTATTTGCTTTTATTAGATAATATAATATTTATCTTTTCAAATTAAACACTTGTATCAATGCTTACAAATTGCGTTTCGTTTTAACAGCAATAAGATCGGATGTTCTGACAGAGATAGTATAAATTGCTTGCGGTTCTGAAAAGTAACATTAATTTATGAAATCGCGTCAAATTAAATGATAGATTGGCACAAAATTTGTAGATAAAATCATCATTAACCTCGTTCACTACTCATACTGAATCGAACACTGACTACATCAAACTGACTACACTGAAAATCTTGAGAAACAACGTCGCAAAACTGCAAAGTTGACACTTTCTTTGAGAACTTTTGTTATCTGAGTATATATATATATATTATTATTATTATATTTTTATTCAATGCCATTATTGTCCAAGTCGATATTTGAAATCAATGAAGCTTTCGTTTTACTTTCTTATCCTTTGATTATGATCCATGTTTTTACGCGCATTTTTGACTCTCTGGAGAACTTCTTTGTGACAAAGAAAGTTTAGTCAAACGTGACAGTACGGTTCCAGCAGCAACCCCTTTTAAAGTAAACACGCGAGAATGATCAGTGACCCTTGAAGACCGTCGTGAAATTTTGCATTACATCATTTAGCTGGTAGTGTTAAAACAACTTAGGTCCCTGTTATTTCTGATGGAATGGATAACAAAAATGTCCCAAATGTTTTCCAATAAAGCTGAAGTGCCGATAAAAGGAACTGGTACTTTGATAAAAACTTATCAACCGAAAAAAAAAAAAAAAAAAATGAAATCCAAAATCTGTCAGCAAGCAACAAGAAATATATTTTTTAAAAATGCTGATAATTTAATTTTTTCGTAAATCAATTAGAGGGAATGATGACAAAATAATTGTAATTAAAACTTATATGGTGGTTATTAATAAACATTTATTAAAAAAATATTCGGCATTGTACATTTTGTTGTTATTTAGAAAGGCATTGGAACATAAGACAGTTAATAGAGTTGAATCATATTGATTGAACGCTGTTTACTATTTAATGCACGTACTATACTCACATCATTTATTATATGAATACTTTTGTACGAAATGGTATAATGTAAAAAAATTCATTGGTAAAAAAAATGAATCAATGTTCCGTATCAAATGAAATTCTGTAGCACAAAGGCAAAAACATTTAATCCTATTTGAATAGAAAATATAATTAAAATTTTGAAAATATGGAGTTATTCATTTTTGCCTCCAAGCTGCAGTAATTCCTTCAGTATATGAATGTAATGATTCTGTACCATTATCATAATTTTGAGTGATCAAAAGCGAAACAAAATTGATTTATAATTAAAAAAATGTTATTGTAACGTTTGGAAAAAGAAACCTCTACATACAGAGTCGCTGATGTACAATCACAACTATCATACAATAGGAAAGTCTGCGTTTTTTTCAGGCTTCACCACAACGAACATTTATCTTTGGGATTCATATAAGAACCAATGGGACACTGCCAGGCTTCGCTGAATTCTTTCGAATTTCTCAGAGTGCCCAAGATGCGTACATCCATGGGGGCGTGCTCGTCGTTCACCGCGATTCGTCTGGACGTCGGCGTATAAGTTTGACACCACGTCTGCAAAAGAGTGAGAAAAAGAGAGGAAATAAAAAAAAGGACAGGATTCATTTTTCGACAAAAATATAACATGCTGTTTGCTCTTAGAGAGTGATAAAACGAACACGTACCACGGCGTAGCTTAAAAAGAAAAGTTGCTCGTGAGTGAGGTTCGTAAATCCGGACAATTTAGGTTCCTCCTCGTGTCTCTCCTTCCATTGTTGATAGCCGAAGAAAGCTTGTTTTAGTCCGAGAGCATCTGCCAGGTTTTCATTTAAAGTTGCTTCTCCATTAACGTAAGATTCCGTCTGAGAACAGTCGAGAGAGTTGTGATTCTCGTATTTTATTTTTCTTTTCATGATAGGAATTATCTATAGTTGCGTAATTGTTCTGTTACGTGCTGTCTTATTTTGACGACACAAAATCGAAACCGAAATTGATATATAATTAGAGGTATAGATAGATACCTCTTCAATGCGATATCCGTTATAATGATGAATGTAACACTGGGCTTTTGAAACGTACTCTGCTATCGTTTCATTACTCCAGCATTGTTTGTAATTTCCAAACTCGTCGAATCTCCGACCAAGATCGTCGAAACCGTGTGCCAATTCATGTCCTATGACACCAGCGCCGATAAACCCGTAATTCACAGACCTTGACAAATCGAAATTATATAAATGACTCGTGTTTTGATCGGCCGCATGAATAATGGACACAACAGCAAGCGCTCTTCTGCAAGTCGAAATGATGAAAACTCATGTTGCTGTTATGAATCAAGTGATATGAAATTTTACTTGTCGAGAGGATGCGTTGACGTATATAATGTTTCGTATTTACATGGTCAATCGCCCAGTGAGACAATCACGTTATTGTTATATAATTCTGATGACAGTTTGTAAATTAATTATTCTGAAGTTGTCGGTAGTGGCAGAGTATAAATAATTCAGGGCGCAATATTTGATTATTCGTTGCAACTGTTTTTTAAAAACCAGCTCTAACGTTTTTGTTTGTGTGAATTTGTATATAGCGGTTTTCTCTCTTTTGTTTGCAAATTTACAAAGTGTCATCGTGTTGTTCAAAGACAATTTGTTTTGTACTTCTTGGGAAAATCTTACTTGAGACTTGATGTATAAAACGGAAATGTCAGTATTGAAGCTGGAATAACTACAACATTTGGAACAAAAGAATTAAACAATGTAAATAACAATAATGTCAGCAACAAGAATGAACAATCATTTACTTATTTGATTTTTCTCGTAAACATGAAAAGCATTTATAATCACAGGTTCCATCCATCTAAAATTGATTAAAAAAAGATTATTATTCAGCCTTTTGACTTAAATTTAGACAAAAATCAAACTGAATTCAACCCTCACGTTTCAACATCTCTGTAATTTTCTGTGGTCAGTGTTCGCAGCTGCGATAAAACTTTTAACTTTATGATATAAAAAACGTTTGCGAGCAAATTTTGTTCGCTCAAATTCATCTGAAAATTTTATTTATAAAAAAAAAAGTTTCCATAAAATATTCTCAAAGTGTTTATATGATAAAGTGAAATACCTTCATTGAATTTATTTCATCGAGCTTTTTATCCATAAACAACCACTCTGGATAGCCGATAGCTGCCAATGGCTGTGTGTTTTTGCGTAGAATCGCTAATTTTGAAGCTTTGTCAACCCAATCAGATTTCATAACAAGATCTGCAAAAGCACTTTTTATATATTTAACTATATCCCGAATATGTGTGAAATCTTCTCGAATAAGCGTCTCATCGAAATAAAGCCATGAAGTAGCGATACCTTTAACAAGAGCATTGAATTATAAATCCCACCTCGATCGAATCTTGCTACACAACTATAGTATACAAAAAATTCTGACGTCAAATCATTAATTTTAATGAAGTCGGTGTACTTGACATTAACTTCCGCAAATTAAAAACAATATCTCATCTAACAAATTATTTCATCAACAACAAATTTAGAATTTGTTATTCTAAAAATTCTATTCTCTAAATTTGTTAACAACAAATTTAGAATTTGTTGTTGATTTTCAGAAATTTTATCTTATCTTTTTTATAGGTCAAGTATAAATGTGTTAATTAAATCAAAAATCTTCCTAACCCATTAATTTATTAACAACTGCAACACACCGAAACGATCTTGAATTAATGCTTTCAAGACCGTACATTTGTTGGACGTAATCGGTCCAAAATTTGTGCATATTTTTTGATGAGTAAGGTATGACGGACTCTATGACAGACCACCATGCCCAAGTTTCTGTAAAACAAAAAAACCTTGATAAAATTGACTCGAAGTTCGTACTAAAATGACTTGACGCTAATAAAAAACAAAAATTTTATATCACCTAGCAACTTTTTATCCGTGTTTGTGAACAGGAGCGCGACCCGTTGCAAGTGATTTAGATCGTAAACCCATAACTTATACCTCGTGCGCCAATTCGGCTTAAGAATATCCTTAAACAACTCTTCGATGAAAGGTTTCCAAATTTCCTGCGGTTTCCACGTTGGATTTATCGTCCTCACGTAGTCGTCCGTTAGTTTTTGCAGAGCATCCACGTGCATTAATTCCTCTTCCGGAAGCTCGTCAAAATCATAAGTATCATCAAATTCCGAAGTTTTGTTTTCCGAGCTACTTCCATTCTACAATAAATGAGATTTTGAAAAATGTTTCACAACACATATATCAGATTTCAGCTGATTCGCTCATTTTTTGAACGTCGGACAAATTTTCGGATAAAAACGTTATTCATAAGCTTTTTAACAAAATGCTTATTAACAAAATATCATAGACTTTGTCTAACGTAACTTTCATCTTTAAATTTGACGTTTAATTAACTTGCACGTCCCCGGGAGCGAAAGTTCAGTTCGACTTTAAGCGAATCATACTCTCTCATCTGTATCTCAGTGTATTAACTATACAAGCACAAAAAAATGGTCCAAACCTCGTAGATGTAATCTTTCATATTAATCAATTTCATCACCAAATTATCAACTTTTTTTACATCCTCCTCAGAGATGTCTTGACAAACTTCAATGTCTTCGTCAGTGTAATTGCTAATCATTTCCCTGATTACATTCGTCATTAAATTGATCTTCAATTCGTTATCGATCTCATCATCATCCCCGCTTAAATCTTTTCGAGAGAGCTTCAGATACTTGTGTATCTTATTCCGATCGTGGTAATCGGACCTGCACATGTTAGGTTTCAGCAAAATGTCAAAGTTTGAACAAAATTCACAAATCCCACATAGCATCAGTTAGGAACAAGTGTGATTTACTCACCAGCTGCGAAAAGTTTGGTCCGAGCTTGGGCTCCCTATGACAATCAGATTTCGACTCACATTTCGTAGATCGACATAAACTTCGACTTTAAAAAATACATCGACGTATAGATACTTTTTTATAAGCGCTGCTTGCCTAATCAAGTCCGTGGATCTGACTTGGTCCAAAAAAGTTGGTGGCATTTTTGGCAGTGCAAATTTTGTCAGCACCTCCACTAGAGGGTCCAATCCCAATCGTTCCTGCGACTCTGAGCAAAAATCATGAAACAAGAGTTCCAAACGCAAAAGTCATGGATTTGAAACGAAAAAAGTTGAAAAATTTATGTGAAATAACTTTTTCGTAGAGAGAACAAACTAATGTCATGATCTCGACAGAGCAATAAAATGACCGAGTGAACAAAAGCAATATCATCCCGTATTCATCATCATAATTGGGGCTCTGTATGGCAAGAAACTTTTTTCGTTGCGTTCGCTCGTAATAATTCACGGAACCGACCTGTATCAACGCAACTGTTGTACAGTTTTTGAGCTTGCAGCACGGCTCGGGGAAGTTTCGCTCCATAAACGTCTGTCAGATTGCGTCGCAATAAATCACGGAGTTTTCTGGTCTGACGTTGGTAGATGTATTCGAACCAGGAGTACTCGTAGTAAGAGTCGGGCATGAGGTAGGACTGCGACCATTTTCCGCAAGCGTACCTCGAGACGAAACAAAAATGATACCAATTAAAGTTTGATCTTTGCTTCCGTGATTTGGATTATACACCCGGGGGGGGGGGGGGAAAGAGCAAGGCCTTGGGATTAGCTAAAGCCGTCAAAGTGACAGCTCAGTCTTTGTACACATGCAAAAGAATGCAGCTGAATAATTGATGACCTATCGTGTGACCGCTACGTTTTTGCCAGTACCGAGCTATACTCCTTGATATGACATGTGCCACGAATAACATACGAAGGCAACAAAAAAAAGGCTCGCGCATATGAATCAGCTTGGTTGTCACGATTTTATTTATGTGTGGTACTCACTTGGCAAAATTATCGCACGGGTTCACCGATGGATCCATGGTCTTTTTGAAAACAGCAGCTATCATGCATATTCAAAAGCAAAAAATTAATGCAAATTTCGTTGCGTGCGTTTTGTTTGTCTAACTCACCCATGCGAACGCAATCGTCGGTGTCACACACGCCGCCAGATCTTTCCGTTTTCGGATCTACAAAAAGAGATAGAGATAACATTTTTGTGCTTTTTGTTGGGCTCTCACGCGAACCAGAGCCGTACTCACACATGAATTTGAACAAAACGAAGAGTGTGGCAAACAGCGCGGCAAACAGAATCACCAGCAGAGTCACCATGGTCATGAAAGATCGGTTACCTTCCCTCTTCCTTCGATCAACAAACGGTTATGAATCAATAAAACGGTGCTCTCGATCGCGAAAACAGCCGAGTCGCCAGCCACTTTTTCTCTTCTCTAACACATGAGAGATGCAAATTTACGAGCGACTCCGCTGTTGTTCCGAAAGATAATCGCGCGATAAAATAGTGCCCTGAAAAATTACGACAATTTTCTTACTGCTTGTTGTTCTCCCGATCCAGCCGCATCTCGTTTACCGTGTCAATCGCATACACCGTAGGAACTGCCGCTGATCGTAATCAATAATTTTTGTCAGTCCCAATAAAAGTATGGACAAAAATATGAAAAGAAAAAAACAAACAGGTTGCTCAAAAATCTATTTCCATTTATTTTTCTTTTTATATTCGTTGAAAACAAAATTAACAGGACTCGCAAAACTTACTTTGTTCGCTAGGCATATTGCATTATCTTGGTTTATAACGCGCTGAGAGTGTATGACACACTGAATAACCTTAAAGTATAAGTTGAAGTTTGCTCGCGCAAGCTGTTTCGCACACTGGCTCAAGTGAAATCACATTTGACAGTTTTGTTCAATATTATTGACAGAACGTGCGCTCCTAAGACAATTACAATCCTAACACTTACTTTCCCGCTTAACTTCCGCCGACGCGTGCATTATTCATCGAATTTGACATCACAACTTTGTATGAAAGTTGCAGGCAAATTTCAGATGCAACAATTATATCATCGATCGCGCGGAGGTCTCGTTGATGCGATTTTTCTGTGCACAATAAGGCGCTTTATTTGCCGTCGGGATGGAAATGAAAGCGCACAAATGGCTCCGCCGTGTGTCTCCCCGAGTTCTGTGGGGAGCTGTTAGCCAAGGGAGGCGTCTAATAAGAACGCGTACACTGAGACAAATTAGTATTTATTGAGGCAAAAACGAGGGTCGCGTCACGGATCGGGATCACTGCCAACTGCCGGACTTGTTAACTAAATTGATGTTTATGAAGAAAAACAATGGCAAATAAAATACGCCTATTTTATGCGCAGGGAGGCTCCGAAGCTATTAAAACGGAATAACATAAAACTTGTCGCAATTAGTGAAATGAAATTCCATGAGATGATATCCATTGCAAATAGGCCGTCACCCTCTCTGTTTTGCTTGAAGGTAAGGGTGCAAATTGAAAGAACGAGATAGTGTTTTGGTAAACGGAAAAATAATTTTATTCTCTCAGAAAATATCAGTGCACAGCAACTTGTTAAGGTTTTGATCGTTTATTGTCGATTTCGCTGAATGTGCGCTCGGCAAGTTTTGCGAGCACACTTGGGATTGAAAGATGTCTTTGTGCCACTGTTGGATTGTTTGAGTTTCGTCCTCCCGAGGGAAATTGACGTCGGCTTCACCACAGGCGACATTTCTTCGGCGGATTCATGCTCGACCCGACTGGACACTGCCAAGCCTCGCTGAATTCCTTCGAGTTTCGCAGCACCCCGTGCAGCCGGATTTCAGCCGGACAGTGGCTGTCCGTTAACATCCAGCGTAACGATGCCTTAGTATTTTCTTCACACCAAGTCTGAAATCAATTGAGAATTTAATTGACAGCCCGAGTTTGCAATGATGCTTGACAAGTTTCAAAGAATTTTAATAGCCCTTTCAACTTTAATACGTGCTCCTTCAAATGTACCTCCTCACTTTGCCATCAATCAAATTCAATCATCAAATTCATTTCCATCACTCATCTGTTTAATTATATTATTATTGTCATTTAATTTTAAATCTTATTTCAATTTTCTCTATTACTGTTCATATGCTCTGTATAACTTGGCTTTTCAATTTAAATTTAAATGTTTAGCTTGACTGCAAATTAATGGTCTTTAAACAAATCTATTATATCCTTTGTAGATGAGCAAGTAAAAATATATAAACAATTCTTGCTTGCAACATCCAATTTTCGGACTACTATTTATTCGCATTTGTGTATCGGTGTAAAGTAACATGTTTTCATATTTGTCTGCACCTAGTACAGAATAGGCAGATACCAATGCGCTAAAACACTGGGAGGTATTCGTATCTCCCTGTTATATCGATTCGAATTCATCTGGGAGAGATATCTTGAGTGCTGGAAAGTATTATGTATATCTATCATTTTTTTCAAAAATATTGTAAAAACCATGTGTTTTTTATTCTTACAAGAAAATCGATCGTTAAAAATGAAGGACAAAAACAATGTCAAGAGAAGATGTTGGCAATATTGTTGTACGTGCCGATTTGAATTTTGTTTGACGAAGAATATATGTGCTATCGATTTGTAACTGTGTTGCAGAGGGTACAGACAAGATATCGTAGCAATTTTGAACTGTTGAAATAGTCTAAACAGCCGCACAAAATCGAAGCTCTCTGATGCAAAGCTGAATCAATTGATACACCGATTCTCTTGCGTATCTATGCCGAGGTATTGCAATAATAATTCCAAAGTCTCCGGTGAATACGTCTTGACTTGAAAGTAGATTTAATATTTACGAAGATAGCGATATCTGCTCAGAAGAATCGCTTCGTTATAGCGATAGCGCGGATCCATGTCATTCAGTTAATGGTCTCAACATTTGCAATGTCAACAGGATAAATCATAATAATTATTTACATGGGTACTTGATCATTCACATTTCGTTCAATAGCAAGCATTCCGTGACATCAATTTTCTTTTGTCAATATAATTAAGACGAAGAATTTCACTTTTGATTGTAAAGCCCGGTGCTGAATTGATAAATATTGCATTGTCGGCATGAAATATACAACAAGTTCGGAATCCATCCGCAATATTGAACCGACGAGCTCCGCTGAAAATTTCTAATTCAGTAATAACAATAACCGGCAGTATATCGATTCGTGAAACGTTAGTATCAAAATTTAAAATCCAATTATGCTTTGTTACTCATTTCGGTATGTATGCTGTATTCTGTTGACGTTTAATTGAATATAATTGAAAGCGCCTGAGAGACAAAGATGGAGCACTAACTGATAATTTGTTGCGTAAATAAGGTACAATTTTTTGGCTCTTACGTGTGCAAATCCAAGAAATAGAAGCTGCTCGTGCGTGAAATGAGTAAATCCTGGAAGAAAAAGCTCCGGGCCGTGCGCGTCCTGCCACAATCTGTACGCGAAGACAGCTTCCTTCAAGCCGCCATTATCCGCTATGTTTTCACCCAAAGTTCGCGCGCCGTTGACGTGTTCATCAACCTATTATGCAACAACCATTAGTGCCTTCGACGCCGAGAGGTAGAAAATGTTCTCGATCATAATTGGAGCTTGGCCTCGATAAAAGCCCTCAAGCTCATATTATTTTATATTGAAACGATCTTTACGACAAAAGTTTAATTTTTAAAATCCCCACAGGGATCTTTTTCTTCTTACCATATTGTAAGAAACACAAGCTACATTGTAAAATGCACAACGTAGCTTCTATTATTCACAAAAGAAGATATGGCAAAGTTACAAAATAGATTGTTCACTTTACAAATAAGTCTGTCTGATGTACATCAGAAGCTACTTCAAATCTCTTGTTAAACAATCCAAAACTTTTTATGAAACTCGTTAAAATATAAAAATTGTTATTGTGCCTCATCTCATAGATAAAAATCTGTTTCTTTGGAATGAATGTATCTGCTTACTTTTCTACGGGTTACGAATTTCTATGAATCAACTGTTTAATTCATGTTTCATTAGTTTCTAGGCAATTCATTTGCGCAAGAATAATTCAATGTGATTAGAATAGAATGATCGGATCTAAGATAAAACGCAATGAGACGTCGGAGGCAATTGAATTCGCGGACGGAAATAAAGCGTCTTGAGAAGGCGAGGGGAGTAGACTCAGTCACCTCTTGGACGTAGTAGTCGTTGTAATGATCAATAAAACACTGGGATCTTTCGATGTACTCCGAAATAGTTTCGTTGGTCCACCATTGACGGTAATTTCCATCACTGTCGTACTTTCGGCCAATATTGTCGAAACCATGAGTTAGCTCGTGGCCCAGAATGGATCCTATTGCGCCGTAGTTGAGAGCCCTGTCGCCCAAGGAAGTGCAATTTATTAACTTTGCAGTCGAAATTGAATTCACTAGAATGATTCGATATCGATCAGCCGTACAGGAATTTTGATCAAACACACATCGCACAATAGACGAACAAAAAAAGAACTAAACATTTTTTACGAAGAAAAATGGCTCGTTAACATATTATAGCACAATATATATCTCCTTGTATCAAACAATCGATTTTAACTCGACCTTTGCAACTACTTTATTGACAACAACCAAATTATTCGTAATGGCAAAGAATTTCAGCGAACGGAAATCCGCTATTATCGAGACAAAAGTGTGCATTGACCGCACCTCTGTTAGCACTTTTTTGTTCGACGTTGCTTTTTTCGGATGCATATCCTTTCAAGGGGATTTCAGTTCAATTTGCGCGTCTTGTATCGTGTCGCACAATACATGAAAGTGAAAAAGCTCAGATGAAAAATGGTTGCTCACTCTAAACCCAAGTTGTAAAATGGAAATTGAAGTATCCCAGCTGGAATAGCTGCGTCCAAGTTTACAAATTTATAATGTATTCTAAATTGGTTTTCACACTCTCGTCCTACTTTTGGCTCCAATTTCATCAGCGAAACACTTTAAACTGTGTTACGGTCCTCTGATTAATACTAATTCAACATTAGACAAAATGTTTCACACCGCACAGTTAAAATGTCTCCGTTTAGTTTGGCCTTGTACCACAACTCACTTATTTGATTCGCAAAAAACGTATGAAAGGCGTTGACATCCGAAGGTTCGGTGATCCAGCTAAAAAACACGCGAACCATTTTGTTTTCATTCATTTAGAATTTTTTGACTCATTTTTCAGATCGATTAAACAAAAAAATCACTTACAAAGCATCATCTTCTTCGTTGTCCACAAGAAGGCTACTAAATTGTGCCTCCATGTCGTCCGAGATCAACTGCAACAAATTGTCCAAAAACTTGTCCTCAGACAAGTCAATCTGCAAAATCGAATTTGAATTCAATCATACGTAAAAAGAGCTTAATTGCACGTAAAATTCATTACTTTTTCATGTTATCAGCTTTTTATCGTTTAATTTGCGTTTCAAATATTCACAGTAGTATTTTCGACTTTCGGTCACGAGAATGAAAAATAAAATACAAAAACTAATCGTTAAAATGTGTGTCACGCAATGCCACCGGTGATCGACAGAATAAATATCGCAACGAATCAACAGAATGCATTTTTCATACATTTTCATAGTACATGTCGAGTGTGCCTTCCTCGAAGATCCACTCGGGATATCCGATGACGTATTTCATCTCAGCGTTCTTTCTCAAGGTTGCTATTTTGGTAAGGTGGTCCATCCAATCCGACTCGGCAACGAAGTAGGAAAATGCTGTCCTTATATTACTTAACATCTCGATGACCCTTGAACTTTTTCCTTGGTGGAAAGTCGGGTCAACGAATAACCAAGCCACAGCCATGCCTAAAAATCCGGGTCGCACTCGTTTGAGCGAATGAATATAATTAATGCCGAATAGCAGACTTATTTTTTATTTTAAAATGCGACCAGTTGGCAGATCAAAGAGCATGCGAAAATGAATAAAACAAAATTACCCATCAATTCGTTAACCGTATCCGTGCAACGCAAAGATCTCGAGTCACGGGCTTCAATTTCCACGACTTTTTGGTAATACGTTGATCGAATTTTGCGCAAGTCCTCTGATGAATATGGAGAGATGGTCTCTATTACGGTCCACCAAACGTAAGTCTCTGCAAAAAATGCATCATCATCAATCATTTCACCGATTATTTACTCTAACTTTTTTTTTAATTAAAAAAAACTAAATTAATACAATTTATAATTAAACATGAAAAAAAAAAAAAAACGTTGTCAAATGTGCATAAAAACAGGTTCCTTTACTACTCGTTTCCTTCAAATTTCGCAAACTACCTTAAAGTGCATCTAAAAGTTTCATTTCATTTTCTTTCGGCTGCCATAAAAGCAAACTATTTCAGCTAAATTTTAGAAGTCAATTTACAAACTGTAAATTTGACTTGTAGATTGTTCACTTTGTTTTTGTGACTGTTAACGAGCGTCTAAATTTTGAATATCAAATTCGAAAATGATGTAAACATGTTTAGGCAGATTTGGAAAAATTCGTGATGATGCATAAACTAAGAAAAAAAAAATACCAAAATAAACAAACATTATTCCATGAGAAATGCAGTACAGCTTTCAACATTGCAGATTGTAATTGAAACAAGTCTTACAAAGCTCGTAATGTTGAAGATTCAAAGCAAACATTAGAGCAGTTCTAAACATTGATACTGAATGTTGAATCAGTCCATTTTGGCGATTAGCCGATGAACGATGTATGAGAACATTATATCCCGAAGGCTTAATCCCTTTTACGAGACACGCATCGATAATTTAGAATTAAAATCTCATGCAGCATAACGCGATAGACAAAATTATCTTATGTGTCCGATATAAATCAGCGGTCTTATATTTGAATCAACTCAGAAACAAGGATTTCACGTGACAGCATGTGTTTTCGTTCACCGTCGTTTGTTTCGTTCATTTGCGTAGAACCATTTTGGCTGATGCACCGTTCCTATAGTCTCTGAATATTGAGTAATATCGGATATCAATCGTGAATTTCGATCGCATTTTGAGTTCCCGTTGAAATCAAGGAATGGTATTAAAAATTCTGATCTCAATTATGATTAACATTTGAGTAATTCCATTCGAGATGGAATTGCTAATGAAGCTAATGCCAAAACCACCAAGTTGATTAGAAACATAAACATTTCATGAAACAATTTAATACTGACAAAATTAATGACAAATATAAAATTAATATTTTTGTTGATTCAAAAAATTGTTTGAATTGATTGTACCTAGAGCAGCATCGTCCTGAGTTGCGAAATAGACTGCGATCATCTTCAAGTAATCCAAATCCCAGACGAGAATCTTATTCTTACTCCACCAATCCGGCTCAATAATATCGTGAAAAAGTTCATCAATAAAGCGCTGCCAGACTGCAAGCGTTCGCGACGACGAAGCGTTATTCTCGCTGACATACTTGTCGGTAATTTGTTGAAGTTCATCAACGAACATATAATTGTCGCCGTGGATTTCTTCGTTCTGATTCGTTTCATTCAACATCATCTCATCGTACTGAAAGAAAATCAATCCACTGTGCAGAATAGACGATCATTATTCAGCCCGACTGTATTTATGCATGAAAACCCGGATCTTACTTACGCGGTACAAGTATTTGCCGACGGCATAAATTTGTTCAACCACCTCGCTTATTTTATCCTCGTACTCGACAGGCTCCGATATTGCCGATTTGCAATTTCGATACTCCGCCGTACCGTTTGAGATGACTTCTTTAATTGTATCATACATAAATATTTGCTGCGCCTCGTCCTCAACGTCCTCATCCTCGTTGTCTTGTTCCGTCTGATATTTTCTTTTCAGGATTGTTCTCGAACGTCGCTCAGTCCTCCTATCTCTGAATATTGAAAAGAAATTACATTTAAATTTTTTTTATAGCCGCCAAGTTATCTGTAAGTAAAACTCAAAGAAACCTAAAAATTGTCTCAAAAAAAGTCACCAACAAAATTGGAACAATGTCGATTCTCTTTTTTTTCCTACCTCTTGCTTTCATTCTTTTACTCCGAAACAAATATTTGGCGAGAGTGTATACGAAACTTGAAATTACTCGCTGCACCGAATATCGTGAGGATGTGTCCTCGCAAGATATAGACGATGTGGAGCTAAATTATGTTATCGCTCGATTTGCGCGAGAAAAGTGTTCTCGCGCGGCGGAATAAACAAATTCGAATAAATAGACGTTAAACATTAACACTTGGAAACTTAAAGAGTGAGAGAAAGAGAGAGAGAGAGAGAGAGAGAGAGAGAAAAAAGCAAATTCCACAACTGGGAGTAGTAAATCCGTTTTATTTACTCATACATTTGCAAGTGGATGAAATAAATTTAGCAGTCGGGCGGGTGAATTCACGTAAACGTTGAATACGAGCATTGTAACATTGAAGCTCAGCGGTTCTTGAGTACACTTCGATCGGCGAATGGCGGATGAGTTGAGAAAAAAAAAATAAATACAAAAAATATATAAAAAAAAGACTCTCGTTTGAAAAGTCTAAACCAACATTTACCCTGGAAAGGAGCTGCCCCAATCAGGAGCGCCGATCATCACAATATTCTTGGTATTATTTTTGGGATCCGGAACCACGTCTATGCCGATAAAAACTTCTTTGCCGAGGATCCTTTTGACACGAGCCATTTGTTGAATGAAATCCATCGTCGTGTTGGTAAACGCCGACGGTACAAGCGGCATGTTTAACTCCCTCAACAAAGAATACAATGGATCCAATCCCAGATTATTCAGCGCCTCTGCGGAATAAAACAGATAGAGATGCGGTGTGAAAAAGTGTAACGGAAGAGATGGGCCGAAACAGAGGGCGGGAGGAAGGAGGAATAAAAAAAAAAGAACGAGTGATCGAACGCGTCAAATCGCGAGCGCTTACGGATGCGTTAATGCATTGTTGTTAGCGGGCATTATGGAAACACGGTAAGCGCAAAATGAGTTATTTGGATATGGAAAAATTTAATCCCTGCAACAATGCCTGACAACGGCGTGGCTGCGCGCATGAATTATAAATTAATGCCCGACATTGAATGACTATACAGCTAGCGCTTAAAATGAGAAATCATGCGCTCACGGCTTTGCTGAATATTAAAATCGGCGGAAATAATTCATAAAGAAATAACGGCCCGTCGATGTAAATTGCTTTTAATTGATTGAGCCATTGATTCGCTTCTGTTTCAATAGCGAATGAACCATCGTTCATTTGTACCGAAGTTTCAGTTTTCAGTTGTTATAATTTTGATGCTCGCTTTGAGACAACGCGGGTTTACATTATGCCACGCGTATTATTCTGCATTATTGAATTTACGTGTTCAAATAATGTTCATCACTCTTTACTAATACCAAAAATAAAAATAAAAAATAAAAATTGATCGCTTCATGTACACACACTACAATATAAATCTTTTTGTATTATTCATTTGATAAATATTTTGTGTAACTAAAAAATTGGACATTATTTTTATTTTATCGATAGAAACAAATGTCATGTCATCGATGAAAAATAAAAAGTACATTCTCACACCTTCGTCTATACAACTTCGGTACAAAATTTGAGCCTGCAAAACCGATCTCGGGACATGAGTTGTGTTATGAATTCGGGTACGTAGTTTATTACGGATCATCCTCTGAAGTCGAACAGTGTCTTCATCGAACCAAGAGTTGGTAATCTCTGAATCTGGCATCGGATGCTCTTGATTCCACCTTCCGCAAACGTAGCTGCAAACAAAAGGGAGTAAAGAAAGTAATTTTCATGGCACGTCATATGCCCGCTCTCAGCGATAGACATAATTGCATGGCGCAAGAATAAAGCGTGCGACTTTTGCAGTGCACGAGTCTTAAAATAACTCAATTCATAATGTATTATTAGAATAAAAGAAGGAGTAGGAAAAAAAAAGTTTGCGCACTTGACAAAGCGACTACCAATCGATTATTGTCTATTCGAAATGTATAACGTGATCTTATTAAGATGAGAAAGCGTGGTAATATGAATCGCAATCAGAATGCTGAATTACGCGTTATGGTAATATAGTGTCAACAGAAGTGTAATACGAAAAGATGTGACTTTTTTCCTCCGTAACTTGGATTTTAGAGTGCAAACATAATTTCTAAATGGAATAATTCATCTTGCGCGAAATATAAATCAGCTTTATATCGTCATAAAGAATTTCCAGCAAAAGTGTTGGTGTGCAGTGATTAATTGATTTTGGTTTGCTGCTGCTTTCATTGTTTACAGACGAAATCACCTGTAGAAATCATCACAGGGATCAACTGATTCATTCATCGTTTCCTTCAAACTGGCAGCTTTAATTGCAAACGACATTTAATTATTAACGAATCAACTTGTAATCGGATTTCGATACTTACCTATCCTCATGCACTCTTCGTTTTCACACAGTATCTTTATCTCATTCGGTTTTGGCTTGAAACCTGTCGAAAACGAAAGCCACTTTTCCATTGGAATTTCTCATTGTAAATTGCAAACTAGCTACGAAAATACTTACTCAGTGCTATAAAAATAACAATCAGCAAAAGAACAACAAGCAATACAATCACAGAAGTCAGAAGCACGAACCATCTTCTCTGTCGTAATCTTAAAACAAAAAAAAATTAAACACTTAAAACAAAATAGTAACTAACTTTTAAATTTTCATTAAAAAGGGAGATGTTCATTTGTTTACATGGCATTTTTAGTTTTGACAGTAACAAGATTTCGCTGACTTTGGATGGAGTAAACACTTTGCGAGTCTGCTGCTGAAACGCGAGAAGTCATTAAATAAAACTAAGGTTCACACACAAAATTGGCTCGTTCAAATTGATTATCTCACCATTTTCGGATCGAGGCATCTATAGGCAGCGACAGATATACCACACTTATTGTGGCAGTACACTTGTGCAGAATACAACGTGCGACAAATAGTGGAAGAGTCGATACACAATACGAGGCAGGGTAATGACGCCGCCACACTCGTTCATGCTGGCCCACTGACCGGATCAAACTAACGACACTGGCAGTCTTAAGGGACAACTATAGGTATTCGCATACGTTCAGGGGCGACAACTCGCATTTATGCAAGCTCGTAGTTTGACGTGTGCATAAAAAGTAATGAACCAGTCGATTTATATATATATGTGTATATATACGTACATAATGTGTCATGTGTTGATCTATGAATATCGACGATTGTAAAACGAAACTATATATACCATGTGCTGATGTTTACTTCTGGTAGATGATGAAGCATTCAAGTAGGTTTTATATCGTCGATTGATATCTGAAAACTTTTTCATACATAAGAACGATCTCTGTATGATCCTTTTTTTCCTTCCAACGTTTTTTAATTACAATTTTCGTTGAAGATGTACTTCGACAAAGAGAGTAGAAAACGTTTTTTTTTGTACGTTAATATCAAAGGAGATTATATAAAACAAAAAAAAACGGATCTTTCACAGTGCAAAAACAATCGTGCTCATTTTTTGTAAAAGTCATTCGTAAAGCAAGAAAAACACATTGGGAATGAAATGTGTCCAGAGCGTTGAAAAGAGCGCATTACTTAACAAAACGACGCGAAAAATGAATTTGTCAAAGACAAAGTCGCAAAGGCGCGCTTGTATCGATCCAAAAACACAGCAACAAAAATCGCCGACAGGAGAAGAAAAAAAAAAGTGCAGATGAACTGAAACACACGTAGAGGATTAATTAAAAGCGAAGGCATGAAAACCTGCTGCACCTTTGCAATCGAACTGATATACTTTTGGTATCGCCCCGAACAACTATTCCACTTTTTAATTAATCCATTACAATTTCTAACGAGATTACTTTTCCGGGGGAGTCTCATGATAAAAAGTCACATGAATTTCAATTTTGAATCGGAAACATTCGCGCCATTATTTATCATTGACTCGGTTATATTGTGTTTCGCAATCTTCGTCGCGGCTCGACTTCTCACAATAGTCGAACGACAAAAACTTGTAACGATACTAATTTCGCCAGCTTTCATCCATTATTTATCACTGAGACGTTTCCACGAAAAAGCCTGACGTTTTTTTTTCTTTCATCGCAATTTTTTTTTGCACACAGAAGACAAAGCGCGATATACTGCCCATACAACTTATCATTATCGTTAGAATATAACACTTGAATGGGGCGGGAGCTGAATTTCAGCAGCCGGCATAGATTCCTGCTTTGATACGTGTCCTGATTAAAAATCTTGATGCTCGGTCGGACGTCATTGCGAGCACAAATGAGCAGCTCCGATGGAAAACGACTTGTATAGTAGCGAAAAAAAGACTAGCTGGTTGCCATTAACTAGCAGCGCGACCGCATGGATAATTGCACGACGAATGCTGCGAGAAATGTAATGGCCTGCAGGCAAATTTCATTAGTTTGCAGACATAACGAAATAATGCCGCGGGCTTAATTATAAAAAAAGGGAGAATAAAAATGGGGTTTCAAGATTTCGTTCTCTGCGAATCAGAAAATATTTTTTTGTTCAATTATCCGACGGACAATTGGCGGTTTCGTTCGAGGCAGCTGATCCTTGTACGAACTTGGCTGAGCATGTTTGGCCGATTTACGAGATGAATTGTTAAAATTAACTTGGCCACGTACAAATAAAAAAGATGGACTGGCGAGCGAAAAGAAAAGTTATCGAACAAAAATTCAAACAACAGAACAAAAAAAAAAAAGAAAAAAGAAATTGTCATAGAAACGTGGGGACGCGAATATACATTTCTCGTTAGGGAGTGGACAATGAACCATCGATTTCCATTTGCTGTGGTGGAAAAGAAAAAAAAAAAAAAACGTGTAAACAAAATTTGCAGACACTTTGTTTGCAGCGTTGGCAGGGGAAGGAACAAATAAAGGTGATTGGCGGATGGAAAAATGCACGTATGTATTCCAGCTTGTTAAATAAGATCAAGATAAATTCATGCGCGCGAACGTCAACAGTATAATTCCGACTGTTTGAGCAACTTGTTTCCTTGACAACTTTCAATGGCTTTGTTTTGTGCGCCTTTGAAGCGCAGGATGGTCACCGGCACATTCCTAGGAAAATGTTTCGCCACTATCGGAATTGACATGGATGAAAGCAGACACGAATACTGATTGCATCTATCGATCGCGGTGCCACATCACGCTTGGCAATAATGCAGGCCGCATCGGCACGAATGAATCATACGCCGGGCAAGAATTTTCCTGCGAGACGGATGTAACAAAAAATATTGTAAACGCACGATCTTTGAACCGTTCAATCTTCCAGATGAGAGCAGATGAAAAGGCGCTGGATTATCAAAAAGAAGCAAGGCTTGCAAAGTTCAACGAATCATTCAAATAACTCCGTAGCCACAATTCGAAAAACCATGGCTCTCTGTAAAATCCCTTCGACCTCCAAGATTAAACACTATATTCATGTGACGTTGTAAAAATGATCAAAGAAGGTCGTTTTGTAAAATGTTTAATAGTTCCAACCAAATTGTCGACAGAAAAATTTGCAAAGACAAATCTTATGGTGTAAATTATTTTACATCGAAATGATCGTATACCATACATTTGTTTTCTTTTTTTTTCTTTCTTTCTTTCTTTTTTTTTTTTTTTTTTTTTTTTCTGCACGTTGAAAAAGGTTTTGACAGGACAAATGAGACATCGTGTGGCTTATCTAAAAATAAAAGAAAACAAACACCGTGATCGACTTGCTAATAGCAGATAAATAAAACAGCATCATTGCGCTTGTTTTATTTTGACTTGGATGCAACGTTTGACTTTTTGCGTACGCGGACAGAGTGAGAGAACGGAAGACAGAGGAAATATTCAGAACAGATGTCGTGTCGCTATATCACATGCCGCACGAGTACAGTTGAGGTTGAGAGAAGATAAAAAAGAGTCGGAGTCAGAGAGAGTGAGAGAAAGAGAGAGATAGATAGATAGATAGAGAACATTTGCAGATGAGTATGATTAAGAGGCTGGTTGTGGAGTCTGCAGCTCGCCGTTGAGTGGCACTGTCACGTCTTGGGAGGCAGTCAATTTCGCCGGGTGTTTGTGCAGGATGATTGCAGTGGCGCAGTCAATTGGTGAGCCCACCGGCACCGATGTTCTGGTGTACGTAGCTTGTCGCCGCCAGCACAAGGGCCTCTACCAAGAATGGTGGTGGTGGACTGGCTTCACGACGTGCTTCACTTCCGGTTCATGCACGGCAACCTCGTAGCCGATCAGATGGGGATGTTGGATTTTCGGTGGGTGGTATGGGATCTTCTGAACGTGTGCGTGGACGTCCAATTTTAGTGGCTGTGGGTGAAGAGGTGGGATCGGGGGTTGCTGATGGATGTGGTGTGCCTGCACGTGATGGACCTGTGAAATCGTACACCTTTTAGAATCATTTTCATTTCAAACAAGACATTAAGTTTAATTGTCATTTTAGGAAACACGTTCATCCTGTCAATGTCACCTCGTTTTTTTCTTCTTCTAGATCTATTCTGTTTAATTACTACAAATGAATGTCTTGTTTTAATTGTCAACCGTTTATGACGTCTTTCGATCTTGATTAAACCATTTGTAACGACGGGTAATTAAAAATGTTCGTCACCGCTGCATTCTACTGGATCTCGTTATTTTGAAAGGTCACCGAAAGATTCTTGTCTTTTACAGACAGTTGCGATCATTAGAGAGATCGTTATGCTGGCTTTAGTGTCACCGCGTGAACATTTTGTAATATTGTAATGGAAAAAAAAAATGCATTTTTAAGCATGATAAGTACGCGTGCTTAAAATCTAACGGCATGCTGGATTCTGGTTTTATTTTTGATTTTTGTTTTTAATGTCATATTTGTATTAGCTCATTAATTAAGCTAAAATATTCGAGACGTAATGTTTTGAAATAAATAAACAAATGATACTACATTTAGGTTTTCATCATTCGCCAGCTGCAAATACATAATTAATGGCGTGTCCCTCAATTCGAGTGAATTATCATATTATCGAACATTGGATTTATTAAAATCTAATTATATGACGAATAGTTGTACGTAAATGTCAACTTCGAGTATGATCGAAATTAGATTCCAATCAGTCCAATGAGAATTCAAAATCATTTTAGAATTATGAAAGGCAAATTTGATGATTTATTTGTATAACGTGTCATTTCAGTCACTTTATGAAAAATTCTGACGTTTAGTTATAAACGATATTTAGAATATTATCATTTTGAAACAACTAATTAACTTATCAAATTCAATTGAAATATAATAAAAATTATATTCATTATTGATGTACCGTAGTTAATAATTCAATGAATATTAATGTTTCTTGCTGTTTCAATATTGAAAATTTAGCGAATCTCAAATATTAAAACAATTTCAGCTAAAACTTGACATGTTTGTTTTAATTTGATCAAAGTTTTAATAAATATTCTGACTAATTCTGATACTATTATTATTATTATTATTATTTTATTATTATTATTTTATTATTATTATTATTTTTTTTTGAAATAATACATTTTTTTGATGTACTTGTTTCAATTCGAGATTTAGATAAATTCAGTTCATTAATAATTACACGAACAACAGTTGTGCTCCCATTGACATTTACCAAAAAATTCATATGTCAAATATTTCTTTCGGAACATTCAAAGTGCATAGTTACAAATGAGATTAAATTAAATTTAATTAATGAATTTTAATTAATTAAAATCTGTCGTAGAGTTGACTAAAGTCAAATTGTCAATTAATTTGGATTACACAAAACGCGAATGAACATTTACATTTTAGAAAGTAACCGATCATTGGTCGTCACGACCAGTGCACAATGAATTTTGGATATATGACTTAATTGAATCAATAATCAGTACATTATGACTCGAATGGTAAATTATGAGCTCGTTTTTCATCTAAATTTGATTGTTTTCCCTTTTGATTTCTTCGACGCGTTTTTTCGTGTTACGATCTTGATTACACGGCGTGTGCAATGACTGTGAAAATTCGACAATAAAAATTCATGTATGTAACATTACGCAAGCAGTTGCAACAAAGATCTCATTAGAAAACTGACATAATGCTTCGTGAAAAGTGGGAAATCGCAATATATTCATCCGAGCGTAATAACGAGTGCGAGATTCTTAAACATATAGTTCATTTCGTACACTGGAGTCGATATATAAACAATCGACAAGGGGCTTCGATGGCAAATTAATTCCGATAGGGCCATTTCGTTCTACCTTACATTCAGCTGTATATTTACCTTATGATGCTGAGCCTGCCAAGGATCCTGCCAAGGGTTCTGCTGCCAAGGGTCTTGATAGCCCTAATAAAATATTTCATTTACACTGCCAAATACTCTGAGAGCATCAATTGAATAACTCAACATGATTCGTTGATCTGTTAGTGATACGATTAAAGTTTTACCACAAAGGGTTGGACTAGTTTTGCACTTTCTTTGATAAGAGATTTTATTGTCACACTGATTAGATGGTCAAACAAAAAATGTAATCAATATTTTTGAATTGAATGAAATGTGACTGGAAAAAAACAATGAGGCTTTATTTCAATCTAGCTAATAGGAAAATTCGTAAATTAAATTGGGACGATTTGAATTGGCTGACGCAGCAAATTTTGTTTGAATCGAATAAAATGAACGACACAATTATTCGTTACGAGTGCAATTAGTCCTCTTCTTTGCTCATCGACGGTCAGTTGGTTCTTGCACCGACATGGAAAATGTCGTTAATACACAGATGCTGACTGCCACGTGAACATGAAAGTACGATTGCGTTATAACAAGTTGAGGATCGTCATAATGCATCGGTTTATGACGATGAGAGCTAACGATGATCGATTAACAGTCGAGAGTAGTGCAAATTGTTGCAGACATTTCCAAGCACAGAAGGAAGCTGGAGTTGAGGTTTTTATACCTCAGAATCGAGTTGTCGAGTTAGTTTCCCGTTTTGTCCAGAGGTTTTGTTACGCTTTTTTTAAGGGTATTCTTTGCCAAGGAAGACATTAAGTTCTTAGTACTCGCTTTAATTGAATGGCATCATTAGAGTAATTACAACGTTGAGAATTAGTATTTGAGTCATAATTTTCAATTTTGTTCTTCCAATTTTTTATTCCTACGCTTTGTAATATTGAATTTTGTTAAACATTAGTCGCATGATTTTTAGATAATCGGTGACGTGAACGAATGTGAAAAGTCGATAGATCGGAAAATTATTCATGATACTTTACCCCAGCCCATGGGTCCAATGGAACAGCGCTGGCAGCCGCGATAACGGCGAAAAGAGCGAGCTAAAATGGAAAAACAATACAAAATAGAAAAATTGTTTCACTTTATTTTTCGGCATTTATGAATCTACGTTTTTTCGAAACACATTTCAGATTGTAATTGCCATTTAATAAAATACAAGTGATGTTTTAATTTTGTTATGAACAGAAAAAAAAAAATCCACTGGAATTGCATCGACCGTTGTTAATCTTTTTCTTCAAACAATTCGATAGTTGCTTTATAAAAGTCAAGTTACTTTCATGGCAGAGTACGTTATTTTTCCAATTGACAGGTAACAAATAAAGTGTTCATTTGGTACAGAAGAAATGTCAGATGAAAGATTTCTATCCATTTTCAATTTATCATTGTAATCAAAAATTGGCAAAGCGAAATTTATTTATTGTAAATAAATATATTACAAATGAACGTATGCTTTCGACTTATAAATGTGTTTCTTTCATTTATTAATCTGTTACTTGCTCATAGTAAAAAAAGAATAATTTAATATTAATGGAGAGTTAGGTTACAGTGTGCAAGTCCTTTTAACAGAATTCTTGGTGTGATATTTATGAGACAGACACGTGCCCCATATGCAACATATATGACACGTACATATATGTTGTCACACATAAGGCACAAGTATGTACATAATAATGTGCAGATCAAAATCATTCACAAGTGATCAATGGTAGCTCAAATTTTTAGATACGAATATACTAAACAATTTATCTCATTTTAGATTAGAACAAAAATTAAAATCTATCGTTATTAAAGTAAAATTAATTTTGATATCATAAAAGCCGATGCAAGCAAAAAATCACACTTGTCATGATTAAAGAACAGTGAATGGTTTATAAAAGAACGAAACCAGTGTACTTACAAGAAGCTTCATAGTTGATTTTTCTTGTAGGATACTTGGTAATGTACTACGTACTCTGGGGGCTAGATCGTATGCTTTTATAGTCAAGCCCTGCCCAAGTCTTAGATGTTAGAATCAGGCGGGGGCCACTTGAATTGCGGTCTCTCCAACGCCGTACGGACCCCTTTCACCATGATTCCGATGGTTCCTCTATAACCCCCTATTGAGTAAATTGTCTCACATCGGTCGGAACGATGTAAATCAGATGAATAACGTGTCTTCTCTTCTTTGAAGAACAATCGATTTTTCAACAACTAATCTGCGTCTTTTCGGGTGATAGCATTCGAACGGTCTTGCCATCTTGCAGGACTTTTTGAGGGTCCATCAAGAAGAGTGTAAGAAGAACTCATTAGAATAATCAATGGCGCGACGTTTTTGAATATTGCATGGCAAGAAGGAATTTTATTATCGCGAGCAGAACGGCCACCTTGGCATGGTTTTACAGATCTCTCAGCTATTACATCGGTCCCTCATGATCGCCTTTTCAAGAAAACCAGATTCAAAAGCAAGTACCTAGGTTCCGAACTTTGCGATTGATCAATCTCAATGTCCCGTTTTTACTGCGACACTGGTGGCCAAGTGGTGCTATTTACTTTTTCATTCAGATCAGGACTTTGAATTGATTGAATCCGAACTGACTGGTATTTGATCGGGCAAAATTCATACCGAGAAGAATACTACTCAATTCAGCTCAGCCAGTGGTTTTTTTTGCGATTCTATTACGCATTTTCAATTAACTGATTGATGAAAAAAGGTGATTCAAATTGTTGAATAGTTATTTAATGAATTTCGAGTTGGCATTTTAAGAATTTCTTGTTCGAGGGAAGTACGAGTTTTTGCAATTAGAGTAAAAGTTGTCTCAAGCCCAAGTTTAAAGTTATAGCACCGCAAAGTTAGGACAAATGGACCTGGATTATAATTGTAAATCAAAACCGTATAGAAGGTTGTAAGTTTTGTAACATATTGGTAAAGCTTTTTTTTTTATTGCGAGGCATAATGTTATAGTTTTATCTGCAGTTAATTTGCATGTGCATCACGTTGAATTTCGATTTTCGTTGGAGTGTAGTTAAAATGGAGCAGAGTTTACATTCGTGATAATTACTATCGAGGGCCATTGCATTAAGTACGATTTTTGTTGAGCATTGTTTCCAGGGTGCATCATTACTGAAAGTCGTTGTTACAGCTTAACGCCATTACTAATGAACATAATTGTTATTGATTATTATCATCGCTTAGCATAAATGTCATTCAAAATATAATTGCAATCTCAAATGACGTCTTTTCGTTGTTTCTGAATAAGCGATTTTTCAATTAATTGCGGGTAACTTGCGTTTCAAAAGTTTTGGAGCTCTATTATCTGATTCTTTTGAATTGAAACTGTACGAGTTCATAAAAAAGAGATATGAATTTTCAAAAATTGTAATAGTCAAAATGAAATGCAGATTGTCTCGGGAAAAATACCATCACAATTTGTCCATCTCCATTTCGTTTTTCATTTGCACATTTATTAATTGACAGTGGCGTCACATCAACAACGCCAAAATATTAATTTGACTTCCATGCATCGAACTTCATAAACATAACAATTTTCACATATTTTTTAATTAAAAAAATAAAGTCCTTCATTTTTGCAATAAATGCAAAAATGCTCGTTTTTGTTTTAATTGTATATTCAAAATTAATTACATACGATCAAAATTGAAATGATAAATAAAAATATTGTTTTTATAAATAAAACGAATTAATTAAGTACATTCAATGCATTTGTGCAGTTTTTTCATATTTACTCGAATTTTTTCCAATCAGTTCACTTTCATCAGTTAAAATCAACCCGAATGAACTCGATGGCAAAAAGCTCTCCAACTTTTTACATGCCCGTCACACGCAATCGGCAAAACATCTTTAATAAAAAAAAAAAAAAAAAAAAAAAAAAAAAAACAAAAATCAATCACTTCGCCATAGCATCATTACTTTTCACTCGCCCTTGTCGAAATGTTCGCAATTATTATTCTAGGGTGTTATAAAAAAGAATTTTTTCGCCTCGGGTGGGTAAAATGCTCGGCGTGATACCGTTGACGATTGAAAAAAAATGTCGCGTCGGATTTAAGGTGGCGCCTGAAGATAAAAAAGATGGAACGATAAATCAGATTTTTCCTATTCATTACCATCATTATCGGTATAGAATGATTACCCCACTTAGGTTCTTGCGCAAGGATTCATGCTAGTCGAGAGGACACGTTCTCGAATTCAAGACGGCGAGGCTTTAAGATCTGCGGCCTCGGGCATATTTCCTGAAGGACCACTCTCGAGAAGCAGTTCCACCATTTCCATTTCACTGATTTTTCTTGACACTTTTATTCCGTGAAAAGTCTTTTATCTGCGTCTCGTGGCCGCATATGAAAAATATATTTCACACGTAAAATTAGTCGTATTTCATGGCGTGGCTTATTTATATCAGCGCGAGAAATTTCATTCAGATTTATAACTTGTATGATTCCACAATTTGGACCCGCGTGATATGTAATGCCAACTTATTTATTATACATGCCCGTGTACACAAAGAGCATAAATAAATTCCCCACAACGTGAAAGTTTGACGATTCTATTATTTTGTAACGCTGTTATGTCGGTCGTATTAGAGACGGTCGCGCCTAACACAATTGCATTTTAAATCGCGCGAAAACAATCCCCCAATTGGCGTCAGTATACATTCATATCTTGATTACCGTCCGTTCGTTTCTTTCATTTGCGTTTTTATTCATGTCATAGTTTTTTGTTATAATTTTACTTGCAATATAGCTGCGAGTTAGAAACAAAATATATTGCGAAATTGATCGTCTTGAAATTTTTTCTTTTTTTTTTTTTTTTTTTTTTTTTTTTTTTTTTTTTTTTTTGTTTTTTTTTTTTTTTTTTTTTTTTTTTTTTTTTTTCATAGAAATTATATAGCCTGTTGTATATATATATATATTTTTTTTTTTTCAAAACTGTAAGAGAATAATATCAAGAAAAAAAAAGGATACAACTTGACGTCGAGATTACGAGATGTCAAAGAAAACTGAGGCATCATGAATATTTCGGAAAAATTGTCACCTGAAATAAGAGAGCATGTATAAAAAATGGAGCTTCGGGACATTTTATAGAGCAAGCTCGAAACATTTGTCGGAACAGCAAACAACGCAGCAGACATCTGGTGCAAATATTTGCATATTTTGTAAAGCAAGCTGTAAAACACGCTGGTGGGGTTATCGGACCGGCGGAACGCGTGATCCAATTAGCTGAAATTCGCAAATAACCGCGAGCCCGAGTTTCGGTCGGCGCTGTTTATCATCGGCGCTGGGTATTTTTTTGTCATTCAGCTCGATTACACTGCGCTTGCACAACTCTTGTAATATTGTTGATCATTTGATCTAATCTGTGGGAATGCATTTGCGCCACTTCTTCCTGCATTTTCGTATGCCGGCTGAACGGCGAAATGCGTCACGCTTGGCCGGCCGTACAGAAACATGGATTTGTGTTGCTCATCACGCACAGAATTGGCTGTCGGGCTTTGGGAATCGATGTGCGTCGATCCAAACTCTTTGATAAAGCCGCTTCGCGCGTTCAGCTGCCGAAATTCAGCGTTCTCCATAGAGACAATACACCCTCGAATCGTTGAGTCTAAGTTGAAATGAAGATAATGCCACTAAATCAGCATACACAGAAAAAGTTTGACGTTTTACTATAAGCTGATTCCGATTTGAACTAGGAAGTTCTATCAGGAAGACATTATTTTGAGCATAAAATAATGATCGATATATTTTATTAACAATTATCTGAGTCTTATTGATTATTTAAAAAGCAATCATCATCAGTTCATCGTTTTATGTTTGAGAAAAATCATCGACTATAAATTTGATTTCTTATTTTCATATGCAGATAAGAGTCTCTATTTTTTCTTGGATATTTTTCCTTCAACCGAGTGCAGTTTTCCTTTAAAGTATAGGAAATTGAGTGTGTCATTGAAACATGTGTACGATAAAAAATGGTCTTGAAGAAAAGAAACCTTGCTGCAAATTTTTAGAATGATTTTTCGAATTTTTTCATACATTTGTGGAATTTATTCTCACGAACTATCACTTTTTTTTAGTATGTATGACATTTTTGGAAATTTTCTGAAAAATATAAAAATATATAGGATACTTTTATCACTTCCCACCCTCTTTTTGTATCATAAATCGATCCTCCATTGCAGACAAAACAAATTTTTTATTGTGCATACAACACATGGTATATTGAAAAATTTGTGGAAACTATTTCGAAAAAAGAATGATTTTATTTGAACTGAAATTCGTAATAACGTTATTTAAATTTTAACTCTTTGATCTAAAAAGATAACCATTTTAGACGGACTTTAATTTCAACCTAAAAAATTCAAATTACATGGGTGTAATTACAACAAAATTACTTATAAGAAAAATGTTACTTGCGAAATTAAAAGATATGGATTGTTATCATATCATTTGAATTTTTTAATCTTATTAATGAGAGACATTAATCATCATTTCAAAAGAATACGTTGATTCAATTACAACAATCTTAAGATCTTTTCGCAGGGTATTTACATCAGATCCTATATACATAATTGAATAATGAAACGTAATAATATCGCTAATGTAATACTTTTTACGATACTCATCGATGCGATGATGATAAATTATGCTTTCTCTTCGCACTCAATTTTTTAATTAAACTTTTTTTTTCACCGTGATCTTAGACATGATTGTCCAATTTATCAAAATCCGACCAATTTCAGCAGCAAAATCAAAAGTACTAATTCACGAAGAAAATATTCCGACTTCAAAGTTGACTCAATTATTCATGAAATTTGTTATTCCAGAAAACGTATCTAGCCCAGGTGAATCTGGAACGAGACTTTGTGTAATTCGTGGCGGTATTTCATAAAGTTACATCCATTTGAATTTTAGTCGAATTTCACATACTTTGCGGCTGCTTCATATAGCTGTGGTAACGGGGGTACAATAAAACAAACGTTTCCAGCTTTTCGCAGTGTCTTTAAAGTTTTCTTTTAATTCCACCCAGACGATCCGCAGTAAAACCCTGTCCCTGCATTTGACTATATTTTCATAACCTTTTTTTTTTCTCATCCAAGCATCAAGCAGAATTGCAATCCAAACAAATTTCCTGAAATGACTAATGAAATATCTTTAGCGAGTGTATGATCAAAAATGAGTGTTACATTTCTCTTGTAAATTTTCAACGTGAACTTCAAAAAAATGGTGACAAAATTATGACAGAATAATAAAACTTTCGGGACAAAAATGTTTTAAATTAATGTTGAGATGTTATTTCATCATGCAAAAACAATTTGATATCTCTCTTACAGTTTCTAAATTGTTTTCAAAATTGACCCTAGAGTTAAATCCGCAATGTAATTCGATGCCTTGGGTTGAATACATTTATACCCTCTCAACTTAACAATATTTCGTTTGAATTCTATTTTCCCCTCGCTTTCGCTGTAATTACCAAAATTACAACTCCCTTTATTCGTGCCAAAAATGCGAGCACTCACTGAATTTGCATTTATTATGATTGAACAATTTTCGACAGTACAATAAATAAATGTCTGATTTTTTTTTTTTTTTTTTTGTTTAATTCAAAGATGTGCAACATTTTGATTCGCAGTTTTGCTATATATATATAATTTCCCTTGAAATAAACTCTCTTTTTGCGTTGCAGATTTCGCCGTCTGTGAAATACGATAGCAATACAAACAAATAGGAATACGAATAGCAGCATGAATTTCTTATAGAAGAAAATTTGCAATCTTGAAAAATATATGTGTCGAGGCAGTGAAACGCAGTGATATCTCATTTCGCGCATCATTTCAAGCACAATGGAAAACCATGCGTCAAAAATGGCAATCGTCAAATTTTCGTCTCTCGCGAAATCCATGTATGAATGAAAAATCGCGACAAAAATCAATGACATTTTAAAGTCTCGCTGGAGACCGACTGCTCCAGATTCGAATCCAAGGATGGCGATTACGCGACTCGCGGCGTAGCCGCGGGCTGCCCGAATTCCCATATCTGCGCAACGAGAGCTCGACTGACGGAACACGAGAGTGTAAACTCTCGTTGAACGTGCGATTCACTGCGTAGTCAAATCGTTTAATTATGAGCCTCAGCAGGCACTATCAAAAGCCGTCTATTATTTCTAACGTACCATTTTACTTTTTCACCTGCTCTCATTCGTGTAACTTTTCAATCTCAAAACGAACATCTTTTGCAGCGCCATCAACCTTCTTTTTTTTTCACCTGCAATATTTTTCAACGATTATATTCGTCTCATTTCTTTTCAAAATTATGTATCAGTCATCTTTCAATGAAAAAAAAGAACCGTTGAATTTACGAGAAAAGTTTGATTTCGTAAGACAGAATTGGTGTGAAATAATATAAGTTTGAAGTTGAACTTTTCTTTTCAATCCAAATGTTATAATTTATTATTGCTTTGTCTTAGACGACAATCGTTTTCTTTTCTTTCGATTATCACTTTTTATGGATATATGAAGCAATTTCACACTGCAATAATAATTTGAAGAAAATGAAAGAAAAGATTTTGATTATTATTATTATGACATAAGTTGTATTTTTTGTTTAACACTGACTGATGATCGCCATCTTTTTGACAGTTTGACAGCACACGAAATTAATTAAAACAATTTTGTGAACCCATTAAAAACTACAACTTGGTCTTTTTCAATTTAATTATGAGTATAAGATCTTGATGAAAACTACATGCTTTTCACTTACACTCATAATCATCTAACTTGTTGCTTATACTATGCACACTACGAATTCAAGTATCATATATAATATATGTTGTTTTAAAACATCACGTTCACTGTGAAATACAACGTTCTCTATTTTCCAAACAATTTTCAGAAAAACGCCGTCGTGTGTTTTAAAATTATGTCACACAACTGTCACCAATTAAAGCAGTTGTGTGCCTGCACATATATGAGTTTATACCAAAATACTACATTGAAATTATTATGCTCATTTTCAAAACAAAATTATTACTCAATTCGGCAATACCATTTTATAAAGTAAATATGCAAATATTCGTCATTTACAATATTATTTGCGAAGAATAGTAAATTTTTCAATAAGTAGCAAAAATTTGAATTCATATTTATATAGCTCGATCGTAGTTCGATTTGTATAATTTTATATTAAATGCATAATACACAGAACACATACACATTTCCAAATTCCTACCTATACCTAGCGTACAAATGCATAACAAAGCATAATTTTTAATTTAAATATCAAGGTACAGTTAAATTCAAGTACAGACCAAAGAACACAATGATAATAACCAGAAATGTTATTATAATTATGATAAATAATTAATAATTCACGTCTAATTTTGCTCACATCGTCTCTCTTTTTATTAAAAGTATTATCATTTATACTTTGAATTAAAACAAAAAGAAGTGACTAGTCATTTTCCATCTAATTTTACTTGAATAAAAACGACACAGTCGGGGTGCGACACCGAGGAAATAACCCCGAAGAACATCTTGTACATTTTTATTTCTTTTTTTTTTTCTTTTTTTTTTTTTTTTTTCATGAAATGTAAGAATAACTGGCATCATCGCATCGCAACGAGAGTCGTCTCCAGTTTTCATAATTTTCACTCCTTTTATTGTTTCTCATCCGAGATTCATTTATGCTAAAATCGTCATATTCTCCGCGTGTCATTTAAATTCGCTCCACTTCTAGGTGATTCAATTTGCCGTCATCGTAAAATGATTTCAACGTGTGCCTGTGCCAATTTGTCATCGCACAGCCATCAGCGCCAAATCGCATAAACCTGAAGATTCCACGCCAATGTGAATTAAGTCTCATTTACAGCGTTAATTGATTGCGCTAATCATTTTGATATCAACGGGCTAAATAACCGTTTCACCGAAACAATAAACTTTTAATCAGTTTAATTTTCAACTTCGAAACATCGTTAAACTTGTTAAGATCATGGCGCAGTAAAACCGTTGATGATTAAAAATCCGCCGATTTAATGAAATTTTGAAACTGCTCCGTTAACGCGATTTATATGAGGTACTGAATCTTGTATGGACAATAATCCTGCGATTCAACGTCAATTAAACATCAAATGTACCTAATTAAACGTCAGTCCGAAGTAGCTACATTTAACGTCGCGACTTAATTTGACGTCAAAGGTTCACATTTTGCTTGTAACGTTGCAAGTGCTGTGTATTTTTGGATTACGTTCGACTGTCGTTCATTTATAATTGTACAAAATTTCAAAGCGTTACTTTTATCCGTATTTTAATCAAGGATATACGATATTAAGTATCGTGAGTCCGCAATAAAATTATACTCTTGGTGCTGCGATTTGATTATTTTCACGTTATTTCGTTGCTATCCAAGTTTCATTTCAGCATATTTGTGTGAATAAACGAGTGATATGCACAAATTCGTTTTATTTTTGACAAAAAATGTAGAATTATGATGATTGTGAATTTACACAATTTATTCAAATAAAGGTTGCCTAAAAATTGCATTGTGTTTGATTACGGTGTGCACAAAACTCGCGAGTCTCTCGATTCCAACGTCAAAATGTTTTTCCTTTCCAGAAGGAACAACATTTTACATTAAAGTTGGTGAACCAGAAAAGCAAATGTTTTCCTTTTTTTTTCTTGTTCTGTTCCTTTATAGTTTCAGAGTCTCTCTTGAATCACGAAACAGAACAAAGATGTATCCGAGTGACGACGGGAGATAAAGGAAGCTGCGCTGATCAAAAACCTCTTTATTCACTCGGGTGTCCCGCCGGCGCCAACGAAGCGTCATTAAAATTACGTCCAGAGCGGTTACGTGTGTGTATGCTCTGGTTCCATCCGAGGGTGCAAATGAAATCTGAAATCGAAAGTGAAAT
Organism: Trissolcus brochymenae; assembly: GCA_030523145.1. NCBI lineage: Eukaryota > Metazoa > Arthropoda > Insecta > Hymenoptera > Scelionidae > Trissolcus > Trissolcus brochymenae. The sequence goes on from JAQQRF010000125.1 coordinate 416,081, forward strand.
CATACGCAGCTGCGCAGCTACCATCCTTCGCATATTACGCATGAAAAATTAAGGAAACGCGCTGTGTACACCGCACTCGATCATGTGCGCGCTTTAATGTTGATATATACATATAAATAGAATTAATTAAACTTGGTGAAAGAGAAATTCAATTTATGCAGGAAAGAGGAAACGCGCGAAATGATGCACAAATGCGCGACTCATCCTGTTGATCACATGTATATGAACGTATATTTGAAACAGTGATGATATGAAAAAAATGGTCGCTGTCAAAACGAAATGAATTATGATCACGCTCGAGAGAAACAAATGACCAGCTTTAAAGAAAATAATTCGCCTTTTTTTTCTTTGCCGTCGTCATAAAATTTTAATGAGTTTCGTTATGCGTTTTGAAGAGAATTGCGAATTTCCACGTCGGGATCTAATCAAGGTAAATTCGAAAGGGCAGATGACGTTTAAATCATAATGTTACAGCTCGGCGAGAAATTCGGTTTTAAAATGCAAATTTCGGATGATAGTTGGACGCGAGTTCGTTACTCTTTGTGTGATAAAATATGAAAATGAACAAATTTTTCTTGAATTGAAAAAAAGTCAGCGAGGCAAGGAAAAAAGGTGAGCGAATCGGATGACGCTCACAGAAATGAATGTCGTATGATTAACGGTGATATTCGCGGCCCTATGCTCGACGGCAATGAAATGTTTTCATATGAAAAAGGTAAAGTGGAATCGGCGAGCGAAGGCTAATGAAAACTGATGCTACTTTGAGTTAAGATTGACTAAGGAGGCTCGTTAGCATAGTAAGTAGTACAACCAAGTAGTAAGCGTGTAGGCTCGTTGCGCCCCAAAGCCCCAGGCTACGGCTTTGAGAATTGCAAATATGGAATTACTCGCGGTAACTTAATATATATTTACATCACTGAGAATCGCGAGTCATAGAAGTTGCGTTCGAATGGCAGCGAGTATATACTCAAACGCCAAGTCACCCAAAAAGTGCGCTTCTTTGCGCCACAAAGTACCTTTTTAGACTATTCGCTTTTTAACGAAGAGACACCGCTGTCTCTCTCTCTCTCTCTCTCTCTCTCTTTGATATAGCCGATAATCCTCCACGATCTGATTATTAAGCTGGAATAAACCGACGCCTGAAGCCTCCAACTTTTTATCGAACAAATTTTGCCACATGAATGGAATTCAGCAAAGTAACACAAACATTCTCTGCTTTTATATTTATTTATATATACATATTGTTCTAACATTTCGCTTAATTACAACTTTGAATTTTCGTTACATGAACTAAGAAAAATGATTACACGTTTGCGGATAAAAAGAATCAAAACTTTTTAATTCTGATTTTCGACTCATTAGTGCAACTGTACTTATACCGTATTATACTTTTAAGTAGTATAAGCAAAGCGAACCACAAAAGATCCAAGCCGCACTTTAATGGTTTTGTATGAAAATTTAACATTCGACATATTGTGTAAGACATTGCGCCAAGTATACATACAATGTGTAACGCTAAATTTAGTTATAAAACGTCGACTGTTCTAATTAAGCAACGAATTATGCAAATCAGATTAACCCGTTGTTTTTAGCCGCAAAAGAAAGACTGCACGAATTTATTGTTAGTCAAATTTAATATTAATATTCTCATTAGACTTAATTTAGAGAAATTTGCTCAAAACGACCGATGATTATCTTAGCGATTAATTTCTTGTTGGCCTGCTGCGTTTTCGCATTGCCAATTAACAATTTCAAATAATGAACCTTCATCAAAGCTTCTTCTGTAAAATTTATTCGCCGTTCGTTGCGAATTATCCCGTGAATTGAAATTATCGTCGGATTGGTACTTCGTTATCTCAGAAATGGTTTCCATTTCAAAAACTCTTTTTCAGCGATCGCTTATTGAAAATCTAAATCTATTCATCGTCTGTGGATGATTGAATCAAGAAATGGGTCTTTACGTGCGATATACAAGACATCTGTCAGAAAATAGATTCGATTTCCAGAGAGTTAATAAAACGAACGCGGCTGCATTATACATTTTACATCATTTCTTATAACAACGTCACGCCTAATTACCGCTTTGGGATTTATGACCGAGCGGTCCGAACTCAATTAAAAACGCTTTTCTCTCGCATTGGAGAAAAAAAACTCGAACATTCCAACTCAAAAAAATTAGTCCCATTTACATGCGGTAAACGCGCGCGTTACAACATAACCCAGTAACGTTTCTTATTGTGATGCTCAGGCTATTATTATATATTGTTTGATCGCAGTTATTGCCGTTCGAACTTTCCTAATAACATGCTACAAACAAAAGATATAAATTTTTACGAATTCATTTCGAGAATCGCATTTACGTTCAATTACATTATTCGGTTATGGAATTTCTTGTTTGCAATAAATGCAAGTGACTATTTATTGTATAACAAATATCACCAGTGCGCTCGAGAAACGCCTGATTTGCAACGATTATCTCATCTGCTCGATTCAATTTGCATGCCTGCGCCGGGCGTGTTATTTTCTTCGGTGTAACGCAGCGTGCGAAATTATCAGTCGCACACGCTCGCCGGAAGAAATTCGCTTTACAGTAACATCGCGTAAAGTCGCGCGATTTACAACCAAGCACCGTCCAAAGGTCGACTGAATCGCAACATTTTTTGTTGTTCCATTCAACGTTGCACTCTTTTTAGTGCAAGACTTAATTAAACGGTGCAACATTTGGGTGTTCAAACAAAAAAAAGTTATCTTTTTGATTGTTCATTTTCTTTAAAAGTTTATTCTAAAATCGGCATATGTATAGAAATAGTGAAACGTTTTTTAACTTTTTTTTATACAAGTTGGATGCATGGATTGAGTTAGTCTGAATTTATGAAAGTTTAATAGTTGATATTCAAGTTACTACCAAGGAGCGACGATAGACTGAGAGTTTTGGAAGATTCTTGTTAATATTGCCTTATTTCTTGGGATTAAAGGATAATTTGATTAAACGGGTTAACTGTTAAGCGAAATTTGTAATTAATGATTGATTGTACTTGCTCAGACATTGTTCGCTCTGCATAATGAGGGAGTTAAGATATTATGAGGGATGAAAGCGGATGCGTCAACGTGATTTCAACTTTCGCTTCAATCTGTGAATGCGAATTTCCTAAAAGGGTTATAAAAAATCAAAGAAGGTATTGAATTTTAAATCTCGTCGTCACATTATTGTTGAAGTAAAAAAAAATTAAACCTATAAAAGTGCCCTTTTTTTACACATCTTGTGAAATCTCTCGATGGCGCGCGATTTTATAACTTTATTCTCGTCCTTTTTTATATCATTTTCCTTTCAAATAATTTCTGGTGAAACTATTTTATTTTTTTTTTTTTTTTTGGTCCTACAAACCATCCCGGCAAATAAAAAGTATAACTTTTCAAATTGGATTACTCATCAAGTTTAAAAACGAAATTTTCGTCGTAACAATTTTATTTCTGAAGTTGACGAATAATTCACCTCGCAAAAGTTACTTTTTATTAGATAAGACTTTTCTGGAACGCAAGAAATAAATGAACAGATGAAAAATCTTATAACGGTAGAATTTCATATTTTGGGAAAAAAAAAAAAAAAAAAAAAAAAAACAAGTATGTTTCGAAAAGTAAATTGGCTGTTAGATAATTGTTGATGATTCATTTACATTGATGGATTTTCGGACTTTCATCAACGATGATTTCTAGTTTTTATGTAACAAAAGCGAATAACGTGACGTAACGTGAAAAACAACGAACTCAATCAGGCGAGTGAACGAGTATCGCCTCTATCGGTACTATTTACTTACTCTGTCGACATTAGTTAGATCAAAAGATAACTGCGTAGCGCGATGCTACTCCGATGTTGATCAACACATCACATAGCCGTGTTTTTTTTTTCTCTCTTTTTTTTACTTTTTTAGGTCGTAACATTTAAATTGCAATGCAAAAATTTTTTTTTAATTGTACCAACTTTTTTTCGTATCTATTTTTATTCTAATTTTACCACCAGCAGAAATGTATTTTAAAACTATTGTTCAAATCTTGTGTCTTTTTTTTATATTAAAAAGAATGAAATTAAAAAAAGGTTTGGAAAAAGCCAGTTGAAAGAAAACAGTTGATTAAACAAATGATATTTTTTGAAATCAAAAATAATATTCCATGTAAGAATGAATAAATGAAATAGACTGAAGTTTGCATTTGAATTCTGCCGCCGCGAGTTGGAAGAATCGAGATGGCTTTCGATGTGGCGCTCGATGCTCAAACAATCGCAAAATCATAAATGGCCGAACACGTTGGAATACTTTAACACGAAATTCTATAATAAACACAAACATTGTGTTTGTCCGGTGAAATTTATTTGTGAAATCGTAGTTTTAAGTGACAATCTTGACGAGATGATATCGATCGACAGAAATGAAGCTCTCCAGAACGAGGTGAGTGTGTCGTTGTCAGGTTTTCACGTAATTCTGCGCATTTTGTTACAAATGTTAAGGTTATGCTTGAACGGACGGGACAGTTGACGAAATTCACGTTCAATCTCGAAGTACACAACTTGATTTTGAGTTTGATTTCTGCAGGACAATATTGCTGAATATGATTTCCAAGAATACCCAGTACCGATGCCTGCAAACATCGAAAATGCCCAGGAATGGACTTATACTATGCGAAGAAACATGCAAGTGAGTTTTAAAATTTATCTCTGTTAAAAACAACAAAACGTTCAAATGATAAAGTTGATTCACGACAAAAATATATCTTTTTGCCTATAATTCGAGTATTTGTAAATAACAACAATAAATTTAGAGTGACAAATATTGTTTTGATTCATTTTAAAATTTTCATTGGGTACATCGAACTGTTGTATCGGGTATTGATTTCTGATGAAATTTAATTTGCAATAGATGGTAATTTTTTATATAATCAGGTCCTACGAGGATGCTAACAAAATTAATATTATTATTCCAATTTGTCTCTTATTTCTAATCAAAGTTATTCCCCGATTAGGAAGTTATTCCAGGATTATACCTCGGACCCTACAGCGCAGCAACTAAGTCGAAATATCAAACCTTGATTGATAACTCGATAACGCACATAGTTTGCGTTCGCCAAGACATTGAAGCATATTTTATCAAGCCAAATTTTCCTGATAAATTTAAGTAAGTTGAAGTTGATTCAATAAATTTCACTAAGTATAAATCATGTTCAATATGAATTTATCAAAGTTTTGCAAACATTGATGGCAAAGTTTGTAACATGAAGAATGTTTTTCCGCAGGTACATGACAGTCGACATTGCAGATTCTGCAACTGAAAACATAATACAACATTTTCCTAAAGTAAAAGCTTTCATAGATGAAGCTTTGAAAGTTGGAAAAGTATTGGTGCATGGAAATGCAGGTATTTCACGATCTGCCGCTCTCGTGATGGCTTATGTAATGGAAAAATTGAGTCTAACTCAAAGGTGAGTTGTTAAAAGTATCGAATTCAATTTTTTATTTGTAGTATTTTGAAATCAAAAGATTCTTATTTGGTGGTAAATTGCAATTACCAATTGAAAGTAATGAAAATAAGTACCAGAATGTAAATTTTTAAATTGGTTAAGCGAAATTACGAAAACATGACAAATTTTAGATTGAAAACTAATTTTAAAAATTGATATTTGTTTTTCCTTTTTAATGATAATAATTAAAATGTTGAGTTTTTACAAATATTGTTACATCCAATGTACTGAAACAACTTTTTAATTGATTAATTAATGATTAAGTTATGATTGTTACACAACTTTCTTCTGACACCATAATAATAACTCGTTAAAACTTTCATGAAAGTATTAATTTCGTATCATCTCTTTCATTTATTATTTCATTTCCATTCTTTAGGAATTATTAGTTCAATGAGCTCAACTTGTGGAGCACTGCTAAAATAAAATACAGTAAATACAAATTAATGAATTATAACAGTAATAATATAGATAATGCAACAAGTCTAGTTAATGAAACTATTTCAACAAAAACTTGATTATTAATTTGAATGTTCGAAGTCTAATAAAACTTGACGGTTTTCAGTGAAGCATACATCTTAGTTCAAAACAAGAGGTTTTGTATAAACCCAAACGAAGGATTCATGGCACAATTGCGAGAGTTTGAGCCAATTTACCGGGCGCATCGAATTCTGAAGAACGGTCAGAGTTCGGCTAAAGAGCGCTTCAAACGATCGATCCATGAAATGGACCTCGAACACTCTGATGACCGAAACATCGAGATGGACAGTTGATGACTATCGATGCCACATCAAACCTACCAAAAGACTTATTTAGAGACAAGTTAAGCCTGACTTTAGACCTGACGTGGGAAATATATTCTTGCAATACAAATGATTAAGACTGCCGTACGGTCTACTTAAAGACATAAATGCGGGAAAGATTGGTCAATACAGCCGCTTTGAAAAGCAATAAGGAAATGATAAGAAGAAACATTTATCCACCACTATACAAATTAGCTGCCAATTTTCTCGCGTTTTGTATTTTTGGAATAGCAAAATTGGTTCATTCGCTTACTTCCTAACAAGATTCAAAATTCAACTTACATTCATTATTTTAAATAAAACCAACCCGCCTTCAATTCCACAGTATTTTATTAACATAAAGTTCATATAAAAGTATTGCGTGCTTGACACATGTTTTTGATTGTTGCTGTTATTCAAATCGCGTATAGATTAACTTGAAATTTTCGCGGGTATTCGAATACATAAGATAACATCGTTACCCTGTTGAAGTTTCCAGATAACGTCAATGCTTACCTGAAATAAGAATATTTTCTTTTAGTTCGCTTTGTTCGATATGTTACGTGTTCGTTAATTTATTTCAATTTTATTTCAAATTAAATTAAAAATAGAATATAAAATTTATTTATAATTTATTGCTAAAAGTTAGCCTAATTTGAATAAAAAGTCTTATTTTATATCTCTGAAAGATTCAATAATAGTATTATATGAAATTCATATGTTTTGATATAAAAACTAAGTCAATGAAGCCTGCGATAAAAAAAACAAACAAACAAATTTATATTGCAAATTATTGTTAGAGTAAAAACGTTTTGTACCTAGTTGTCTTAAATTAAAACGTAATGTCATAAGAGTTTTGTAGATATGTGATTTATAATTTATTACATTATATTTAATAAGTGTAATATGAATGGCTCGATGATTAACAACTAAGCCATTTATTTACGTGTGGGGAAGTAAGCAGATTCGTGTACAAACCGAAGTATTGTACTACTTAAATTGTAGATTGCAAAATGCTTTGAAATGAAAATAAAAATTTAGTGAATTACATTTCATAACTGATGCATTTTAAATAGATATAATTGTTTATCCCTACAGGTAAATTTTTAATGTTGTACTAATAGTAATTTTCTAATTCATCTACTTTTTATTTTTTTTAGTTTAAATTTATTATTGGGATTAAAATCATGTTTACTTACTTTAGGATACGAAGGGCTGACTAGAATGGTTTTTTTGTATGTATAATTAGTGTGAGCTTTCAAAGGGCAGGTGAGTCCTGCATTTTGACAGCTGTCAGGTTGATCAATGGGGAATGGAATAGGTGGTATATGTGGGAACTGTCCGTAAACAATAGTTTTCACTTCCTTGATATCATATTCTGAAAAAAAATTATATTGTATTTTTCAATTCTTTTTGGAAACATAACGAAAAGAGTCTAATTATATTATAAATTAAATTAGTTATTATAACTCACTAGTTTGAAAATCGAGCTCAATCGTGGCGTTGGTTCCGTGTTTGAGTATACAAACTGCATTGTTATCACAATTAGTTATTTTAACATCTATGAGATTTGCTAAACTGCTGGATTCACCTGTAAAATATTGTTGATGTACATGAGTATAAGCAGTGCTTTTTATACCCTTTACATTTATTATTTTCAAACTATTATCTGATCATAAAAATGTAAGAATTAAGTTACAGTTCCTGATTACAGTTTTGAAAACATTATTTTTCTGCATGATTGATTAATTGAAAAAATTGTTCACTACAATTGTCATGATGATGTGCTAGATTAATTCAAAAAAATATTCAATTGTAAAAATGTAATTTGTCTCAAAGTCGTTAACTACAGTGAGTCTTGTAAAGAGACAGAAAGGCTACAGTAATTTTATTGTCGTCTGTTGTCAAGACTATACTTAATATTATAATTAATATAATTTTTATTTTCAAATTAGATTTAAACTTTAAAGATGACGCGGCCAAAAAAAACGTACCGCAGTTTTTGTAAGCGTGACTGAAGTAGAAACAAGCAAAGACGCAAAAAAGTCGGAAGACAGTTTTTTGAAACATGTTTTCTGCTCGGCGTATCCAACAGAACTGAGCTGAACTTGACCAAACACGAAAATATATACTAATGCTACAAAAGATAGAACATGATATGATTCACGGTTACCGAGCGCCTCTCGAACAATAATGGAACGCAACACCTCGCTCCTACGACCGATAAGTATGCGACCCAAAGTTTCGTGCTTATTCAGCATCGTTGAATTACCAGCAATTGTTTCTGTTTCGCGGTTGATGACTCCGTAATAAAATTCTACCGAAAGCAATAATTCTTAAATCCACGTTGTTAAAAGCATTGATTTTGTAACGTTCATTCAGTCTTTTCCTTTCAGGCCGATCAAATTATTTGCACGGTTATCAGAACCTTGAGACTTTGAACAGTTCATAAATAATGAAAGTGACGGTGACGGTTCATAAATATGTTTTGATACAAATCTACCATAGATAGAATGTTTATCAGATAATTGCTAAATAATTATTTTAACTGACATTCAATTTGTTAAATATCATTCTTGAACGTTGAATTATAATATATGGAATATCATGAGAGACGAGATGAGAAATGCTACAACGGTTTAATCAGTTAGTCCATCAAACTAATGCCTACACCATTATTGCGCAGTTTAAAGCAGTGTTGATTTCATAATTAATTTTCAGTAAGAAAAATAAATCATCGAATTGTTTGATATGTCCATTTATAACACATCGCGTGTCTCACTTGTTGATCACTCTTCAATTTTATCAATGTTAACAAAGATTAATTACTGTGTTACTCATAATTAATCGATTCAATCACTGATAAATCTTAAACTAAATACAATTTAATATGTTTTTTAAGATCTAAATCTAAAATCATTATAGATTTGGTTATAGCAGCACGTGTAAAATCATGTATGATTAATAACACTGAGATTTCATTAATACAATTCGCGGATAATTTACGATCAAGAGGAGGACACGAACCAATCGTAATCTAACATTTTGTATAACAAGCTTTAATTTCATGACTAGATGTTATGACTGCTATTCACTTGCCTTTGTCAAAACGACTGACAAAATAACTACATAAATTAAACGTTCTTTTACCGTACGAAAATGCTAGTTTAACAATATTTCAACAGTCTAATTTTATTTGAAGTTTGATGTAATAAACAGATGCTTAATTAATTATTATGATTGTTCGAAACAAGATGCAATTTATGCAATATGACAAGATTTTATTTATTGTAATACTTGATCCATTAATTAAAACGAGATAATCTTCAAGCGTTATACATTTAATATGATTATATTAAACTTGATATATCACTGTATTCCATTCAACCATAAAATTATTGAATTCACTCACAAAACCCATGGAACTATAATTTCATTAAATTGCGAATACATATGACCTTTAGCTAACCACTTTTTAGATAACCTTTTTCAGAATAGTCTAATCAGAACTGAAATTATCAAATCTAGTTACACCGATTTTCAATGACTTTTCTCGAAAGTTCATTCATCCGACTCGTTTAGTTTTTTTATTCCAATTTTCTTAGTAATTTATAATTGTTAATGACGTATTTCACTTTTTATATACCGTTCAAACAATGAATACGAACTCTATCAATAAATTTCAAAATAGATCAAGCTCGCAAATGAATTTTCAATTTTTTCATCAATAAATTTCATCCAGTCATCTATTGTCACATGCAAAAAATTGTCTCGCTTTGTCGGCCGCTGATTTATAGAAACATTATTCAGAAATCACAGGAAATTATCGTTTTCAAATATTATCTGCTATTGAATGTTTTAAAATTCGTTCTCTGCTCAGTTAATATAATTTTTTTCCCTGCTGTACATTGCTAAAATGAATTTACTATTGATATTAATAAATTCACACATATGAATTAAAAAAAAATAAAAAAATAAAATATTTTTTTGGTTTGTAAGGAAAAAAAATCAATGTTATTTACAATTATTTTAAATTGATTGATTTAAAGATATTTGTTAGGTAACATATCGTATTAATTAAAAACGAATTTTATTCAAAACATTTAAATAATTTTAATTGATCGCTTAATGTCTTCCTATACAATTTAATTAACTTACTCCTGCGTATATGCAACCCATGCACAAATTTTTAACAATAAACAGACTTTTAAGTTTCAATCGTGAGTTATAATTCATTCAGTTAAAAATTAATAACACGTGGAATTGAAGAAATTAAATAATTAATCTTTGTTTCATGTAACACAGATTATGCAAGATCAAAGTAATAAATTAAGTACAATTTTATTGGACTACAATAACAAGAACGCTCAAACTGTCCAGGGGATCCACCCGTACTCGTTTGATCACGGAAGTTAAGCTGGACCAGGCGCGGTTAGTACTTGGATGGGTGACCTCTTGGGAACTCGGCGTGGCGTTCAATCAAACAATTTTTTTATTATTCTTAATAATTGAAAGTAACAAAAAAATTTTTAAAAATTTAATTTTTATTTCAACGTAGAACTTGTATAATTAAAGACTAAAGTACTAAACGAAACAGTATATACTGATAGACACCTAAAAAAATTTGTAGACATTTTAAGTTTGTAAAAAAAAAGAATACGTTCTATTCAATAATTATGTGGCCCTACAAAGTTTTATACTCAATATAGAGACTTAATATCACATATTTCGTAATACCACGTATTCGAAAGAGTAATAAACATCTCGTTATGAGGTAGAAAGAAAGTGCTTTCCTTATTGTCGCTAACAAAATAAATTTTATCTTGTTTCATGAACAACATCTAGGTATATCATTTTGCATTCTAACTATAAATACTGTCAAATTACCGTGTAATTATTACTCTTATAAAAATAATATATTAATTGATAGTTATAATGCTCGCAGTTGATTGCAAATATTTAAACAATAAATACGATAACAATAGAGCTCTTTGAAATTATAATTATTAATACTACACTTTAACTAACATAAAATTTGATTTTTAGCATGTTGCTTATTGATTAAACATAGCTGCTTAAACTTGTTTGTCTTAAATCCTAACAAAAAAAGTTTGTCTTCAAGAATCCACGGAAGAATTATCTCCGAAACAATGAGTTTTTAAATCATTGAAACTTTGAGCATATTTATTCCTTCATAAATGCTATACGCTTTTGCAGTTTTTTTGTTTGTAATTGTAATCCCCTCGTTATACCCTCTTTCACTTTTTCATGTTCAAAAAAATAATACTCAGATTATTTTCGTCGATAAAAGATATTCTATTGTTTTCTGTTTTTTACTTACATTTTAATTTGCTTTATATTTAAACGAATTTTTGTATCTAATAACCATCATATTAAGTGCCAGACTTTTTCATTTGCAATTGTTTTCAGCAATAATTTTTTTTCCATTACAAAAACGACACGACAGATTGAATAAATTTAAAACGCAAAGCTCTAAGCGGTATATTGAAGTGCAATGAGTGGCACAACATTACGTCTGACCCGACACGTATTCCTTCACCTCAAAAAAAAAAAAGAAAAAAGGAAAAATCTGTATTCGCACGATTTCACAATTTGTCTAATATAATTGTGGGAGAAACATTCTGAACAAAAAAAAAATATAAGAGAAAAGAGAAGACTTGAAAGATTTGGTTGGAGATTTGTTGTCCTTTATATGAATTTGATCTTGCAATCAAGTATCTTTTGAATTTTATTTGTTGAAAGTGATCTGAGCATTTATACCCTATTGAAATGTATATTGACAGGCATGAAAGGTCTAGTCATTGAGGATTATTACACGCGCATTACAATGGCAATATTATGTATCCTACACAAATGTTTGATGGAAATGGTCCGCGATTGCTGATGTAAGAGGGTTACACGGTACGAGCGCCCAAGTGTTGAACGCGCCTGGTCTCGTGTTTTGGGGATGCGCAGCCAGAGGATAGAGCGTACAGACGGTCACCAACTATAAGAGCGACGTTCAGCGTGCCAACGCCACAGAACCTCTTCTTTCCCTCCGATACTCCGTAGCGACAAGCAAATCGTTGCATTTACTTATTTGTTTGTTTGCAAATCCAAGATAAACAAGTGTTGCAATGGGATCGTGCATTTTTGCATATTCTTTTGTTATTTTTATCCTCGGATCTTTCGGCCTGATCGGCTGCACCTTCACGCGAAATTTTGTTCGACAACAGGTAGGCTTTACAATTTTGTCTTTTTCACCGGAAACAACTTGACAGATGTTAAAAATGATCCTGCTATTAGCCATGTAAATCTTTCAACTTAGTAAGAGTTAATAGAATTCAAATTTGATGCAAGTGCATAATCTCAAACCGATTTTCCGATTAAAGTTTTTCATCTGATTAAAATGTTCATTTTATTTATAGCTTTTGAAGTTCTTCAACCTAGTAATTCATGTTTATAAAATGATACTCGTTTAGGTCTTTTTATTTTCGTTTCCAGGAAACTCATTCCTAGAAACTCTTTCTTAAGTCTGACATCAATTGGCAATCAAGGCACAACGAGTGATAGAAAGACAGATATAGTCAGTCTGAGGGTGTTCATGATTCGGTATAATTCGAGCTTTACTTGGAAGCAATTCTTTGATAAGGTTCCTTGGTCCGGACATTGACTCTTGTTTCACAATTTTTTCATTACTGAAAGACACTGTTATTCAATATTTAATTTAAATATCTTACATTTATTTTAAAGATAAATAAATTCGATTCAATCCAAAATATGTTACTGACTGAATCCATAACACATCATATAGAAGAATCATACGGTTGTGACACCAGACAAATATTTTCGTTTTTCTGTACAAACTAACTCGTGTAATATTTTTTTATTTACATTTCATCTAGGAAATGTAATATTTTTTATTCCTAAATTTTAGCTGTACCAACAACATTTAGAAATTTTGAAAAGCATTTTAAAATACAAGGGTGCATTTGCATAAGACGGTTTGAGACGAAAACTTCAAGATAAAACAACAATATTCAGTAAATGTTTTTTTTTCGCGTGGGTGAACATTGCAATTGAATGTCATGGGAAAAATGATTCAAATTGACGTCATGAAAAAAAAAAGACAATCTCATGTTTAATTGAATTGTATCAAATATTTGATTTTGGCGAACAATTAAAATGATTCAAGCTGTTATCAATGAAATATTGACAATTATGTAAACTTTACTGTTTTTGATCATGATCAACATGATCAAAAGTAAAACATCGTATAAAAAAATGATTTTGAATCGTGAAAAGATTAGAGTTATGACGAACTGGTATTACTTTTTGCGAAATGTCTTTTTCTTGAAGCTTTTTAAAAGGAAATGGGGCTTAAACCAACTTACATAATATGTCACGACACCACTTCGTAAAAAGTATTACGAACACTGAGAGATTTTCATTGTTTTCATATACATCCATATTAAATCGAACGTTTTATAACAGCGTAAATAACATTTTATACTTCTCGGGCATAAAACTGTATACTGTAGAAGCGTTTGGATATACAATGTGTTCTTTTTTTTTTTTTTAAATATACTCGATAAAACAGATTTTGCAACAGCAATCATTTTTTTTGTGTTATCAAAATATATTATTCTAAATAATACATCTTCATAAAACATTTACATCTCTGAAATCATTTTGGTGGACGTTCAGGGGGAAATATTGAACGTTTTTTCGTGTACAAAAACATCAACGAGGCTTCATTTATTTTTCAGCATAAAATATATTGGTTGGAAAACATTACGAAACAATAAAACAAACTAAAGATTTTTTTGCTTTATTTTGTATACTGCACAGTCCTTTTTTCGGCTCAAAGTTAAAATGAGTTATGCTAATCTGAAAAAAGAGGTTGAAACTTTTTTTTTTCTCTCTTTTATAATGAACCTACGTAATGCGAATCAATAGTACCAATGTAGAAATATTCAGCCGAATCAAAGTTGCTTTAACGTTATTCCAATTCATTACGGCCTTTAAGTAAACATTAGAACAAAGTTGTTAAGTTTGTTAATTTGAAGTTGCTAAATGTCATTTATTTACTCATGAATTAAATAAAAAAGACAAAAATTGTATCAAAAATTAGTATTTGAATATCTGTGTATGAACATTTTAAATCAAATGTCAAATGCACCAAGACCAAATTTTAATTTCAAACAATTGTCACAGCCACTGCCTGTCTGATAAGATTTAATATAATTACTGTGCGATCATCAGTATTACAGTGTCGTTTTTCCGCAGAATTGAAAAGTCGTTGGCTAAGATTTGCATTATTTATTTGATTTAAAGAAATTAATTTAATCGTAAAGAGAGAGACTACGCCTGGAAGGTATAGAAGCTTTTAACAAACTTTGTCCAACAGTTGTTGCAACTCAATTAAACTGTTCTTTGTGCAAAATTTCGCTGGTTCTTGGTTATGAAATTTCGGAACATTATTATTCTTTGCGAAGCTAAATTATGCGCGTAATGAAAAATGATTGCTGCAACCTAGACAATGAGAAATGATTTGAAAAAATATTGCAGCCGGCGAAATGTAATGACAAAATGAGTAAGCTCAGGGGTGAATGCTGAATGAAGATTAATTTATCATTTTAGAAAAAATTGTTCGCACAAATGTGCAACATTGTTAACTATAAATGGAACTCCCGGCTGCTTTATTATTCTTATCCAGAATCAGTTTTGTTATTTCGATATACATCGATGTTGTAATCGAACAGAAATAAAGGGTTTATTTTTCTAATTTTTGTTGTAAATAATCCGTCTCAGATAATGAAACCAATAATTTGCATAATTGATTGTACATACAACTAATGCATGAATCGACCTAAATTCGTCTTTCTAAGCGTGACGCAAATTTCATTGAATCATTCATCATCAATTATAATAACTCCAACTGTATAATTTTTTTTCGCTTCAGTTGATTCGATCTTCGTGTAAGCATAATAATACAGATTGACAGGAATAATTGTTCGTTTAATTGAACGTCTCAATTACGCAATCGTTTTAATTAGACGTTTTTTTTATGTTCAATGAAAAGAATATCCATCTTCATTTAAAAGGAGAATGAATGTTTGTTCTATGATTCGAGCATGAAATAAGTAGTCAGGCCAGATTGCTCTGAAATATAATTCGAATTACGTTAGCAATTTTTTTAAATCACGTCACTTTCACTTGCATTTTGATTAAAAAATAGTGGATCGGCACAACTTATTCCTCGCTGGGGCGATTTCATTTCAGCGCCAACGACGGCCCATTGACAAAAGCAACAGGCGGCAAAGTGCGCCGGCAAATTGTTCTGACCAAAATGTGAATGTCGATTTTTATTGTGTCAAGAAAAAAAGCTCGAGACGACTGATATAAATTACAAGTTCCTTTAATTCCAATTTGCTACAAAAACATCAAATAAAAAAATATACTAAGCCCGATGTTTTGTTCTTCATTTTTTTTTTTTGGTCTGTTCATATAAAGGCAAACAAACTCTACAAGATTGTATAGATCATGATTTATTTTGTTGGCTAAACAATAAAGTGAATATAATATTAAGTCAAATTGATTTTGACCCGAATTGTTAAAATTTAGAAATGAATCAGTTCTATTATAATTCGCAGAAATCTTTGCATAGTATATTGACAAGAAAGGAAATGTTGGGAACAATCGATGCGATGAATAACGTTGGTCACATTGTAACAGGTGAGAATTGTAACTGGATCCTACGCTAAGTCCTGTAATTTTCAATTGAACGTGTCTTGGAATCACTCTACTCTCAAATCCCTTGTGCTTTTAACAAAAAATTCCTAATAAAACTACTTCGTGATTAGTTTTTATCGATCAATTTTTTTTATATTTTCTAAAGTCGATGAAAATTTTTAATCCACGTCGTAATTTATTGTGCACGTCCTCCGAGCGTTGGTTGAAATTTAAATATGTTTTTGTAGATTGTATGTACGTGACCTCAGAGACCGGCTACTTTACGTACATGCACAATTCGTCCTCCAAAAACACCGTCTGCGGCTTGTACTTCATGGCAGAGGCGGATCAAAAAATTGAACTTGTGTTTACTCGGTTCGACGTGCCATGTGAGCATAACGGACTTGTCGCGGTGAGTATATACAAATTAGATCATACCATTGCGGCTATTATTGCAATTGCATTTTCATTCCAAAGAAGAAACGACTGCACTTTTTTATTTTCCAATAAAGAATCCTTTTTATCAAAGCTTGACGGCTTAATTGAAATGAGTCAGGAGAATTGTATTAAAATAATGGTTCTCTCGTTTTATATTCGTACTTTTATTTCAAACCCCGTGACGTATTTTTAGAATTTTTCTGCAAGAAGTGACCCTATGTATGTAACCTCGCACTTAATCAAAATTCGACAAGAATAAGCCAACGTTGTTATTTTTAAATCGATTCTTTTTATACCCCCGCTTTACTCCCTAACAATCCAAAATTCAAATTCAACCACAAAATGTTGCAGATCCAAGCTGATTCCAGTAACATGAAAAAAAAGTAATATGAAATTCTAATGCAAAATCTTGATCAAATTGCTTGCAATATAAAATCAACAATAATTTCTTTACCTCTTTTTACTTCTTATTTTTTTTTTTAATAAATTTTAACGCGTGGGTAGTTGTTTTAATAAGTTCGTGATTTTTACAGTTTGTCGATGGCTGGGAACTCAACGGCCAATACTTTCCAAGCCGGACGGAACACCAGTTGCCGATCGAGGACCGATTGAGTGAATTCTGCGGGCCCAAAATGACTAGCGTTTTTGTCAGCTCTCAAAACGCGGCGCTGATCCAATACAGGGTTACCGAATTTGGCAAAGGATTCACGGTTTTTGTGAAACATTTGAGGAATCCCCGACGTAAGTTCAGTCACGTTCGATTCCAATTTTATTGGCTCTATAAAATTAGATGCGATTTTCGTAATAAGAATAAATTTTGTAGTGAAAATATTTGCTAGAGAAACAATGCTTATGCTTGGAGTTATTTTTCAAATTCAACTCGATTGAATTACATTGATGAAATATAAAAGGAGGGTAAATTTCTCGACCATATAGATTCAAATCACGATTAAATGGATTAGAACAGTTGCGTTGGAGGGAAAATTTTGAGGTATCATTGATCTTATACAAAAGACGATTGAATGAAAATTCCAAATACATATGGAACTGTGGAGTTTCAAAAAACTAATAGGATTGGATAACGTTTGGAACTGTTTAATTATTGTCATTAGAAACAGAGGAACGTTGCACAAGTGCAATGTAAATTTAAACGGGTGGTTTCATTCACGTTTCCTAATTGTTTGTTATATTCCAGTTTCTGCAGTGGGATGAAAAAAGCAATAACATTTTTAAGCGATGGTTGTTCAAGCATCTACGTCTCTCATGAAATATTTGTTTAATCATGGAAGTAAATTACATACTATAAAATAAGCTTTACAGCAAACAATGTTACATTTTTCGTCACGTTTTTTCGTTAATTGAATTCATAATCGAAAAACAACTTAAGAAAATGAAAATTAAAAATATAATAAATTACTGTGCAACAGTTAGGGATTGATTTTGCAAAATAATCTGAGTATCTATAATATTTCAAAAGATTTTAATATCAATATTGAATTCGACCAAGCAAGTTGCTAATAATTTAGAATATACATTCATTGCACGTTGTTTCATCTTCGTGGGTAACTCAAACGACCAATAATATATACACTATATAACATTGCAATTAACATAGCATTTAAACACCCACGCAAATTAAGTTCACCGGGGAATCAAACATTGACAAGACCCCGCCTGTCAACCGCTAATTTTAGAAACTCGAGGGATAAATTAGTTCATTGAGAAAAATAGCGAGGTTTATGTATCGTAGTCATGAATCAACTTTTTTTCTCGTCTTGCAAGCTGAACCGTACTATATCGACTTAATTAAACAAACTCGACGCCGAGCTGCTTTTTGTTTTCACCTTATACGTGGATAATCATGTCAAGTTTGCGTCAGAACTCATAAATTGACTTTCGCTATTCCACGAGCTCCTTAATTTGAACTCGAATGATTACTTGAATTGATCAATGTTACTCAATTCAAAAAAGGGAACGTTGATATTTCATAACACCTGATTTTTATTTCTTATTATTATTTTTGTTTGAATAATTATTTGATTATTTCTTTTTCAATTTATTACAAATTTCTAGATGCATTTGCGCGCACCAACTGAGGATTTTCTTTTTTTGCTGTCAAATTACACACGAGAATATATTTTGAGTAAAGTTATAACGAGTTTGCAAGCATCGTTGGATATTTAACTAATGCATGAAAATCTATTTCTATAGTATAAGCGAACTCGTTAAACTCGCAAGTGAGAACTCCGCATACTTGTTGCAGCCTGCAATATACTCGCTGATACGACCACCAATGATATTGCGTTTACGCTACGTAATTACGAGCGACGCGTGAACTGCACACTGATAGCACTTTATCCCTGTGCGGTGAGCATTGCTGCGATGAAAATCGTGAACAGGGAGGGCAGCATTTTGCGAAAGGTAAGCTGCATGCCTTTGCGAATGGGTTCTCGTCAAAGCAACTGCACGCTCGCTCCGAAAATCAAATTACCACCTGTCAAAATTTCACCTGCGTTTCCAAACTTTTTTGAAATCTTCCCTTTGAAATGAAAATATTTTTATTCCAAACGTGATGTATACTAAAACTTACAATAATCTCATTACACGAGAGATGAATTTACATGAAATCTAATAAAATGTTATTTGAATATACAAATTGATTAATTAAATGAGATGAAAATGAAGTTTGAGTTCTAGATAATAACGTAATTTAATTGTATGAAACTTTGTTATACTGCTGGCGTTATAACTGGACCAATTATCTTTTCTTTTAACTGAATCATTTTCTATTATGAATAATAATTCAAATACTATTTTTTAGTGTAACA
The DNA here is from genome assembly GCA_030523145.1 of Trissolcus brochymenae. NCBI lineage: Eukaryota > Metazoa > Arthropoda > Insecta > Hymenoptera > Scelionidae > Trissolcus > Trissolcus brochymenae. The sequence goes on from JAQQRF010000125.1 coordinate 435,372, forward strand.
TCTTAAATAAGGAAGACCACGTTGAAGTTGGTGGCACACATGGATTAGACACGACCAATCTAGACACATTTCAAAACGTGTGCAGTGAGAGAAGAGGTAAAGTTATTGTTACAATTTGATTAGCATCATCTTTTTTTATTCAATTATAACACTTCATCGAACAAAAGTCAATAAGATATTTTTTATCAAATTGTGTATGATTCATTGGCTTACCATTATAATAATTCTGTTTACTTTTCAGATGATATCGTGATAGGGTGTCCTTTTTCTGCAGTAAAATTGATCTCAAGTGGATCGTACGACAACATTGTATCTGTGAGAATTCGCAAGATTAACGAGAATGACATACTCGACGATGCTATTTTTTGTGATTTGTTAGAGTAAAGGACGGATAGGAAAAAAACCAATCTTAAAGCTCCTCCCATTCCTTTTACGTTATGGTTCTATTCAAATGTTGAAACATATAATTTACAGAGGTGTCAAACTTAAAAATAAGCGGTATGTTTTTTCGTTTAAAGAATCAGAAAACAAACTGAATAATAAAATCAACGCAAAATCATTTTCATTTTATTAGCAAAAATTGAATGAGAACCAAACGTTGTAACTGTAAAGAAAGGGAAAAATAGGCTGTAACAGATCACTCTGTTTTATCCATTCATTCAAGTTATCATTTGCAGCAAGATACCAACAGTATTAAATAAGTTGATCAATGTCACATCAACCTCTGGTCATATGAAACAAACATTATTGTCTCAATTCAGATTTGTCTTGTTTTATATAAATGTATTGTGATATTTAGTGAGATACATCAGCATGTCATTTGTAACAATTTATTATATGCATCATAAATTATATCATTGTAAACGTTGATCCAATAAATGTATGTAACGTTTACGCGACAATGAATTTGTTTACTTGCCAACCGTTGACAATTTATTGACCAAAACGTGTGCAGGTTTCACGTTTATCGACTTCAAATGAATTATCAAAACTTTACTGATAATACTCTCTGTATCGTTAGATGGCGCAACGCAAACTAATTTCACTCAGAAAATGGAAAATTGATGGAAATGAATTGTGTGTTTTTTTTTTTATATTTTCGTTTGATTCAAAATCTTAGTTAAACAATAAAATTTGTTTCTTTATATAAAATTTTCCAAATTTCATATTTCAAATTTGTTTACTCACGGCAAAGCCCGACTTGTTCATTACATTGTACCAGAGAAATTTGTTATTTAATTTCAACGAACTTAAAAATAAAACGATAATATGTATTTTTTGCACGGTAAGAACTGTAACTTTTAACGACATGTGAATGAAAATTACAAGACGTATCGGCTCACAGGCGGCTAGCGCAAGAAAACCACGTTAATGCTTCGTAAAGCGAAGTTCATTTAACTTACATTATCAAGCAATTTTTAATTACGTTACATAATCTTATATAATGCTACATAACCATGAACTCGTAATGTTATGTTCAACGTGTTAATGGGCAAACTAATTTTAGATCTTCCTATCTTCTAAGGTGCGTTTATGAAATTTATATTAACGAACAATTCAACTTATGATAATGTTTCAAATCATATTTTATTTCCTATTATGTTTCAAGCAAATTTTTATTTTGCAAAATTGACTTGATATAAACGAATGGTATGGACTACCTAATTTATTACTAATGTATCCATTTGCCCATAGAAGCTGACCGTGAACAAAATTTACTACAGAAAGACAACAGTAATCGAACGTTGATATTTATGTATTTTATTTTTAGTTTTGAGCTGTGTTAATTTAATAAGTTTTTGACTTAACTATCACGCGGTAATGGAAGTCTGCGCGCTATTCAAACTAACTTTGCGTAGCCCATAATTTTCTACGACAAGCGCTTATAGTAGTCCAGGAGTTTCCGTGACCCCGATTATCTGCCTTTAACATCTAACATAATTTTCAGGACATAACTTTGCAGTTTGATCTCACGCCGGATTTCAACTTTTTGTTTTTCAATTACACGATAATGAACACAGAAACGTGGCCTCTTCTTTGTTCGAAATGAACCTGAGGCACAGGGACGGAATAATTTACAACGTTATATTTGGTAATGTTGATTTTATCACATAAACAACGATGAACTATAACGACTATTTGTACTATATCACATTGTACACAACATTTTTTTTTTCTAAGCTGGCAGGTAAATGTTTTTTGTCAGTCTTCCGCTTTAACAGTAGTTCCCCAAATAATAATAAGGCCCAGGTGCTAAAATACGATAAAGCATTTCATTACCGTTATAATATTAATGGTATCGTTAAATTGATTGTTATTTTATTCAGATTCCAGGAGAATTACTTACAACACAAACCAGCGTATCTGTTTGAGTGTAAAAGTCCGTGTCTTTCGCAGGATGGAGTTCCTCGTTGGTATGGGAAAAAACCTAGTACATTGCCGCTGTAACAGCCAAGGATGAATGATAATTTAATTACAATGATTTTCAATTCGTAAATGGAGCGTTACTATATTTTCACGGTGTTTATGAGGTTTTCATTTTCGTTTAAAATTGATGTAATTGTGATAAATACAACGTTTGATAATAATTGTTCTTGCATGTTTCGTTTAATGAAACGTCAAATCGTATAGCAGCGTTGAAAAATAACAAATGTTTATGTAAAGATTCATTTGAGATTCACAGTTAAAGTATGTTTTATCTTTGTGTGAGACATCAAGCAAATTTAACAACAACGATTTTATCAGCGATCTCTTAATCATTGTCCAATTTTCGAAATTAGTTTCAAGTGTACAAACTTTATCGAACGACGAGATCTCGAGATTCATGTATGCCAGCACGGTCAAGTTTTTGTTTATTCGTCACAGTTGAACATAAAACTGTGGATTGCATTAAATACAATACTTTATGAATTTTTCCCATTTCTGCGGATCCGTCCGGTTGGATGGAGTTTGGCAAACTACGCTAAACCCAAAATAACAACTTCGAAACGACAGGATTTGGCGACTTTTTTACTAGGGATTTATACGAAATCGAGGTTCGCCACCCTCCTGAGATGATATTTACGGGGCACCGTTGAATTATTGAAGACTTTGATGTTCGATCCTGGAAGGCACACTTAAATAAACTATTTATTATTGATCAAACCTGTTGATATTATCATGTTAGTCTTCAAATTCGAAGAAACTGTAGAAAACCGGTCAAACATCTTGAATCAAGTTTGAATTAAAAACTTTTAATACAATTGAAAATTGCTGGTGTCTCGCATCACAAATCTTTTATTTATGACTTGGGGAAAAACGACAGTAAAATGTCGAACGTTTTCTAATCAAAGTTAAGTTTGGAACAGTGTGCTTTCGCATTGATTCAATATAGCATCTTTCAAACAACATTCATTATTCATACCTGGGTCCGTAATTGCAGACGTAGTTTTTCACGTTGCCTCGGAAAGGATCGTAGAAGAAGGAATAGCCACACCCTATCCGATAGGAGGTGGCCCAGACCATCTGAAATGAAATTCAATTAGAAAAAGTACATGCAGCAAAATCTCAAATCACAAAAGCAGCGTTGGTTGTGTTTTTTTATTTTACGATTTCAAAGGATTGTGGAGTACGTTTTTTCATCGACTCCGACGACGTCATTTGTTTTCCTCAGTAATAGTTTACAAACGCAAAAAATGTGAAACAAAAACCGTTAAGTGTCTCTTATTTGTTCGTTTGTCCAACTTAGTTTCGGTTTTCCCACCTGAGTATAATGACCGGTGGCAGAACTGTATCCAGACCGATAATGCTGTACTTCGTTAAACCAGCTAGCAATTTGTCTTCTCCAATTTGGCTCGGTGTCGTAAGGTCCGGAAGGTCCTTTTATCCATGACTGTGCAAGATTCTGCCCCACTGGGAAGCGACCTTTAGACACAAAAACATTTTTTACAAAAAAAAATCCTACTTTTTAAAATATTTATCTAACGCTTGTAGAATTCATTGTTGTCCAAACTTGTTTCCCCAGGTTAAATCTGAATAGTCAATATAATTATAAATGGAAGTGAGATCAAGTCAATCATGAAATTAGATTGTACATTTTCATTAACAATTTTTAAGATCATAAACATCTGCAACAAGTTAATTCATCGGAAATGAAGGAAAACCCACAATGACTTTTTATCCGAGTCAATAACATGGCTGAGCGTTTATAGCTCAGTAAAACAAACAGCGACAATACACAAGCTGACGTCTCATTTAATATCCATAAAAACACGCTTCCAGCCGCGGCTTCTAATTACGTTGCACATACATATGAGAATTCACCGAAGGCAAAACAACCAGCGTCAACATTCAATTAAGACAGCGCGCAAAATAAAATTACAATCAATCGAATACATTGTACTGCGCGATAAATAAATATCTCTGTTGAAAAAAAGAACTATAAAAATATATGATTCATATTAAATCGTCCAATTAAAGTTGCAAGTGACAGTTAAATTAGCTCATTTATAAATAATTTACTTACTTTGAATGATTATTTATTATTTGATTTGGTTATAAAATATTTATAACACGATATTATGCTTATTTGATCAATATTAGATATTGTTTCGCGTAAATCATATTAGAATAAGTGTAACTCGGCTTAATGAAAAGGTTGCAATACTCGTCAATTATACTGTCGCGTTAATGACTGATGTGTGATGAAAATGAACGGCACCAGTGTGTATGACATGTAATTTCTGCACATCGACCCAAATTGCGAACGGATGCTATTGAAACGAAAATGCCATCGCATACAGAATGTAGGCATTTATTAGACATTGAATCTTCGACTTGTTTTCAATCAAAGTACAGATCTCAAAGCTTTCGGTCTCTCTTGAAGGGAAACTTTTTTAATTAAAATTTATTAACGGTGCAATAAAAAGGGTGTCAGATTCATAATTATATATTGAAATTAGGAATAATTCCTTCTGCTATAGAAATTGCACGTGCATTATTATCTAAAAAAATCACTGCTTTCGATTTTAATCTGATAATTATAACTTTAATTAGAACGAAACGAAGTTCAACTTCTTAGAATAAGAACTCATTTTGTTACTGAATCGGGTAAAGACTTACCAACGTTTCTGTTATTGTCGTGATAAAAAACACAACTGTCAGCCCAGCGTTGAGCAACTGCTGCCAATTCATCATCCCAGATCTAAAAGTATCGAATGGAATTAAAGATAAGCAGTCAATCGAGTCTCATCAAATTTAATTCCTCATTATGAAATTAGTTTTAAATCGAAACAAGTACTCTCATAGATTTTGCAATCTTTTCACTGTTGTCTCATCTGTACGAATGTCGAAATAATACTCTGTAAATTAATTAAAAATATTCATCACTGCAGACAAAGTTACATTTTGATGGATTCATAAATGGCTAAGGTTGTAACTTGTAAACGTCAGCTTTTCAGGAGTAATTCATAATTTAGAAATTGTCTAACGGATAAAAGAAGGGCGATTTTGCCATCTTTCTTTAATCGTTATGTATTTTTGGAGAACAACTCGTCAGAGATGTTTTTGTAAAAAATAATAAAAAGTGTAATTTTTTTAACATTTCTTCTGTCTGTACTTGGTCTCTAAGCATTTTGTTTACTATTTCATGAAACGTGATTTTTCAGTTAAAGCACACTACTTAAAAGACATAAGAATCATATAAAAAATTTGCAAGACCCACAAAGCACAAATGACCGGTGGATTTTTTATTCAAAAATGTGCAATTATTTTTGTTACAAACAAACTAAGAATACTTTGAGGGAATTGTTTGCAAAAGTCTCAATGCAGGTTAGATTTATGTTTTGTTGAAAAACTGACATTTTCTTTTTGAATTATAAAAATGTTCCTTTGCATTGGCTAAAAGAGCAACTTTATATTCTAGGATAGTCTGGAGAGTAAGCTAAAAGGTATGGTTAAATGTTTTTTACCATCTCTATCATATTTTCAGCGCCAGGTTGACTGCGTATTTGACCTAAAGCAACCAGCTGTCGCAAACGGTTGTGCTCATCCAAAATGGTTTGCTTATCTGCACATGTAACCCCTCCGGCACCTGTTGGTAGTAGATAAGAATTGATATTGTTATGGTCGTTATTACCCGACCGTCATGAGCAACCATCTATCTATCGTTAAATAAACAAATCTATACTGAGCTCTAGTTTCGCTATCTGAAAATATACAGTTCATCACCTCAATAGAAAAATTTAGATGTCCAATATCAAAATTTTACTACGATTCAGGTCTTTTGCAAATTTTTCATTGCATTTTACATTCGACCTAAAAACCAGACAGAATAGAAATTCCCAGCCCTTTCAATTTCCATTAAATTCACAGGTAGAATTTCATAAAAGATACACGAAAATAGGAGCTAAAAGTTGTTCAATGAACAAATTCATATTCATAACAAACTTTCAACATTGTCTGCTTTTCCAGTTGTTCCATTTTAATTTCAGGGTCTCGTGCACTTTGATGTCAAAAAAAAAAAAAAAAAACGCTCTCCTCTTTGGGCATACAGCATAACGCATTGAGATAACGACTGTTGTTTGAAATTGTCGTACGGAGCTTTTAACTTATACCATCGCGATGTTTTCATGTCGCATCAGAAAAAATCAGCGTCAAAAGATGATGTACATAAAAGTCGAAAAGACGGATTTCTTAACGTATAAAGCGAGACTCATTTAACAGACGTCTTTTGCGTTTTGTTTCAATAGCACAATTTTAACGGTGGATAAAAAATGAAATGATAATAAGCATACAGATAACATTTTCGTTTTCAATTTTCTATTAAATTACATTATCGATAGAAAAACTGAATCATGAAAGATGGAAAATAATGTTAATAATAATCCATAATATTACAATTAATGAAAAAAAAAATGAATTTAATTTTATTATTATTTATAAGCTTACGGTTAAATTTAGTCTAAAATTGTATGAACTCATTCAGGGAGAGAGTACCAGGCACGATTCAAAACGTGCATTAGAAGTTACTAAGAAGTTCGATTCGACGCCAATAAGTAAGGAGTTATCTTTCGTCCAGACTGCGGCGAATGTCTTTTCAGCGAAGGCACACCACCTGCGACCAAATTTATTAAGTCGGCTGTCGAGAGGCAGCAAACGATCTTAAAGCAGATATTAAATGATTCTTTCGAACGTCCTCGTGCGATAAAACACGCGATTTAGAGAGCATAGAGCCGTGACACTGACCTGGCGTTTGATATAAAAACATTTTTTTTTTGCACTTTTACAAGCCACATACATCAACTCTATTGTTCCCCTGTCCTAAAGATATCAATTTGTGGCTTCTACAGAACTGGTTTAAATGACAAATTATTCACGGTTGATACATCACCAAGCGATTTTTAATCGGATATGAAAGTCGAGTCCGCATTTCGATATGCAAATATTTTTTTAGGAATTAAAAATTTATTTTGTTGTTTCATTTCAGTTAAAATTGTTATTTCTAATTAATGAAATATTTGAATAAAAATTGCAAAAGCATGAATTTCAAGGTTGGGACAAATTTTTGAAGGAACAAGTTTGTTGAGTTGTAAAGCTATTGTTATTTTTGTGATGTGAAATAACATGCCAAACAATTGAACGGTACAGAATGATATCGGTTAACCTAGAATCCGGTAGTGTGGACCAAGCCCTATTCATTTCCTGAGAGGTATAAATAAAATTGACGTTTTCAGTCATACAGTCGACGTGATTCGAATGCCAAATTACCGTTCCATTTATCTCTTTTTTTAACGCTTGATTAGTGCTCATGGCCACTACCTCTTTGTTAAATACATTATCCGCCAAATTGACAAATGGTTTCATTTTTTAATATCTGATCTGAAATTTCATCATTTTATTAATGAAACTTCTTAATGTATTTCAGTTTGTTGCCTTTATTTTTTCATAACGTTGCTTAATCTATAATTTCTTCTTACAACATTTTTTATAGAAACAAACTAAAAGCTTTGTTCAATTTAGTTGTTACTTTTAAAATTAAAATTATGTTAAAATGAAAAAAAAGACAACCGAAAAGCTCTGTCGACAAAGCAGAACAAGCTATTGCTCTTATCTCATAGTCGTCTTTTGAAATTCACCACATTTTCGTTGCAACATGATACACCCGTCTTACGCTACACAAAAAGGTACGAGTGTACAACTTGGAGTTTACTAACCTGAGTGTAAAATTTTCGGTCCTATGCAAGCGAAAGTTTCACCTACGACAAAAACCACGAAGACAAATAACATTTGTCTTGAGAACAACGAGAGTTTCATGTTATCGAATTGTATATGCAAACAATGGGCGTACGAACGGAGGCGGGCGAATTCGACAGTTGTGTGCTTGATCGGTACTCGCAATATCCACAAACTAATAGGGCGTCGATCTGCCTAGCTTGTTTTATATTGGAATAACATCGTGTCGTTGCACAGTGGGGGGACCATTTTTGTACCTTTCGGTACCGAAAATCTATCGGCTCAGATTCGAAGAAATTTTCAAAGACAGATAGACGACAGAGAGCAAGATTACCGAATTAGAATTTTAAATTGAAATATATTGCGTCCATTAAGTATTTTATTGTCTCATTTTCCAAAAACTGAGTCAGTAAATTTGAGGTTGTATCTGCATCGAATATATCATGATAAATGTTACGCATTCTGATCTGGAACTCGGTGATCTAAAGTTCAATCAAATTTGGGTTAACAATGAATACCTGACTCACAATTTTATTTTTTGTTTTGTTTTTTTTTTTTTTAGAATTTTTTCTTTCTCTATATTTGTATTAACAATTTCACTTTTACAAACTCATGTGTTCCTTGCAAATCTAGATGTCAAGGAGAATCAATAATTTGATGATGAATTGTATGTAAGAAATTACCCTCATATATTTTCAATGAAATCTCAACACAAATTTGACTTTCAGATTCAAAATAGGGAGAGATACGTATTCGGAAAAGGAGATCCGCTTAAAAATGGACAAGTCTATCAACAGGTTGGCACGCTCGGTAAAAGAAAGAAAGATCGAGTCTAAGTCACTCAGAGATAAGTTTACAATATTGATGACCTCTGTTTCGAGAAACAACGCGTAAGAAAATTCTTTTTGACTAAAGCTAATATTTATCAAAATGAACCTACGTGCTGAAAAACTGTCGTTTTTCGCTACAATTTCGCTTGATTATGTAAAAATGCATCCGATCGAAGGGCTGGTGGGAAAGGGGGAAAAAAAACTTCTCTTCGCTCCAGTGGTTCGTGAACGAGTGACGGTCGTCACTGTGGTGGAATTGTAAATAAGTGTAAAAGTAAATTCAACGACAACAAACATGCTGCGTTGAAAGCTCTCGCCAAATAAGCGAACAAATTTAGCATTCAGCTCGTTTTTCATCATGTCCGACATCATCTGCGATGATATATAAAAGAATTACACCAAGCTATACATGGATAAACATTATCAATATCCTGATTCATCTTGCAACATAATTCATTGATTAAGAGTTTTCCCTTTGGGATGATCCGTTTACATCCATTTGTTATAGTTTTAAAAAAGCTGAGTAGTTTTTAGACGAATGAGGTAATTAGATTAAAATTTGCATGTTAACTTTTTTGGTTCAACCATGCATGTACAATAAAATCTGCATTTCAAAAATGTCTTAATACAATGAGCAAACAGAAAGTGCTACAATTAATAGATGATTAAATAATTATAATATAATTTGAGAGAAGGTCGACAGTGACATTGATATCATTTCATGTCAGAAGTATGTTGAGGTAGGTCCGTCGCGTACGAAACAAGCTCTGACGCCACCGCAAGGATATCAAATTTCCAGCGAAGCGAAACAGAACAGACCGAGAATACAACAAAAGCGAATTCGCGACAAATAATTAACACAATTCAGCAAAGTGAAATGTGCTTAATGAAGGAGAAAGCGTCATGAATTAAGTAATACCTCTGATGACGTTTATGAATTTTTTTTTCTGTATATTTTAAGCTCGTTAAACAAAAATTACATTTCATTACACGAAAAGTCATATTTTGTTATTCGAATCATTTACTGATCCATGTAATTAATGATGAAAATAAGAATTGAATTATTAATAATTTCATTTTCGTTAACTGACATTTCGTGTTTTGAATAATTAATTATCAATTCAGATCGAAACATTTGCCATGCGACGTAAACGGTGCTCTATAATATTGTAATGGAATAGATAATAAATTCAAGTAACGGAAAAAGCAACACTGTCGAATATATCCTTTTCATGATGATGTAATTATGGTGAATTAAAATTAATGAGTTCAATACAAATAATCGATCGATGTTTGTTGCCCGGAAACAATTTGAATTCATAACTGTCGCATGTATTATTGCAACATTATGTATCAAAATAAAAAAATAAAAAAAAACACACATTGGATCGTTTCATTTATAAGAGGTCTTTTTTTAATCCACTAAAAGCTGTCGTGAAATAATGCCAAAAATAATTGCCATGAATAATGAAATTATAATAACACATTTGAATGTTAATTGGTAAAATCTTTCGTTCAGTAGTTTTCATCTGTCGTATACTAATATGGTTCCCACGTGAAATTTGTCGTGAAAGCAATAAAACTGAAAAATTTAACCTTCACCTGTATCATTCACCTCAGTCGTAGACTATCTGAGGTTCGAAATCATCTGAGCAATATATGTTCTCACGCCCGATTCTTTCGTTATGTTGGATCGTGCTGATGAACCCATCGAAATTGTTATAATCCGGTTTATCAACGATTTCCTTTGGCTTGTTCTCATCACATGCAAATGTTCAATCCAATTGCGCAACGTAGATAAATCACGAACACTGAATCAATACCCGTCTCCCGTTGTCACTTGTTGTCTTATCTGCGAGTGTGTGTCTTCGACTCGTTTCTGATGCTTTTTATGCGTCATCTCAACACTTAGCATATTAGATGAGCTAACAATACAAAAAATCGAACAAAAATGAAATCAATTGCAGTTCATTTTTCATTCAAAGAACATAACAGAATTTGATGCAATTTTTCAAATTTCGCTGTCGAAATTTGTAGTTTCCTTAAAATGATGGTGACTACGTTTTTTGGTATCAAGAAAAAAAAAAAAAAAAAAAAAAAAAACAAAAAAAAAAACAATAAAAAAAAAAAAAAAAAAAAAAAAAAAAAAAAAAAAAAAAAAAAAAAAACAAACTAAATCGTAGGGTTTTTCGAATGAGCTTAATAGCTATATTAATTTAGTGTAACTCATTATTTAGAATAAGATATAATTTTTTATATAAACATTTTTTATTATAGATTTTTTTTATAACAACAAATGATCCAACGCCACATTTCGTTTTCTAATATTTATTCATACTTTTAATACTATAGAATATTTAATTGTTATAAAATAGATTCCAAGCAAAACTTCGAATTTCACATTTTTAAGCAATTGCATTCATGTAATCAAACACGGTTGGTTTCTCATTGAATGTGCTACGTTTAAGCGATCTACGTTGAAACTCATAGTATATTGATTCAATTCAATCTTTTACAATAGAATTTCGATTATACAAATCTGACAATTTCTGCTTCAAGATTTCAAATAAACTTTTCATAAAATATCATTAAAAAAAAAATCGCCAGGTTATCATTAATCATTGTATAATTCACATACATAATTGGTTTACGTTGGACTAGCCTCAGACTATACGTTAATAATTTTTTTTTTTAATGCTATTCTTTATACAATTTGTAGATATTTACCATAAAAAAAAAAAAATTAAAATTAAAATACAGGAAGATAATATCTGTTGCACTTGATGTGTTTTGAACTATAATTCGTTCAAAATTTGATTTTCCGATTCAAAGCAGTAACGAAACTGCTTTGGTTTCGGTTTCTATCAAATATGTCTACATAACAATTCTAGTCATATTTTTTGAAAAAATTTAAAATGAAGGACAGGGTCAATTGTCACGTGATTAGGAGCTGGT